>CM063505.1:198445463-198492963 GCA_032207245.1 Pardosa pseudoannulata
TAATAGAAAAATTTTCTTCTAGATTTGAAGATTTTGCAGCATTAGAACCCGTTCTAAGATTTTTCATAAATCCATTCAATGTTACTGAAGATGATGTCCTTGAAATAGTTTCAGTGTATTTCGAGCTTCATAATATCGAAGACCTAGAATTAGAAATAATAAACTTGCAAAGTGATATTATTTTAAAAGCGCATAGTAATGATAAAATGTTTTGGAACTTAGTCGATGAAAATAAGTATCCTATTTTAAGGAAATGTGCGCTAAAAATTTATTCATATTGGGCAACAACATACAACTGCGAGTCTTTGTTCTCAAATATGAAATATTTGAAATCAAAATACCGAACAAAGCTTAATGACTCACATTTAGATAATTGTTTAAGGACCGGGAACTCTAAATATATCCCCAATTATAAAAAATTAGCTGTAAATATGGACACCCAAGTTTCACACTGAATTATATATATATCATTATGTATGACACCAACAAAATAAAGTTATAAAAAATCTGTTTTTTTAATGCCTATTTATACCTGTTGATTATTTGTAAAATATGCGCCCTCGGTGATTTTTAAATTTAGTACTGCGCCCTTAAGAACAAACAGGTTGCCGACCTCTGGTCTAGATGTTTAGGCTACTCCTATCGCAGCAAGCCTGGGCAAGTAAATACAATAGAAGCTTATATATTTCGATGTGACCGATGGATTAATTTTTGCTGTGTTGTATATACATACATACAACTAAGCTACATTGCACAACGGGAAGTGCACAGAAAAAATATCGATCTCACGATTAAGCTTCACCAAACTTAAGCTCTTAACTCCGTAATTTCAAATCTAACCGCAAAATATAGGCAAAATTACATGCTCAAAGTTAATTGAAAGCATTCTAGAATGCTCTCATGTTATTTCCATGCTTTAAATAAACTTTGTATATCAATTAAAAGGGAATAAAAGAAATAAGAGTTTAAAAAACTAGTTCATTCTTATTTTTGGCATTACATATATTTGATGCCCAAAAACCTTAATCTTTGTGAAAACACAATTGAAGACACACGTAGTCAATAGCAAGCAAAATATTTTTTTCTAGAGATCATAATGAATTAATTTAACTCATTATCAAAAATGGTTCGAAGTCATTTTTAAAATATACCACAGAGTGACAAGGAGGTGACTTAAAAAGACATAAACCTGAATTGTAGTCTTACCCCATTACCATTCTCAAACATGTATAAAGTACGACCAATGACACAGCAATTTCATTTCCAAGCGTATGCAAACCACAAGCTCTAGGGTTTTAATATAAAAAGATTTCATTCTCTTGCAGAACCAGTAACATTAAAATAACCTTTTATCATATCTATTAAAAGGAATTTGGAATTTAAGAGTTCATAAGTTCGATTGAGTTCGATAAGTTTTTGGTATTACGTATGTATGAAATTGCATATGATGGCTTTACACGTATATCTCTGTGTTAGTATATACCTGATTTAAAAAATGTACTCATTAACTTCAAGTAAAATACACTAAAGTAGAAATTTCACTTAAATCTAAGGTGAAATTTCATTTACTCATCTGTTTTGTGATTCTTTCTCATTTTTGTTTTTATCTAAAAAGGAGTGGAACGATATTTTTGAAAAAAAAATTAATCATGAAATCCCTCTTATGGTACTTACTTAAAATATAAATAGGCTGAAGCGAATGAAATATACAGCCACAATTAGTAGTAATAAAAGTAAATACTTAGTAAATTGTATTCCGTCAGGTCAACCAATATAGAAAATTTCTTTGGTATATCTGCATTTTATTTTAAGTTATTTTATTTCAATGAACAAGAGTTACTACTGGGTTTCCTACAAAATTAAATTTCATTCAGTGAAAAAAAATTAAGCATGAGTTGTATGACAGGAAAATAAATTTACTTCACTGACAACATTCATTTGTTATGCATCCATCTGTGCAGAGATACTTTCTCATATTCCATCTAAAAATTGAGTAGAACGATGTTTTTGAAAACAAATTAACCACAAAATTTCTCCTTTGGTACATATAAATTGTTTAAAGCAAATATAATATGTACTTTACCATTAGAGGTAATAAAGTTAAATATCTTCTGAAATTCCTCCTATGTTTCTAGTAAATAAAATGAAACAAAGAAAATATATAGTCGCTACTACAAATAATAAAAGGAAATGCCTAACAAATTGTATTTCGACGGCTCAATATATGCTGAAAATTTTCTTCCGTATTTCAGCATATTTCTAAGTTATTTTTAATGATAAAAGACAAGAGGCAACCAAGGATATTTTCCCAATAATGAATTGTGTAAAGTTAAAAAGATTAAATAAGATTTGTTTGACACAAGAATAATTTTGCTTCTAAGACAGAATTTTAAAAGAAAGTGAAATTTAAAATATTAAAGTTATTCGATTAAATTTGTATTATATAAAAATTCCGATAGATGACGCTACCATGGCAAGTTAGTAATTATAAGAACTATGCCTGAATTATTAGTTTTCTGTTAGGTAAATGTATTTTAAAGTATAGTAGGTTTGGATCCTACTTTTGAAACCTTATCTATGCCTGTAGTTTATTTAAATAAAAGTATACGAAATCAATCAATATTTAAATTATATAAAGTGAAAGGCAAATTTCCCCAGATTTATTTTCAAAATATTCTTGTGACAAAAGATTATATTAGAATGTACAGCTGATGTGGAATTCAATTATAGTTATTATTAAGCGAGCATATTACCTATGGAGCTGAAAAGTCTTCATTAAATAGAAAATAATAATGTGTCTAGAATGAATACTTTTTAGATTAAGAATAATTGTCTTTAATACCTTAAAAACTACTTAGCTTTCTTATGTAAAAAATATCTTATTTAAAACACTCAAAGTATCTATATTACATGAAAAAAATTATAAATCTACTTACCCACAAAATAACTTTAGAAATAAGTAAATTAAATAGAAACTGTTTTTTACATCATTTATAGGCTAATTTTCTTTCTGATTATGTGAACTTAGATTACACTAATACGAAGGATAAAATTTGTACAGTATGATAAATGATATATAATTTTTAAGTTATCAATTTCTGAATTTTTTTAATCCTAAAAGTGATATGATTTTAATGTTACAAAATAAAAAAAATTATTATCAATTTGATATAAAATTTTACTTTCTAATATACTCTCTAGAAAGGTTATCTGCAGGCATGTGTATTTCCCTTTTTGAATTAAGTATATATTTTTCAGTTAAAAAATATTCTTCTTAAAAAGACAAAACTAAATTACTTTATAAAGCTACAGTGTTATGCAAGAACTAGTAGAAAATCATTCTAAAGCTAGAAGAATATTTATTTTATGATGAATCGAATAAAAGCTGTTACAAGGAAGATTTTATGTAGGGAATCGCACTATATCCCCATAACTAATAATATGCCATTAGTTTACACATTTGAGACTTTGAATGTTAACTATATTATAGAGTTTGTAGAGAGATTTTCTCTTTTAATTAATTCTAAGTTTTTATAGTTTTTGTTGATTTTTCTGTTAATTTATAGAAAAATTAAATACCAGGAAAAAAAATAGTTGTACGATATCTTGAATTACGTGTAAATTGAACACATAGAATTAAGTAATATTAATCTTGCGTATGGTTAACTACTCTTTAAAGAACTCTTTTACTAGAATCCACTGTATTATATATAGGAAACTTTAGAAAAACGTGGCTAAAAAAACAAAAAATGATGGGTGTATGTATATAATTTACTCTAAAATATTCAAGCCTATTTTTAAGAGCACAACACTCTGATTCAATATTAGGTTATTTAGTGAACATTTTGGTCTAGAAACATTTTGCGAATATTCACGATAACCCAATCAAGTACCAGCTAAGTATCAGCGGCTCTATTTTTTTATTATTTCACCAATATTCACAATGACGCTATTAGTCTACCACTTTTTAATACGAAATCAATAATATTACAACTTTAGCTAGAAGTGATAGGCACTGAGAGAAACATTCTATCAAAAACGAACCTTAATTCCTCTATATTAGAATATTTAACGAAAAAGATAATCTTCACGCATCTCTGTTTTCCAATATCATATGAATATATCTAATTAAGCCAGACTGGAAAATGATAAGCACTACATTTGAACTGCAGATAATCATGTTCCTTATCGTAATTTAATTTATTATATAAACATTATTTATATATTTCTTTAATAACCGGCCGGAAGGATAGAACCTTCAGACGTGCCGTGGTTCGTTCCTGCACTACACCTAGTCCATGATGTGTCATAGAAATTGAATATAAAAATCGGCATATATTTAACTGTTTAAAGGTAGTATACGATCTTGATTATCTTATTTACTTCTTCAACGAACACCGTCAAGTAAATGAATTTAGTTTAAACTTACTATTTCTATAGTTGATGGAAAGTTCTAAAGTTGTTAGAAATCTATAAACTGTTGATGAAAGATTCCATAGTTGTTAAAAGTCTATAAACTAATTCGGTAAAAATCGTTCTGTATGGTCGATACGGTCACCTTTCACAGAATAGCTAATTATTACAAATCTACTATTTGAATCCGATTTTTGCGTCGTTTAAAACTTCTGTTTAAAAGCTGTAGAAGTCCGCAGACTCAAACATCATTCACTCTATTTGGCTTATTGTTCGTAGGAGTTAGAAAAATTATTTTCATATAAGTAGACTGATATAACAGACGTACTGTCGGAGGAGCATTATCCTTTTAGCTAGAAAATACCCCTTATCCATCACGCAGATCACAAACGACAGCTAAGTTATCAGAAATAATATTATGGAAATCTTTTCATGCTCATTCATATTTAAAGCTCTTGAATTTAAGACATGCTAGTCCATTGGCACAGATAAGAGTATCAGAAAAAGCTAAATTCTTCTTTAGTGGTTCTTTCTTGTAAGTTTTTCCTGTATATCTTTATAGAGTGGAATAAGTTTTATATATCAAAGGAAAAGGCGCATATAAAGGATCACAGTCTTTTTCAGCTTAAGGTTATCTGCCTCTTTATTTCATGGGATATCAGGAAAGCAGGAGAACCGATTATAAAGAGTGAGAAAGAGACGCTAACATAACTTTTCAATACATGAAATATGAGTTATAACTTCAACTCCACTATCTTGGATCTCAATATGAAGTTCTTTGCTTCCATAAATGTGTTTTAACAAAAATGCAGAACCAATGGCAAAATTTGGTTCAATATACAGGAATTATTACTGTATTCTTATGTTTTTTATATGCCATAGAGCATTATTGATCACGTATACTGATTATTACTTATTCCAGAGGGTTTCTAACGCCTATAAAAAGAGGCTACCAATCAAAATTTATCTACTTCATCTTACTTTATACAACAAACAGAAAGACTCTTTTAAAATAATGTATTTTTTAACACGAAAATAAATCAAAGAATGTAAAAATCCGCACGAGAGAAAAGCATGATTGATCATATGTAAACATTATTCCATTCGGTAAGTAATTTGATTGATGAAATCCTCGCAAGTAATTTTTCACCATGCTTCTAATCGAATGGAATGGATCAATGTCTCATTTATACACATTACCAGTGCCCTAAAATATCAAACATACAATTATATAAAGAAATTTTTTTACTATTAGAAGTCTTTTAGCAAAACTAAAGACTTAAAAGAAATTGTATACGAAACTGGACGGTTTTATAGAACTAATTTTAAATAGGAATTGACTGGAATACTACTATTATTATTGAAATTATCCTACCTTAACATTAGATAAATAGAAGATAAATTGAATTGTAAGAGTTTTATCTGATTGAGAATGTAATTTCTAAGCTATTAGAAAGATAAATGAAATTAATGTTGCAATACAAATAGCTTAATTTATTTTTTAAAAATGATAGATTAGAAACGTATAATATGAGATTAAATATGATACAATTTTTTTTTGTCTAATATTTAGTAATGACTGTTTAAGTTAATTTTAATGATTTTTTACGAATGTAATAACATTTATACTCGAATTTGCAATCCATGTAGCTAAACATATTCCAGTCAGAATTATTGTTAGGTATTAAACGTCTATTAAAAGAAAAACTTAGTGGCCTTTTTACAGGATTATAGCTAATGTACAAATCTTATTTTATTAATTTCTTTAAAATTAAAATATACTTAAGATATTTTTTCCCTATTAGATTATGACTTTTTAAAATCTAAATAGGGGCTATATCCAAATTACGTAATTGTCTCCAATGCTTATATAAATTACTTAAAATATAAAAGCACCACTGAACATGTTAATGTAAAAGATAATCAGAAAAATACATTGATATTTTAGTCTTTGAATTTTTAAAGTATAAAAGATTTTTAAAATTAAATTATGAATTCAAATTAAACTCACACATTTTTAAACATGTATCTACCTACGTATGGAATGCGCTTATTTTTGCGGTTTAAAATAATACTTAGTAAAAAATTATAAACATTAAAATAATTAAAAAAAGTTTTCTTTTAAATTAAATTTTTTTTCTGAAACTGTTGTTAGATACTCTCCGAAAGAAGGATTGTAAACGTATTGCTTTGTTAAGGATGTTACTAGTAATATATTATTTGTCACTGTTTTATTATACTTATTATTATTTCGTACAAAGTAACTTTATCTCGGCTTTGCTTTCCATGTATGTGCATGTGACTACCTTGTTACTTTCTATGAGATTTTATTTGATTTCTTTCATGCCGGTGGTCTAATTAGCCCTTATGTAACGAAAGTTGATCGCAACACTCCAAACCAAATCAAACTTTTATTTGTTACTTTCCTGCTGATTATTCTCCGTCTTTATTTATTCTTCTTGGCTTGTACTTCTTTCACATGGGAAGTTAATCTTACTTGTGTAGAATTAATATTAAATGATAAACTTGATATATATACATACTGAGACTAGGTTTTTCTTGTTAATACAATTTTTTAATCTTTTTGACGGGTAATCAGCTTTTGGATGGAACAGTATTTCTATTAGAGGGGTTGTAAATTACAAATTAGCAATTTAGCCATTTCAGAAATACAAACATTTTAATAGCACAAAATAAAAAATTGGTGATCATTTATGCAAAGAACTACAATAATTTCTGATTAAGATGTGTCTTGTTCTCCTAAATACACATTTAAGATTCATGTATGACAAAAATGCAGAAAGTAATAAAAAGTATAAAAAAGGAAAAATGTACTTGACAAAAATATAAAAAGTAAATAATGTTGAAAGAATAAAATTAACAAGAATTATCATTCCGCTTCAACCATTTAACTAATTCCTCCATGCAATCCTACTTGCTGGAATCGCTAGCTACCCCTATTACTTTTTGGTTTGTATTTCGTGTTCAGTTAGCTTATAAAGAGGCAAAATCAACATCTAGAAAAGCAAATTTGATAGTTTTGAAGACTTTTTTACGGAATCAAGTGTCATTATGCTTATTTGATAACGTATACCAAATTCAAACCAACTATGCGTCCTATCCTATTTTAAATTATATCACATAAACACAGACTGATAGATATAATTTCAGTAATCAATTTGCATTCAGAGAGTAGTTTTAAAGATAAAACCTGCTTAATGGAAAGACTGTGAATTCATGCGAAAATGCAGCATTTTAAAAGTATTTTGCAATTTATACTTTTGATCGTCTGACTAAAGAGAGTTAGAGGTAGTCAATGTGGAATTGAACGATCAATGCATAAAATGAATAATGTGATAACGGTATATCAAGACTTTAATTGTGTAAGTTTAGAAATAGACATGTTTTTGTTATCAAGTGGGTTCATATAACAAACATAATGTTGTTTGGAAGTTGACAGATAGTTGTGGTTGTCAAATGGTAATTTAATAAAACTTGTATACTATTAGGGAAAGAAATACGAGTCTATATTAAGGGTAGAATGTTTACAGTGAATAGGTGTTTATCACAAAAGAAGCATTTTAAACATTTGGCCACTATTGCACCGTAAGGTTTTATAATAAAAAATAGACTTGAATTAAAATACCATATTTAAGTTAAAATAGCAAAAAGTTAAAAAAAAAACATTACTTCTCTTAGAACTGGAGTAAGTGTGCGCGAACCCAGTTTCAAGTGTAAATGTTGTACAAATGTTAGCATACTAACCTTGTGTCTGCATACCGTATAAATAAATAATTTTAGTTTGACAAAGCTTCATGTGGTTCAATGAATTTTTACAGATTCTCACTCACCTTTTTCCCTAACTTATGATCTTGCGTCTTGTGCTTAGGTCCTGGACTTTTGTAACTCTCCTATTTGTTTGGTTGCTAATATCTATTGGTCTACGAAAACTCCTGATCAGCCAAAAGTATTTTTGTCATCCACACGACCCTATAAGAGCACAAAGAAAAATACATTTCTCTAATTCTTCTAAATTCAGCACAAATAATACATTAGAAAGGACGATGTGACGGGAACGAAATGTTACCACAATAAATGAAAAACAACCGTTAGATCTTTGAGGAGGAATACAGTACAAAGAACAATGCAGAAAACAAACAATGTAGGAACAATAGATTGAGGTGCAACTGTATCTTTACAATAATTATGTTTTTGTTAAGGTAAATGACTTTGGATCAACATTTCAGAAATCGACTTTTATTAAAGGTTAAAAGGAATTAAATATATCTAAAAGGGTTGAAACAGTCTGCAGTAAAAGAAACAACAAAAGGAGGTCAACTTTCCCGATACAGTCAAAAATTCACCGTGTTCATTAATTGCAGCTGGAGCACCTAAAATGTCCACTCTGTTTGTTTGTGTTGTCCTAGGGAGTAATGTTGATCACCTATAAAATGCTACTATAATAAAATGTTCAACAAACTCTGCGGCATTGTATGGGCGAATACTTAACAAGCAAGTGTCTCCGCGTTATTAAAAAATATTATACGTGAGAATGTTCTGTTCTCTTCTGAGCTTCCACTGCTGAAATCGAGAAGAGTAAAATGTGCTTATACAGTAAAAGTAACACTTACTAAGTAATTAACAGCCGCTATCAATGGACACTTTTGATCTTTGGCCTATACGGGCCTAAATGCTCAACCTGATATCGCTGCCTTTACCAACTGAGGCATAGCGGCAGTTTGTAAAGTATAACGTATATTCAGAATGATAGTGAACATCTCAAAGTTACTCTAATTTATACTTGTTTAGTGCAGGTTAATCGCTTAACCAAAGAGATTGAAATTTCTCTCCTCTTGATCTCTCTAAGTACATTATTACATTGTGCACTGTAGAAGCAAATTATTTGAATTTGAAATAGCTTCATGCATTTGAGAAAAACTCTATTGATTCAGATTAGTCTCTCCTTTCTCATGATATTGCTTTTTATCTGTGTATAAATGCTCTACTGTGTTGACGTTCTGATTCCACTCATTGGTAGGTTTCTAAACTCTTGTGGGTTTAGAGAGACCTTTATGATCTACAATTCTTTTTGCTATTCACACGAATTTATGAAAAACATTTCTCCAGATCGTAAAAATTACACAAACACTATACATCCGGGAATATAAAGAGATGGAACTGAAATTTTTCACAGATAGATACGGGAAAAGAAACGTTCATTCTATGAGGATAAACGCAGGATCAATGATCACTGTGGAATTGAACTATCAATGCTGAAAATGAATAATGTGAGAGCTTCTATTGTACAAGCTTAGCAGCAGACATGTTTTTGTTGTCAAGGGAGTTCACTTAATACACATAATGTATTGTGAATGGTTGACAGATAGTTGTGGTTGTCAAATGACCGTCCAATAAAACCTGTATACTATAGGGGAATGAAATTACCAGTCTATATTAAGAGTAAAATATTTACCGTGAATAGGCGTTCATCACAAAAGAAGCATTTGTAACCGTTTGGTCAATATAGCACAGTAAGGTTTAATATTAAAATATACCTATATTATATTGAAATTAAAATAATATAAAGTGAAAAATCTAAAGATCGCTTTAAGCTTCTCTTGGTACCTGAGTACGTGAGCGTGAACCCCAATTTCAGGCATGGATGTTTGTCTTAAAAGAAATTGATTTATATTTAATAGGCTCTTAGTAGTGAAAGCAGAGCCATAGATGCCTTCAAAACAACTTAAAAATCACCAATTCTTTTTACAAATGTAATATATAATTGTAATAGAAGGTGGCTATCTTAAATTACTTTTCCTTTTACATAAAATATAACGATAACGTTATATTAGCGTTATATTTTACATAACTTTATGTATAATATAAAAAATATAAACCTAAGGAACCGGTTAAACTTAAAAGTTCACTTAAAGCGTAACTTATTTTGAAATGGTTGTTTGGGATATTTTTAAATGACAATATAACATATCTTAACTAAGACATTTCTTTTACAAGAAAAGATCGTCCTTTCATAATATAAAAAAACATGCTTTTAAAATGATAGTCAACAAGTATTCATCTCCTCTAACTTCCGGGAGGAATAAACACATGTAATTTTTGCCTATTTCATATACTTCGTTGTCCATTATTTCTTCAGAAAAATATTTCTCTCTGGAAAATGAGAAAATATTTACTGAATTAAAAATATCTTTGTGTTATTATAAGCATATTTTATTCATCTGTGCAACTCTTTATGACGCTGTCCATTCGCAATACATCTCTTGGCGTTCTCACATTACTTGGAAATATTTATCATTTTTTTGCTTAAGGAAAGATTTTTCTTTCGGCGTTTTCTTTAAAATTACTCTCATAAATCTCCCATCTTTTCTTCTAGCATCTATTAAAACGTCCGAGTAACCATAGATGCAGGCTGCAAGAAGAGGCATTTTTAATGGCCGACTCGATATACGTGCTTTCGAGCGTACAACTTGGAAGAAAAGTTCAGAAACACCAAACATTATTTCTATCTTCTTTCTATTTTCCTCCGCTTTTTACTAGTCTCATTGCTGAAATCTAAGGAGAGGGGACTGCTTTCGGAGATATAAAACTCACTGCAATGCTTCTAGATATCAAAATATTTTATATATTTTTTTTTCACGTTAAAAGATTATATTTAGTTTTAAGTCAAATATTGTCTTTTAATGAACAAACGAAGGTGGTTTTAAAACCATATATCAAATGTTCATGATATATTGAAAAATGTGGAATCATATCTATATCTTAAATTTCTTAAGAAAGAAAACTACTGAACATTACATAACTTTTTCAGTGTGACTTCATAAAAGCAACATTTTGTTAAAAATTAAAATACTTGAGCTTTTTATAGCTTAATTTTATTTAATTAAAAATGTATTTTTTAATTAAGAAGTAATTACGTTATTTTACGATTACTTTACAAAAGCTGAATCTTGTATTTAAATGTGAAAATATCTATTTTTACAATTATTCTGCATATATATATATATCTCTCACCCTCATTCACTCACTCACTAACAAACACACACACTACCCCACTCATCTCACAAAGATACATTCTTTCTCTCTCTCACACACACTTGGTAATCCAAAAATGAAAATGAACTTTGAATAATTCTAGTACAAGTGAAAAGAAAAAGATGTGGTATGCTCTAATCGGAGGATTAGCTGATTGTTTGCGCTACAGTCTACCGTTTTACTACACCAATGATGTTGAGACCAGGATCTACTGTTTAATAGCGATTAAGAACAAAATTTCATTCCAGCACTGGGATTCGAAACTATAAATTCCGGAACCTAACAGAAGCACCTTACAAATGCGACCATCGTTCGGTTCTCTAATAAAAAAAATAAAATAATGCCTGCATTTTGAGTAGCGAAAGCAATAAACTTTTAGAGTAGTTCTGTTGACGATGAAAAGAGAGCATTATAATTCTTCATTTGAATATCAACATCTATCATGACTATCATGTTGAATATTGTTTAACACTTACATTACAAGTGTTAAAAGTTTTTTTCCTTCTACAGCAGCACAGCTGTAAGACGAGGCACTACACGGTTCACACCAATTAAAAAGATTTATGTCGGTAGGGGAAACACATGTTGTTGAGAGACGTCCACATCTTGTATGACACCAAAGGATCTGGTACTTGAAATTTCTCAATCAGTTTGGTCAATGTAGAATTTGCCATTGGCACTTTAGCATCTCACACATGTAGTGATATGTCCACAATACCCCAATGGTACTTTTTGTATTCTTCATATACAGTAAACTAAACTCTTCTTCAATAATGAAATAATTTCTAGGCATACAATTATCAATTACCAGTATCTCATGTAGATACTTGCTTGAAACTATCCAATTCTTTGCATAATCCCCAGACTTAAAACCGGTACTGCCATTCAGTGGTACGAAACTTCTACATTCGTCCTTTACTAAGACATACGGAATAATCTACCTATCGTTGCCACAGTAATCCCCCATTGCCAAATAAATTGAGAAAAACCTAAGCACATTTCAACCTTATCATACCACGCCACTATAATGAGATCCACTGAAACATCCCTGAACAAACAAAAGCTTTTTCTTACAATAAAAATCGACAAAGTACTTAAATATAACAAATTAAAAAAAACATTCAGTGATTATAAATAATACAATATAACATAGAATCAAAATATACATTTATAGATAACAGAAGAAAAACTTCCTGATTTTAAGTAACACATTTACACATAATGTTAAAAAATTCTTAAAGTTATATATAGTCTTTGGGGTACATTTTCTTTTCAATGCGATCTCCCAAATGGCAATTAAATAGAAGTATATACATTAATTATATATAAGATGGTTTACTAAACCGACTACATAGCAATTTGAGGTATTCTCTCCACGTAGAGATAAAAGAAATAGTTAAATTCTTTTTTTTTTATTTTTACTTACTTCCCAAAACCCGACTGTATTTACATTCATTTGGCGAAAACAGTGAGTTTTATTTGTACTCACTGTCAAATTATTTAATTTTAAAGTTTGTCTTGACTTTTGGATCACCCAGAGTGTAATTAATTGTACGCACACAGAGAAAAAGAAAATAGATAATTTGCGTGTGTGCGTAAACATAACAGTTTATTTGACACTGATTGACAGTAATTGAACTAAATAATATAAAGATTTTAAATTCACAAGAGCTTAATAAATAATCCCCTGAGTAATAAGAAAAGTAAAAGTATTGGTAATAAAATAAAAACCTTTTAGTTTAGAAAAGCTTTCATTGACAGCTAATCTGTATATTTTGGGGTAAATAAATATATAATCAATTATCCGTCAGAAAATATCCGGAGGGAACAATTTACGTGAATTATTAACTTCCGTCTGGGAATAGTTCTCGAACATGATCCCTACGGACATTCCAAGGTTGGCTTCTTTTCAAAGATTTCCTACACCTGTTTGCAAAGATTATCTCCGTGAAGCAGCCAATAATTATTTCTGGATCCCCTGATCTCTTCAAATATTGTTTCGTGCTTAAGACGTTATCCCATCACGAATTAACAAACTCTTTGACACGGAGGCTATTTTTAGAGAGCGGAATCTGTGTGTTTTCCCAAACAAACAGTGCTCGAGACGGCAAGTTAATTAGCGAGCTTTTACCGGATGCTTTTAAATTTAGAATTTTTGCTAATCTGCTTTGGCATCGAATTGAGTCGTTCTCAGTAGCATTTCTGAATTCTCAAGGAAGCAGTCAACCATATTTTATTGAGTCATCTGCGGAGGTGACACACACAAACGTATAATTAACGACCAATTAAGGCATATGAATGTATTGCAGAGGGAGTCGTTAGTATAATTGCTTGAGGACATCGCACTTGCTGTTAAAGAGATTGTACAATTTGAATAAAAGCGAAGGTCACATCGGAATAAGGGGGCTGTTAAAAATTACATATATTCCATTTTCATAATATTTATAATAAGTTTTTTATTTTAGTATATTATAACAATAAAGACATGCATTAACTCTAATATATTAATCAGTGTTAGAGGAACTATATCCCATGGGTCAGAAACTGACCTAAGACGTGCTTTTTAAATGACAACCGCTTTAATTTTCATAAACTGTATCTGTAATAATGTCTAAATATACAAGCACAGAAACACACACACATATATATTTGATATAAACTTCGTGCGTTCAATCAGTATTTAAAATTTAGTCTATATCTTTTTTTTCCTAGACCGTAATCTTATATGTACATTAATTAACTAAAATCAAAATAACTTTCTCATTTAAAATCTTTTAAAATAGTTTATTACTAAAAATATTTTCAAAAATACTGTTTGTATTACATTTTTAATGGCTCATAAAATTTAATTTTTTAATTTTTTCATATAGCTGCAAGGAAGATTAATTCATTCTTACGAATGATAATTAAAAATTTAATTAACTGAGTTTTCATTTCCTCACGCAATATTTTTAGAAATAAAATAATATTAATGAGTAGAATATAAATACCGAATCGATGTTTAAATAGAGAACATTTTTAACTTCATTCAGATTACCATAAATATTGATATTGTAGAGATTTTTAGAAGTGTGCTAAATTTATCTCCTCTAAAAGTCCTTAGGAGTTTGAAATTTCAAATTCTCAAAAATAAAATAAAACTTATTTTTAACTGAACTAATACTACCGAGATTTTAAAAATCTAATAATACAGGCCCCATATTTCTAAAATTGTCATAGAAACATGTATTACTTTTTTCTGTTATATCCTTTCATATTATCTATTATCATATGCCTGGCTTCTTATTTACCGAGATATTAAAATTAGATTATTTCAGAATTAGTTTTTTTAAGTGAGGGAAATTTGAGGTTGATATATTTCATCAAATAATGTTCGAGTCACATGTCGGAAAGTTTATAAAACAATAACTGATGTATTTTGCTTAAGCTACCTTGGCAGTTTTTAACCCATTAAGTGTAGAATAATTTCTGCTACATATATTTAAACGATTACCTGGACAGCTAACAGTAAATGAAAATATGAAATTTCAACAAATTTGAATACTACATTCTGTCATAATAAGTTAAAATCTCTAATTTTAAACTCTCTAAGCTGCATTTCTAAAAGAGATAAAATTATTCATAGTAACAGATTAATTTGCTGTCATGTGTAAACGCAGTACTGCAAACATAAATTTTTACAATGGACCCCAGGTTAATCAATCCCAGGTTAGAGAAAGTTCCAAGTTTTAGAATTACTACAATACATAAACGTAATAACAAAAATGTTAAATAAACGTATAATGCAGATTTTCTAAAAGTATGATAGTTTATCAATAGATCATCTTAATTGTAAATATGAACAAGTACAATGGTGAACGTCAACTACTATGGTATGATATCAAATACTACTATCAGAAAACCGCTACTCCCACTAATAAAAATAACTGGAACAGAGAAGGACAATGCTATGTGGGTAAAATGTTGTAAATATGCGAGCATGACGTTCACAGTTCTTTTAAGATTTAAATAGTTTTTTTTCTTTTACCTTAATTTTTAACGTTTTAACAAGTAATTTTATCTATTAAAATATTGATCATTTATGCTGAAAAAAAATAGAGAATTCACGTTAACATGCAGCAAGTGCTAAAAAGACTATAGTACATTTGCCCATCCATGGATCCTTAGACCAAAGGGCAAGAATCAAATATGTCGAAGATAAGGGACGTGTTTTTGCCTCTCTTATTCATACAAATAATCTTGCATTCGATAAATACGATTTTTTCTACAATATAACGTAACAGTGTATCAAATTTTGTACCAATGGGTTCAGATATATTAACTTGTGGGATGAATAAATATTTATTTATATAATAGTTAATAAATTAGCAATTAATATCTGGATAATAAAGGTTTCTAAAATAAGGTTACATGTATTTCAAAATTTAAGTTAGTTTTAAGATTATATTACACACAAGCAATACAAAGAATTGTGAAAGCAAAATAACTGTTTTCGTAAAATGATTAACACATTTTGTTTAAATTTAATGTCCTTTCTGTACTTAAAAAATGTTAACGAAAGAAATAAAAGGACTCTGGCGATATTTTGAAATGAATATTTGCTCTCCCTTAACATAAAAGTGATTACATTTTTAGAGAAAAAACTTCAAGAAAACCGAAGTATCAATCAAAATCTAAAAATATTAATCACGTAACAAATAAATGGTTAATGTTTTCAAGTTTGCAACGATGACTCCATTTCTACCTGTGAATGGAATAGATTGCAATGTGAAATATCAGCGAAATAACATTAAACACAAAGAAATATGAAAAGTTTTTAAAAATTAAATAACTAAATTATTCGTGGTATAAAAACATCAAAATGCATATTATATAAAAGCACATTCTATACAAATTCGCATCTATTAAATTATCTAAAAGACTTTAACTAATTTAGCACGTTATTCATAGAAAACCCCATGAAAGAGAAAAGTATTATCTCCAGAACCTTCACCTGTGAATAATTAATCTGACTAAAACCTTCCCAACATTGAAATTAATTCAAGTGCATATATATATATATATATATGTATAGATATACATACATATATATATATATATATATATATATATATATATACATATATATATATATATATACACACACACATATATATATATATATATATATATATATATATATATATATATATATATATATATATATATATATATATATATATATATATATATATATATATGTTACGGCCAAAGCCCGAAGTTCGGCCAGTTCCCGAATTGGCCGACCAAATCGCACATGTCCGATGTACTGGAAGTGAATAGCGTATATGTGACATTGGCCGGCCACTTTACGAAGTGCCCGAAACTGCCTGGCCAATGTTCGATGTGCTGAAGCAAGACTGTTCGGTAGGTTTGGTAAGCTACACTCGATGCAGTTGCACTGCCAAGTGTTCAACAAATTCCTGCAGATGTAAAAACATAGTGTTGTGCAATTCGAAATGTGATAAAAGTTCATCTTGTTGTAACAAGTGATGATATTGATAATTTTCTGTAACAAACTAATTCAGTAGATAAAGTGATTAACTTTTTGTTTGTTATTTGTTTTTTTTCCAAGGGAGAGGAAATTTTCATAAGAGACCAGGAGTTTCCTGGTACTGTGAGATCCTTACTCACTAAAACTTCTCCCTTCACACTACAGCCCACCTAGGGCCACCATACCTCCTTCGCCTTTGTTTCGAAGGACAATCCTAGGCGCCTACGAGGGACGGATTCATCGGAAAACTCCTCTGTGTCAGCTATAATGGGATTGTCATTAGCATTACGGTATAGAAGCACCCAAAATTTGCTCATGACTTTCTTCCGACTTTGGCCTATCGTCCTATGTCAGTTCCCGAATTGGCTGGCCAAACCCCGGAATCAAGGAAATATCGGACATCGGCCGGTCATTGTGAAGCGATATTGGCTATTTCGCGATTTGGCCGGCCAATGCAGGAACTGGCCAAACTTCGGGCTTTGGCCGTAACACACACACACACACACACATATATATATATATAATATATATATATATATATATATATATATATATAAAATATATATATATATATAATATATATATATATATATATATATATATATATATATATATATATATATATATATATATTATATATATATATATATATATATATATATATATATATATATATATATATATATATATATATATATATATATATGTCAGATGCTTATTCAGCCTATGTAAAAAATAAGGATAAAGGAAAAATCTAGGTATAATTTAAAAATATTACACTCGATTAGCCTTTGTTATTTAATTTGTTTGGGCTTGCTGAGCGAATAGAAGTCTAGCAGTCATGACATGAGAAAATCTAAGTGGATCTACGCATTTTTTAATATTATAAACCGATCATATGCCGACCGTCTATATAGTACAACTGTTCTAGTTTGTGTGATACAAGAATATACAAATTTGCTACCGTTTTCAACCGCACAGCAAGCTAGTCAAGTGATTTTTTTCTCATAAAAATTATCCCCAATCAGTAATTTTGCGGTCAAATTCAAATTTTAATTTTTATGAAATTTCAAAGCTCGAAAATTCCCATGCAGCATTTTATTTATTGGAGAAGCAATACCATTTACCTGTAATAGCTAAACATATAAAAGAAAATGTGGCCAGTGGACAGCAACAATCTGTGTGAGACATGCTATACAATCTGTGAGGGACATAAACCAATTTAACCAAAAGAAAACATCATATGAAAGTCATGGTACGCCGTTTGGTATATATCGACAAAAACTTATTACAAAAGATGTAAAGTAATATAACATTTAAAAAAACATATTTCGAAAAATGGCAATCGACTGAAATTTATTCAATGCCTGTAAATTTGATATCGTGATATTATATAATATCATGACCTTAATGCATACAGACAGACAGACACACACAAATTCATTTATATATATATATTTATTATTAATTGAAGGTAATAAGTATTTAATGTTCAATGATGAATGGGCAGCAATTATTTATTAGTGACCTTGAGAAGCCAGATTAGTTGCATTTTACATGTGCCTTTATATATCAAGCAATAAGTAAGCCATTTGTACAGCTCCAAACGTTCAGCCAAAACTGTGAAAGATTTGACGTGTCAACGGCTTTATTTATATTTATGACACGCGCTTGATAGGAGAAGAGAACTTATTTATAACATTTGTACGATGATATAACCCACTATTTTACTTAAGTAGGACTAAAAATAAACCTACGTGCACATAGCAATTGCAACATTTCGAGGTGGTTCAAAAAATATCTCCCTATGCATATTTATGCAACGAAAAGGTGGGGCACTTTCAATACCACCGTGCCTTAAACAGTTATTGGGTTAATTATACGAAATAATTTTGAAAATATTTTTCGCGCAACAAAATGCTCTTAAAATGAATTATTATAATTGCATAGGTAAAGGGTTGTGGAATTTTATTTTGCAATATTTTTAGGAAGAGCATAATTTGTATCTTTACCAAAGGTATATAAAACACTACAATTTAAAAGTAAAGCATTTTTGAAGTAGTTTTCTTAATTGTTCAACAAAACTATTCACTGTGATGTGCTAATATATTAACCAATTATTTTGATGAAAAATAGGGAGTAGTACCTCTTCGATTTTCTCGTAAAGTAACTATTTTCCTTAGTTAAGCTATCCTTAGCTAAGTTCCTTATTTTACAAAATATATGAACACTATCCCATTAATAATATCTGTCTTTCTTCTTAGCTAACAGGTTATTTTATGAACTTGAATAACAGCATCAGTAACCAAATAGTAAATGGAAGAAGTCATTGAGTAACTAGAAGGAAGTCAGTCAGTAGCTAGAAGGAAACTCCCCCGCTCCCAAATTACAATTATTTTGCATACGGTAAGCATTCAAAATTTTTTTTTGTTTTTTAAGTTTCTTTAAGTACTCGAGTAATCGTGTTCATATAGAACATACACAAAGACATTAAAATATTCAAATATAATACAAAATAATTAATACAAAAATAAATTTAAAATTTTATTTTCCAATTCCTGGGGGGGGGAGGGTAGAAAACATGAAGTAACAATTAAAATCTAGATGTCAAATTTTTGAACGAATACAATTCCAATAAAAATGTAAAAAATGAAAGAGAGATATTTTGTTTCAAATTATATATCTATTTTTATATAAAGAGGATTTTTATAAGTCTTTGCTACAGTTCACCATTAAAAATTAATAAAATATAACAGTGGTTATAAATAGTTATCTCTCCTGAAAGGTTATTAATTACTATAAAAATCCATAATCAAGATTTAAGAATTAAGCTCCGTGCCACATGATGATGCATCATCTTTTACGAATGTAAATGAGGTAAGCGCGCTTTTGATTACAGCCGAAAATAAAATGTTGTGGGCGTGGAACTAATTTGCATGTCCACTGAGCACAGGCATAAAATTGACATTCGTCACTCTGTCCTCACAACTGAAGTGTAAATGGGTAAAGTGCTAACACATGTCATTGCATGCTAATTCAGGAAAAAGGGGCTTGTTAAATATTAATGAGAATAACGCTGTGCATACGTATAAGAAATCTGTTGGTTTTGGCGGCTTTCGGAAAGCAATTGAAATGCGACAGAAGTTGGACTCTAGAGAGCTCTTTTACATTGATAAATTATTTATTTGAATGTCGGTGAAATATAGGATACAGATGAGATTTTGTCTGAAATAATTTTAAAGAATATTAAGACAGCTAATATCTGATTTGCAAGTCAGGTATAGCTGAGGAACCTTAGCTGAGTATACAGTCATAATATAAGTTTTCTTCCACTATCAACTGTTCTGGAGAGTTCTTAAATATCAAGTTTCAAGCATCAATTGTGTCATTGATATTTAAAAGGCTGTAAATATAAAAAAAAACTGAAAGCTACTTTTTCTCCTAAAAGTTTCTAAGTAACATTGCCGAAAGAGTGTCGGTAGATAGACATTGTAATTCAGTTTCAGTTGATCTCAAGACACAGCACAGGTGGTAACTCGATAGGTTGCGGCTCTCAAAATGCGTCGACGGAGGCCTCTTTTTGTTCATGAATTCAAACCATTTTCAATGCCTCCCACTCAATTATGAAATAACATGTATTAAAACGTCACTATTTGTAAGACTATTTTCTTACTGGATAACAAAGGGAAAAGTAAATATTTATAAGAGAAAATATTCTCGAAAAAAAGAACATCATTCTATTTTCCCCATTATTGCAGTAAATAGTTAAATAGCAATTTCTCTAATACAAATACCAAATTATTATAAAAGAATAGTTATTATGTATTTTAATGGCTTCCTAACATATCAAAAATTAGATACAGATGTAAGTGTTCACAAATCATTGCTTTAAGACATATCAATTAAAACAAATTAAAACGTAATCAACAGTACCAATTTAATAATTTTAAATTATACTGAAAATGACTTTATTTCTTGAATAAAATATATTACTTGAAAAAATAGTTACTTTTTCTTGGGTTACTAGTGTTTACGAGAATATTAGGAAATATTGAAATTACACAGTTTTATTTTACTAAATTATTCTTCCCTTTCCTAGCGTTTTTGATGCCTTAGCTTAATCTGACATATACATATCAAGTGTTAAGAAAATAATTATCCCTTAAGATTTCAATTTGTCAACGAACTTTGAGGTCAAATTTTATGTGCAAGATATTTTTGTTAGCTTTTAACTGCCCCTGTATGATACTATCATCCTACAGTTATAAAACAAATTATGCATACAGTACGGTGAGAATTAAGCAATTTATTAATAATTAAATATTTTTAGAAACATATTACAAATGTACACTACCCATTGTCTACAATAAATTGTTTGTCTTTTTTGGTTATTGGTATAAAAAATAAAACCTTTATTCAAATAAATTCATTATCTAATATGAAATTACTGCAATTAATTTGGATAACAATCAAAATTAATTGCAGATCTTTAAATAATTCAAAACCGAATTTTAATTCTAATGTATAGTGTTAACACCTCATATCTAACAAATTAAAATTAATCATTCTTACATTTCAGTATACAAAATTTACACTTTTTCACAAATTTATGAATATCTAATTTTTAATATTAATTCAAATGCCAAGAAATACACAAAAATTACAATAATAAGCGTAACATTTTATGTTCAAGTAGGGATTTGGAAAAGAGATATTACATTAGTTTTATCAAAAGCAATTCCATTTAAAGGGAAATTTTTAATATTAAGCAACATGAGATAAAAGTAAATAATTATGATTATTTAGTTGATAAAACTAGTGCTACAAAATTACTCAAGTTTGTATTACTCAACAAGTAAAGGTGGCTTTGGGAAATCGATATTACGCAACAGACAGTGTTATCTGAAACAATTCCATTTAAAGGGAAATCTTTTATAATATTAAGAAACACGAGAGGAGAGTAAATAATTTTATGTTTATTTAGCAGATAAGACTAGTACTACAAAAGTACGCAAGTTCTGTTACTCAACAAGTACAGATGTCGGAAGCAAAAGAAGTATACCAGTTTCTATGATTGTTTTTGTTACTGAAGCATTATTTTCTGCTGAGGAAAGGAACTGCCCTTACTCGAGTGGACTTCGATTATCCATTTTAGATCTAGAATGACCGTTGCGTGAAGTCCATTCATAGAATCGATTACGGTGGAAGAGGAAATTAGTTTAGACTGTAATGATACTATCTTCTTGGAATGCTTCAGGAATAAATGAGTAGGACGATTATAGAGAGAGACTGCAAATTTATAAAAACTTCGCTAAAATATTTTATATATTGCAGCACAATTTACTATGGGAAACTAGGTAATGTCTTTAGAGAATAACTTGCTGCATTCTTACATCACTTTCATGTATAGCATAAACAGCACCATATTGATGGCTATGACAATTTTAAGCCATCCCCTGTTAATAAAATAAGAGAAAAATAATTTTACCATTTTTTTTAGTACTAATATCTGTATTTAAAACGACGGGGTAAATTATAAACTTTATTTTATATAAATTATATAAAAAAATAAGTTCGGAGAGAGTAATGAGTAATGTGGGTTAAGCCCTTGTACGTGCAGCGGAATGCATATATATATATATATATATATATATATATATATATATATATATATATATATATATATATATATATATATATATATATATATATATATGTGTGTGTGTGTGTGTGTGTGTGTGTGTTTCTAGGTCATAGTTATACCTGAGTTATGACGCCTTAGATTTCTCAAACATAAACGTCATAATTTTTTTATTAGTTTCCGTGTCTTCTGCTTTTACAGTTGAAAACTCAAAATAAATTTATTTTAAATATTTGAACAATATATTAAAATTTTGATTTTATCTAGAGTCAAATAAAAAGTGAAAACAAATTTCAATTTTAACCATATTGAACAGTAAACTGTATAAAATCAAAGGTATTTCTTTGTACATTAAGATAGGATACACTTTAAAATTTAAAGTAATTTAGAGGGAAGTTTAATTTGAAGAAAAAATAAGATCGATCATGAAAATGATTAATTTTGTATAAATGAAGCTCCAACTTTAAACCGTAGCATAAAAAAATATCAGTGAAAGAGCTGTCCAATCCGATAAGAAAGTTCATATAAGCATCTGGATTCAAAATGCTTCATAGTATTTTTATGCATAGAAAATATCCAAGGTTGGGTTAACCACATGAAGTGCAAGATGTCGTCAAGCACATGCATGAAGTACGCACTCTCTGATTTCAAATCTATGGCAATCACCTGCGCGAAAAACATGGACTATATCTCGAATCCGATGTTGAGATTGACATATTACATCAATTTTTAACGAATTTTAAAAATCTTGACTAAGCTAAAACTAAAACAACAAAAATGAAAGCTTAATAAAGATATATGAAATATTTATGATTAGATATGAAAAAACCTTCATGTCCCGGGTTCAAAAGTAATTAAACTTTAGAAATAAAAAAAAATTCTTTTAATGTTTTATAAGTTTTTAGAACCATTTAATTGAAAAGGAATTCTCTTATCTTTAAGATTACATGTAGGTCAATATAATGCGATTGCTTTAACGATATCTAGGGATTAAATACATGAACGACTTGCAAGGTATCCTTGTAGATTGTAATTATAAGTAAACTAGCTCGAATTTCGAAGAAATAAACAGCATCAGTTGATCATAAAACTATTAAAAAGAGATAAAAAGAACCTGCATCTTGATCCGTTTAGTAGAATTTCCTATGATGTTTGCAAAGGCACAAATTTCTAGCCCTTTATTTATACACTTGTACATATATATACAACATATTCATTATATATATAAACCAAAAGTGGACGAAATATACAATTTTATACCTATTTATACTTTCCAAATAAATATTTCTCCATAGATGATAGCTTACGAATTTTACAATTCATTATCACAATCATTTTTGTGTGAGTTATGCTTCGACAAGCATTCCCTTTCCCCCAGCAGAAAAAAAAATAAGAATGGCACGCGTGATACGCGAAAGGAAAGGAGAGCATTCCGTTTCCTTGAAATATTGGTTAAAGAAATGTCTGCCCTATATCAAGCTTAAGTTTGTGCCATGAAGAATTATTTCCCGACTTTGCAACAAAAGCGAATAAATCTGTGAGAATCTATTCGAAAGCAAGCGTGAGGGCTAAAAGAGAAAGGTCCATTTACAGGATCAATGAGGCGGACATGGGAAAACAACCTTACGTGTTTTCACGGTATTCTCTGCTTTGAATGGGAATATAAATAGCCTTTAACCTAAACCTAAAATCTACAAAAAAGAGAGATATCAACAGACTTAACGTTCTCGAAAGCTCACGTGATCTGGCTTTTAAATATCACAGCTATTCACCGAATACAGAGAAAAATACTTTTTTTGTAAATTACATTTCTTTCTGAAGAGAAGCGTATTTAAAAATTTGAAAATTCAATCCACCCTCGATATATATAACGGTTTTAAGTAGCATCATATTGTGGGCGTTCCGATCTTGGCCCCACTCAGTCAGCGAATTTTTTGTTCCCGACCGAGCAAAGTTTTGGATTGGCAGCAAGAACACACAATGGTGGTTTGCTCTTTTAAGATGAAGACGTTATGAAGGATTTGTATTATTCCTCTATGACGTTTATTCTTAATCTTTACATGTTGTTTTAACTGTTAATGTGATACAATAATAACTGTTCATCTTTGTTCCAAAGTTTTGTCGTTAATAGGAATTCTTAGAACCTACAATATTATCGTTTGCACATACACACATGTTTGTCTCTCTCTCTTTATATATATATATATATATATATATATATATATATATATATATATATATATATATATATATATATATATATATATATATATATATATATATATATATATGTATATATATATATATATATATGTATATATATATATATACATATATATATATATATATATATATATATATATATATATATACATATATACATATATATATATTTATACATATATACATATATATATATAAATATATATATATACATATATATACATATATATATATATATAATCATATATATATATATATATATATATATATATATATATATATATATATATATATATATATATATATATATATATATATATATATATATATATATATATATATTCATGGCCAAATAAAATAACTTGCACGTGTAACTTTAAAATCTTTAAAGGTTTAGTTTTGCAGGGAGTGCTACGGTCTACTTTCGAATTTAAGAAGCTTTATATATATGTATATAAAGTAGGATGCAAAAAGTAGGATATAGCAAGTAGGATGATGTTTGGTGGTATTGAATTTGCTAATGGTATGAATTTTGGTACCCATTTGGAACTGAAATTAAGCACTACGTTTCAACTTAAATAACCATTAATGAATTTAAGCAATAGACATATTACGGTATTTAAAATAATGAATAATAGTTCACCAAAATATTTACTAATAATATATTAACTGTTGTGGATATTTTCTTATAACGTATCCTAATATTGGTAATATTGGATTTCTAAGCCATTTTTGCTATTTTACGGTCACTCCATTTTCTTTATTTGGAATTTGATCCTCGCTACCGTTTGGAACTTTTGTTTTAAGGAATAGGCACCAGACTAATTAACCCATAACTACTTTAAGAGTTACATTAAAGTATTAATATAATTTACAGCAGTACATTAAACGAGGTTTGAACAAAATAGCATTCTATTACGGCAGCTTTGTCATTCGTGTCCTCAAATTGGTGGTATGGTAATTCTTGCTATTTTAGAGTAATCCCATTTTCTTTTTTATAATAAGGATGCTCATTGCTGTTAAGAACCGGCTTTAACAAATAGATAACGTATTTTTTTAACCTATAATAAATTTGTGTAACAGTTATATTAGAGTATTTAAAAATAGTTAGTTATACTACATTAAAAAAGGACATAACACAATACATTTCTGTTATGAATATTTTCTGAGACACATTCTCAATATTCTAATATAGGTTCTAAAGTCGATTTTACTATTTAACTTTCCTCTCATAAAGTTTTTACAATAATACCAGTTATTGGTTTATAGATTTAAATAATTTACTATAGTTTAAAAATTTGTAATGTTATTTTACAATTATCTAATACTGTTCGATACTGTCTATCTGTCTAAAACTCCTCGTACACAAAAAATATATGCTGAGTTAAACTTCGCAAAATTCTTGGAAACAACAGGCGGGAAAAGTACTCAGAATCATAACAGAAATGATAATAATGACAACAGTATATGCTATTAGAACTTTTTAAATTCTGAAACCATTTATAATTTAAGTTGGAAAAAAGATTAAGTAAAAAACAAGAAACAATCTCTCACATTAATTAACAATGAGTTATATATTACATTAGCATTCACATTGTAATTATTTCGTGTCTTGTATTTTTAACATTATATACAAAATTGATATGTAGATATAGCAATAGCTGCTTAAAGAATATGATAAAAAATGTGTGTGACGTTATATTTTTCATATATAAAATTAGCAAAATATTTTAAAACTAATTACTCATTTGTAATATTACATTTTTAATTGAATGAAATTTCAGTTATTTTAAAGAAAAGATTCATATTAATAAATCAACTTAAGAATTTTTTAATTATTACTTTTAAAAGACAATTTACAATTTTGATAAGGTTTACAAACCAATAGTGATATATTTTAGATCGAAATTAAAAGAGGAATACCACCAAACTTCAAAAGTAAAATCATATTAATAATACGAGACGATTTTATCCCGAAATTTTATTTAGATGATTAAAAGGAAATTTAAAGCAAACTTTGCTAAGAATTTCACATATCGCTAGATTACATAACACGGTATATTTTCGAAATTAAATTTCAAGAAAGAGATGTAAAATTTTTTTTCTGATTTTTCCTCCTTAGAACGAAAAGTAGCACGAAAATATAAATCTGCTATGATTCGATTGCGCGAAACAAAATTTAATCGAGATGATTACATATGCAGTCAGCATATTTGGAATTTGATTTATTTGTAAAAATATTCGCTAACAGATCAAAATGCATAAAACTGAAATTTTAATAAAAGTGGAAAAATTTATTTTGACTAGAGAGATATTTTTCATACAAGGAAAACAAATGCTTCAACTTGTTTTCGAAATAACGAAAAGAAGGGATTAAAAACAGGATTTGAAGAAGTATTCAAGAAAAATTTGCTAACGTAGAAAATATATTAAAATCAGAGCATTAATACTGAATTTTATAAGTAAAACATACAATTTGTATTTTATATAACTTTTTAAGCATTGTAAATAAGAACTAAATATAAGAAATTAAAAAAAAAAGATTAAAAAGTATCTTAAAGCAAAATATTAAATGGATGGCACGTAAAATTAAAAAGTAGAAAACTGTTTTGACTGGAAAAATACTTTTTATGTAATAAAAGATAATGCTTATTTTGTTTTCTAGAAAAAAATATGGATGTATTAGTACAAAAAATGTAATGGATATAAAAAAATGACAAAATGTTAAAGAAACATTTGTTAACATCATGCTGATAAATATAATTTATTATTAATATATTTATTAAATATTTTTATAACGCTGAATGGCTAGTGAATGATACACGTGATATATTTTCTATAATATTTTAAACACTTTTAATAAAATTTAAATGTAGCAGATTATAACAATGTTTACAAATAACATTTTAGAGTATTACATTAGAATAAGGCATAAAATTGTAATTTTAATAAAAGTATAAAACTTTATTTTGTTTAGAAAGCAATAATGACGACAAATGCTTAATGTATTTTCGGGAAAATTATTGGAAGGAGGAATGAATAGGAAAAAAATGTTATAGGAGAATTTAAAACTTATAAAAGAAGTACAATAATGAGTATTTATAATAACGTACATTTATAACTAGACAAAGTATGCAAGAACATATATTAATAAAGAAGTAGTGGATAAAACAGCAATAAAATATCGTATAAGTAAAAAAAATACAGTAAATAAAAGAGTAATTTAGAATATTCAGTGATAATATTCAGAGAATATTTATTGTTTCAAAATTTGCATAAAAATTAATATATAATTTGACTTATGTTAACAGCATACATATCTTACTCATCCAGTCTTACAAAACTATACTTTTTAATTTCAGAAAATATTTTTTAAATAAAAAGAATTTCATTTAATCCAATAATAATACTTTAATAAAAATATAATAGCTCAATAAAATAGAATTTTCCCATTAATTTTAGTATGGAATATCACAGTGATATAGAAATAATAATATACCTTAATGATGGAAATGTATCATAAATAAAGCAAGTCATCAACAGCTCATTGTATCTAATTAACAAATTTAAATATTTAAAATCTCTACAGAGCAAGATATATATACAGGTATATACTTTGTAATAGTTTGTAAAAGTTGAAGATAAACGAAATTCGAATCTGCAACAAATCAAAACTATGCAAGTATTTGAACATTTCACACTTTCCTGCATATAAGGAAAGCACCTACACATATACAAATCCTCGTCAATAAAGTAGAACTTTTCAAATTGAGACAAAGTTGTTAAAACTCTCTTCAGTTTTGAATCGTTTTGAAGTAACTGCCTACTCTATCTTGCACAGTCAGGACAATTTTGACTGTGTAAAGGACTGTGTAAAGCCGTCCTCTAGAAAGGATGAAACTCTAAGTCCTTTACGATTTACGAAGTTTAACTTATAAAATAATTTATGATTAGGTATTCATTAGGAGTTTAATAACTGAATTTCTCAGCTGGCTTTCAGTATTATATATATATATATATATATATATATATATATATATATATATATATATATATATATATATATATATATATATATATATATATATATATATGTATTAATGATTTTCATCCACGTTAGGAAATTTGTTTACCGAAAATTTGTAATGGAACTGAGTGTCACGTAAATAGTATAAGTTGCCATTTACTGATTATTAATTATTGATTAAATGCTATTGATAAATTATTATTTAATATTTGTTAAATATTGATATTAATTTAATTATGATAACTGATTTAATTATTGATGACTGATTACTGATTAATGATTATTCAAATTCGATATTCATTAAATATTCAACCTAGGGTGTGCAGGGGGCTTGTCCCCGGTCGTATAGCACTGAGTCACATATACAAACACACATATATATGTATGTGTGTGTTAGGCGACGTAATTTAATGCACTGATCACATAAGGATTTTTTTGCCCATATTATTTTTGTTTGTCTGAGCTTACTGGGAAACGAGAAGCCTAATTAGTTTGCAGTCGTGGCTCCATAGAAGAAATAGCGGAGACCGTTAAGAAACTTTATCCAAGGTTAGGTAAAAGACATCTTTCTCTGCCAAGTCAGTGAATGATTCATGGATCAGTGAATGATTCATGAAAACATTTGCAGAGTTGGGCCCCACAGCGAGATAAAACGGAGATTATTCCGAAGAGGGAAAATCTGAGTCAGCAATATTAGCCGTCAGAAAGAAATTTAGATCATTGGAAAAGTTCGCCTGTGTAGGTAAAAAATTAGCATAAAGTTAGCATTTATTTCAGAGTTAGCTTCAACAGACGGGTAAAAATAATTTTAAGTCAGCCTTTCCTTTAAATGAGGTATTAGATGGCTGGGGAAATAGATATGAAAGAATGAGAACACGAAAAAGGAGAATAAGAAAGATATTGTAAATGTAATAATTTTGATATATATATATATATATATATATATATATATATATATATATATATATATACATATTAATATCTATACACATATAGAAATACATATATATATATATATATATACATATATATATATATATATATATACATATATAAATACATATATATATATACATATATAAATACATATATATATATATACACACACATATAAATATATATATACACACATATATATATATATATATATATATATATATATGAGTGTGTTTATGTATACATGTATATATATATATATATATTTAAGTTTGTGTGTATGTGTCTGTGTGTAATAGTTTTAATTACCCAGCTGTTAGTGTTACTAAATTTTAAATTTAAGTTACTGTAAGTTGTTCTTCGAAATGCATCATATTGTGGCAGAAAATTTTAATTTCCTTGACACTGATCACTATCAAAACTCTACTTTTTCTGCTTATTAAGATCTTACTTCTGCACTCTTATAACCGTTACGGATATGATTCACTATTTCCTATCAAGTGACTCTCTCTGTATATTCATTTCCCCGACTTAAATTACTGATACGTTAGTTTAGGACATAAAAAATAAAAATTTTAATAAGACGTAAAAAATAAATAAGTTTTCATATAACCTACTGTGTCTCCATCTCATTGATATCGAGGTTTTGACGGATGTGTGAAATATCTAATCTTAATACTAAATAAATTCCGTTGTATGCCTCTGTGTGCAGATATAATTTAATCATTCTTTACAAAGAATTGGGTATCCAAAATATTGAAGAAACACACTAAGAAAATCCATCAAATTTAAAAATGAAGATGATCATACTAAAGTAAATGAAATAGCTATTAAAATTATGCCATTTCTTCATCAGACACACCGAAATACTCAGCAATTTTCTTACATTACACATATCTGTAAATAGAGAGTCGAAGGGAAATTTTCTCCCGATATGATTTCATATAGATTTAAAGATGTAATTAGACATTTCTTAGATCTACACCAAAATACGTGTGCAAAACCAAAAGAGGAAAACACCGAAACACTTTGATAATTGCTCGTGCATTATGGTCAGGCTTTTGAATAAATTTATATCCAACCAAGATAAAGGAATTTAGAATATAAAACATGTGTTCGAACTATTTTTTTGTATTATATATATATTTTATTATATATATAATAAAATATAAGAATTAATATTATATATATATATATATATTACTTTGTATTATATACATGCATAATACAAAATAAAAAATACGTGTACACATAAATATGTGTGTACAATGAGGACTGATCTATTTAACTCGTTCTATGTACAAAAATACATATGATTTATTGACATAAAATTTATCTACAAAATATGATTAACTAGAGTCTTTTATCTGCGTTGTGGAACTACTGATCAAATATAATGTAACAGATCTCACAAATAATGTGAAATTGTGTAGATTCTTGTTTTCAAATCCTGCAATTCTACTGATATATATTACGGTGTTGCTTCGCACATCACATAATAACATGCCCTGTAATTACACTGGATAATAAAAAAGAAATTGAATTCAGATGACATATTGCAGTAATAAAGTGTCCATTCTAAAATTTTGATGTTAAAATTAGTGATCTTAAAAAACTGAAAGAAGTCATTTTTAACAGTGGTATAATAATTATTTTAAGTTATAAATTAAGCTTGTTATAAACGAAAGTTTATTAAGTGATAAAGAAAATAACGTATTTCACATCTGAATAATTATTTGCATCTGTAAATAAATTTTTCCTTACACATCCGATAATGCAATCTTCATGAATAAAAATAAACCCTAAACTCATTTATGCAAAAGGAACTAAATTAGGAGAGCACACAACAAATGTTTTACGCCGACACGAGACGTTTTAGCGGAAATAAATATTTATCATTTACGAGACATCTCGTCTACTTACGCTAACATTCATTGTTAACTGCATGTCAGGAGGTATCCCATTTATTAAGCGATGCCGAGAATAACTAGTGAAATATGCACGTTAACAGCTCTTAAACAATGTATCAGGTATATATCGAACGTTAATTTAAAATTTAAAGACGCTGATTAGCTTTTAAATTGAGAATTAATGTCGAAAGCAAAATCTTTTTCTTTGCTCTGAAGGTCATTAATTCTGAGTGCAAGTTCTAGTTCATTTAATATTATGTATTTTAATAGATCGTGTACAAAATTTAGGGAAAGGTATGAAAAAACTAGAGACTAATTTCCAAAACCTTCAAAAAAAAAAAAAAAAAAAAAGAATTAACATCTTAGCAGTTTTGCCCATACATGATACGGGTACAACCTTTCTTGCTCAACGTGATTTGGACGTATGCAGTACATGTTTGGTTTGGTTTGGAACACTATGGTCTACTTTAGTGCTATACGAGGTTAACGAGACAAGAAATTTCTGCTTAAAGCAGAAACCGAATAAGTAAGAACATCCAACCCAGCAATGGGATTCAAACCCACTAACATTAGTACCGAATAGGACCACCCTACCCATTTGGGCAATGTTCAACTCACGGTTCTGGTTATCACGCCTAATTTATTTTAATTTGGATTTTGAAGCATCGATGACATTACTAATTAAGAAAAAATATATATTTAATTTTGGGATGATGGATTAATTTTTACCATTTTGTACACAAATAATTTTTTCTACAATTCCTGCAAGTAATAATTGAAAAAATTTCTGAATCATTTTAATTACTTTTATTGATATCATAATTGCTATCTAGTACATTTAGTTTTGTATACTGAGGTAAATTTTTGCGGCATTAATGTACTTAGGCTTGGGCATACTGCGTAATTACAAGGTAGTTTTTACCTTTCAAAATCCGAAATTCTAAAATATGGCCAGAGTTATATCATAAACTGTAATAATATAAACATCTTTATCTGAAAATTATTTCCAGTTACAGATAGTTTACTTACTTTCTGTCATACTATTTCGAGGAAATCGATGCATGCTTAATGTATCTGTGTTCACTTATCATAAGGTTTCAAAGACTTAATACAATTATACAAAACTTTGAAACATGTTCAAATTTTCCATCATCTAGCTTAAAATTATTAAAAAATTCAACAAAAAATACAAAACATTTAATATAGGAGAAATTAAAACTGTGTCATATCACTATCCATAAGATATAAAAATATCTACTCAATAGATAACCCTAAATTTATATATATATATATATATATATATATATATATATATATATATATATATATATATATATATATATATATATATATATATATATATATATATATATATATATATATATATATGTGTGTGTGTGTGTGTGTGTGTATTAGGTTTAGAATAAATGAATATCATTTAAAAAATTAAACACATTGATTTTTAATGGCTAATTAGTTATAATTTTATTCTAATTCTACGGTTTTTCTAATTGTCTTGAGTTTTTGAACGTCTTGCATAGAAGAGATTTCTGTGTTGTTAATCCATTCAGTTAAATGTAATCGATCAGATACCTGTAATTTTGAATGGCAGGTTAATATCAATATTATAAATTCATCTATCGTATGGAACACAATTAATGTAATTTTTTAAAAATCTTAATGAATTGATTATTTTACCCTGTTCTTTTGAGCCGCGGTGGCTCAGTGAGCAAAGACAACGATCTCGTAACTGAGATGTTCGAAACCCAAGCCGACCTAAGCGTGTTCGCTAAAGGTGACTGGGGCACGCAAAATAGGCTCGTGGTCACAATGTCCTCCATGGTCTTAATCTATATCTTTGGGGTGGCAGTCCAAGTCTATGGGTCTTCTGCTTGGTCCCTGCTTCGAAATTATGAGGACCCACTGGAGCATAAGTCGTACTTTCACCCTTGTGGTGCTCGGTGAAATTTAAAGGCGTTACCCTTCGCCCGAAATCCGGTGACCTCCGGCTCATATCGAGCCTCGTTAGATAAAGTGGCATTAGACAATAACAACAACCCTGTTCTTTACGATGAATCAAAATGAATTATTTCAAGAAGTTGTGTTGAAATAGATTAATAGTTTTTCACAAATTTATGTATAATTTTATTAAGTTCTAAAAGATATACTCCTTTGAAATGTACCAAGATTTCTTTGACTGTATGAGCCTCTTAAAGGTGGGAGGCACTGCGTGTAAATTTCTGTTTAATCATTTGAATGTTCGGTACAAAGACACGCTTTCACTGTCGCTATCCAAGTGAGTGATTTGAGTACAGATATATTATTCATGTATCATTTGCGGAGTCAACGGTAGGGAATGCACAAAAGGAGCAAAAATTATTAATAAAATCTCCATTGGGAAATGCAACCGTAACTAAAAAACTAAATCACGTCCTATAATTCATTTGTGTAATCACATAAATGGAAATCACTTTTTATACTAGACGGAAAAAAATACGCCTAGGAAATACTATTGCGAGGAAGTAATCGGGGGCACCTTGAATTCGTTTAAAGCACTTATCAAACGTATTTCGGAACTGCACAATTGCTGTGTGTGTCGCATGTGGAAATCACATAAAAATCATTGCATTGTTACGAAAAATATTTTCGGAACTAGCAAACTATTTCCTCTGGATCAATACAAGGAGGCTGACGTTACTTTTTATTACGTGAATTGCAACCCGGGAAATTCCGATTTACTTATTTTGGTTTTTACTCTTACCCAGGTATACTGCTTTAATCTTGTGCAGCGCGTGCCGAGTATTATCACGTAAGGAGTCTCTCGGTGTAATTTTTGCAACACATAAAACTTCTTCCGATAAAGATTTGCGTTTTATTATATTGGTACTTTTACGTTACGTTTTTATGTTTCTACTTGAAGGAGACAAGGGATAACTTGACCAAAAATGGGAAATGTTTTATTTCTGCAAAAGGCAAACTAGGTGTAATATTGATAATCAAATTAAATATTGATAATAAATGATTGATTATGTGGCATAACTAAAACCTGTCTGTTGGGTAAATTCCATTTTTAATACTTTTAAATTATAATATTGAGTATCGAATTAGCTATTTCTAAATGTTCCTAGAAAATTATTTTTTCAGCCTAACTTTCAATTTTGGACATTGCTTAATAATGTGTGTATCACAAAAAGTTATTTTTTTAAACGTTAAGTATTTTCTCAAGTTACAAATACTTTAATGCCTTTAAAAATAAAAAAAGCATTGCTACAACATTTCATAATTTTAAATAATTTTTATGTAAATTGCAGCACATAAAAGGAAATCAATGCACAGTTTTGTTTCTGTTTAAATACTAAATACTTTGCAAGAAATGGAAGCAATTAACACCTATGCTCTGCAAGAGAAACGTAAATGCTATTGTCCGACTCAATTTTTATGAAAAAAAATCTGCTTGTTTAATCAAAATGTCTTATTTATGGGATTTATTATGTTTCATGTTACAGCATACTAAAAATTATCATTATAGAAAAAAAAGATGAGAAAAAGAAAATTAACATCAACTAATCTTCAAAATAAGTTACACAAAATGATTTATTTCGGATAACAAAATGTTTCACAGACAATCCAAAATAAGAAAAAAAATTCCCAAAGCGTTATATGCATATCTTAAGAAATTAGCAAAGATAGCAAAAACAAATACATAGTAACTGATTTTAAAATGGGCAAAACTCTTATAAAATATCTGTGTTAGGAAAAAACGTTCCTTATTGCCAGAATATAAGAATAGTACATCTGTCCAATGTGAATAACGCACAAAATTAAATAGAAATAGTTGTTAGAAAACTGTTGTTTCCAACCCATAATTGAATTGTTTTATTCATGCTGAGGTCATGTTTTAAGGAAAAATATAAAATAGTTACTCTCATACCTTGAGAACTATCAGTTTTACAAACATATTTTTTATCACAGTTAGAACAAATTGTTATCTTTGCAGATATATCTCAATAATTTTTGAAGCACAAAAACATTTTTATGAGAGAACTTTAAATAAGAGACACTTTGTTGGTAAAATGATAAGAAGGCTAACGCGCATGATTACTAAGAATGTAATTAAGTTTAAGACAATCGTATTGTTTTAAGGTATACTACAATATATCATAATAACTTAGAACCTAAATTTGTATATATTTAGAATAAATATATATTATTAAAAAATATTTGTAAAATGAATTTTTTTTCATTAAAAATTAAAAATACTAGGAAATATATACCAGAAAATTTAGGTTAAATCGGATGAAAATTATATTGTATACAACCTGTCACAATTTTATGAAAAAAATATTAAAAACCTTTTGAGATAATGTGCACGCTACACGAAAAACAAAACGCAATTTGAGAAAAATCCAGTTAAAGTTTTGTAAGTTTAAATTTGTTTAAAATAAACAGCTGATACGTTTTTATTCATAATTTCTTTCAAGACTGGAATTTTTTTGCGCGGATTGTTTTAAAATGTTCAGAACTAAATTCCTTTTCCCATATTCTTTTTTCTGAAAAATCGAATTTATTGTCGATTTGACAGTCGTATGATCCCTTAAAAAATTAATGGTAAATCTCCAAACCAAATCTTTAATGCGGGAGATAATCCAAAGAGTCATTTTTAAGTAATTAAGTTTACAAAAATATACAGAAATGTTACGAGGGCAAATGAGACTAGCACCTACTTCTTAAAGTCAGTTCCGTACGGCTACGACCATCCAAATCAACAGTAGAATTGGAAACCATGAGCCGCAATACCGAGAGTCGAATGATAGACGAAAGAATATGGTGCTATTCTTTGCAACCGAAGTTAGTGGATTCGAATCCTATTTCTGGCATTGATGTTCGTAGACGTTCTTAATAGGCTTTAAGCAATTAGTTCCAGTTCTATTAGCTCTTGTGTAGCAAAAAAATAGTCTATCGTAGCATTTCAAATCAACCAACTGGTACCGAAAGGCAGCATCCTTGCTATTCCGCCATCGTATGAAGACCGTAAGACTGGATAGGGGATGAAGCACAGTACATTAATACATTCATCAGAATGTAACGCAAGATATGCTTCATAGAAAAGAAAAAAAATCTATATCAAATATGATATTGTTATCTAAAGAATTAAATACCTATTTAGATTTTTTAAAAAAGAGAATCTGAAGTTGTTATAATTAGGATGCATGTGTTTCGAGCTTAATATTAATTTAATAAGAGGTGACACACATAGGTTCATTTTAATGACCGTAATAACAGAATATTTAATTCATTTTTGTATGACTTATGTATTTTGTATTATACATGTCTTTCCAATGAATAATTATATTGATGATTTAAAACAGCTCTGTTATTCTTTTAGTTAATTTTGTGATTCAATAGCGTTGGTTTATAAATTTTTACTACAAATATCAGAGATTAAATTTCACAATATTTATTTTCTCCAATAAAATACAACATCACATTAGGTCTAATTCTATTTTACAGATAATAAAAAGTGGTTATTTAAGAGATAATTTGTACAAAAAGCTGCAGGTTTTCTCTTTATTATTTTAGGAGTCCATAAAAAAGGACGCCTGTGGCAGTAAAATCTTCTTATAAAAGTTCCAATCAGAAACTAAAGTGAATTCCAATAACTAATGTCATATGTAATCATGCATTAAAATATAATGCTTTCTCGATTATGAATACAAGTCATTTAATGGGAAATGACGTAGAACTGGAATGAAAGACTTTCTGCAAAATACTTTCATTAACACAGACGAATCTAATTTGCGATAGCTGAGGAATTTTGCCATGAGGAATGCAGTTAAAGGAATTACATAAAAGACACATTATTAACGTAAACATTTTAATTAAATCTTGTAAAACACGCACCAGTTTATTCCTTACTCAATTTCGGATAAAGATTAAAACACTCTCTGGGAAATATGCGGTTACATGAACATTAAAACTTACCATGTACTTTTCTTTTCTAGTAAAATAGTTATACTTGTATCCTTATTCTCTTTTTACGTTTATCTTTAATTATAAGTGTAAATTCTGATATTTATATATAATTGACTCAATGCAAACTGTTCTACTAATATTCTGTATAGTTCAAGCCACATAATTAACAGGTGTTATTATAAAAGTGCAGACTTTCGTTGTTAAATGAAAATCCTAGATTTAGGAAGACTTTAAACCTGATTTTGCAACTACATGCAACACTTAAGGAATTATTTTCATAGAAAATGTTACCATAATCTAGATTTTGAGAAGGAATTCGTATGTTATGATATGTATCAAAATTTGTTGTACACAGTCACCATATTACGTAATAAGAATACATTAAAATACTAAATAGATATATTAATGATAGGTAATTTTTTTTGCTATTAATAACCACAAAGTGCGACAATAGACATAAGAGTTATAACATTTGTCACTTTAGCTATACAGCTAAAGACAAGAAATGGGATTAAAATAGGTACATTTTACACATCTGAATTTTATTATTCAGACCAGAAAAATAAGTGGAAGTTTGCACATGTGAAACTAAGTATACGAATGTATCTTAAACTCCATTTGGTTCTCTGCAATAGGTTTTTTTCCCTATTCAGTGATATAGTTTATTGAAGGATTTAAATGATAGAATACTCGAAAGTTGTACAACAATGATCTAGAATCGTGAAAATTGCTAAAAATAAGAAGGTCAATTACTTATAGTGAATATTACTTATATGTTTCTAAATTATGAATTATACTATACACGTTCTGTAATTTGTGATAGTGGATACTTTGCAGTTATGTACGTAATATTACGTATATACTCATTAATTATATATGTTACGTATATATGTGAATAATGATTTCAGTAGTATTCTACTTATTTGTACCAAGTATTTCGTACTTATTAAAAAAGACAAATAAAATCAAGAAAGAAGTTAAAATAAATAAAGGTGGATGAAGATTTATGGAAATATGATATATAACATCCCCTCCAAAAATAAATGTCATCAAAATTAAGAAAACATGTTGTCTACGTAACACCGAGAATTAAACGTTTTCAAATAATGCGTCAGACTCTTTCTAGTATTTCAAAATTCTTTACGAAAACGGACTAATTCCTTGCCACCTATATCACATTTAGTCATCGTGCTGGAATTCTGAAAGAGCATCTGAATAATGTATACATATATACATTTTATATGTTATTTTAAATTTAGATTCTATACTTTTATTTTTTTATAATACCAATTTTAAATTTTAACTACTGTATACTATAAACTACTGTTATTCAAACATGATATCAAAAGCATTTACGATACGTTTAAATCGGTCGTACTATGTCCAATTTAAACAATAGTCTTTTAAAATTAATATGTTTTTGTAACTAAAATGTTAAAATCTGAAAGTAGCTTTAATACTTAATAAATCAACTTTTAAATTTAAAACATGACATTGATTTCCTTCCATTTCTGTAAAATAAATTTTTTAAAATTACCATTTACAGACATATCAAATATAACAATGTTAGACAAAAATATGTCAGCTTTCTAGGATTAAGAGACTTAAATTACAAAATAATTTTATTGTATACTTTAAAAACTGTAGTTTTAATAGATTGGTTATAAAACAGGAATAGGATAGGAAAAAGAGATTAAGAAATATAAAGAATAGTTTTTAAAGGTATTCATTGAAATTTTATATATGTATTAACAATAATTGACATACGAATATAGATATTAAAAATAATTATGTATTTTTTGTACAAGTCATATATTTTTAAAATAGATACGGAAGAATTAAAAAAATCCTTCTGATGTATTGAAGTTATTTATTAGATGCCTTGAAAATATATTTCTCTTGATCCGATAAAATAGAAATTTTCCTAGTTTTCGTAGACAATAAAGAGATTTAATTTTCTTTCGTCAGAAAATACAATTTTTTTAAATGAAATTATTTTGCACCAGATGAAAATCCTTTCTTTCCCTTGCTTTCAAATATAAAGTAAGAAATCGATTTAGCATTTAATATTGGGAATTCGTATGATATGTAATATATGTAGTACAACACTTAGCAAAAAGGGAAAAAAAGTTAAGCTTTCTACAAAAATAGCTCTTCGGCTGATGAAAATTAGGTTTTATTTTAAAAAATTTATTTAATTAATGTCTTATCGTGTATTCAAACTGCATTTCTGATCTTAAACCCGTTATTTATTCTTGAAGAAAAATAACAAGAAAGTTAAATACTTTCAAGCTATTATAACAGTAAATTTTTACTAGGCTTTTCGCTCGATAACGAATATGGCTTTTCTGCATGTTTAACAGATATATGAGCTCTATTGCTTTAGATTTCCTTCAATAAAGAAATATTTTCTGTTCTAAACAGGCTTACTTCAGAGCTTCCTTCTTAAGTGAACTTGAGCATTGCTCTCCTGTCTTGTCTTAAAGGATTATTTCATGGTTCATACACAGATGCATAAACTGGTATTAAAAAATAAGTATAATATGTAAGATGCTTCTGTAAGATTACAAAAGATACAAATAAATTAAAAAGTAGAAATCACAAACGAAACTGAGCGTTTTTTTAAAGTTATAAATGTTATATAAAATTGCTAGATCTATAGAATTTCTGTCAACATGTTTATGATAGGAGTAACGGGACTGAGAGTCTCTTTTCTTAACGTAGTTAACACTAGAGTAGCATAATTGTGTTAGAAAATCATGTGAATATCTCAGTTCTATGAAAGGACGGCTATTTGACAAGAAGGATATCCGACAATAAATAAACAACGTCAAAGAGACATTTGAGTTAGAGTTCTGGGTTTGAACAGCTCACAGCCAGGTCTGTTGGAGCACACAACGAGTATATATGTTTCTGTATATATTAGTCTGTGTGCGAATATAAAAGCATAGTTACCCCTGATTGTCCTTTAAAGAGTCCAATTCTTTAAAATAATTTTTAATTTCACCTTTTCAGTTTTTATCCGAGCTTTTTGTGTCCTTTAACATATTTGAAATTTATTGACTCAGTAGACGTGTCATCAGAGTCTAAATTTAGTAGCAGAAAGAAAAAGTATATTTAGCTTCAACTATTGTACATTTTACTATGTAATTAGCTTATGAAGTGGAATAATTCGTATATATTACACTATAACTGACTTTAAGACTGATTTTTTTAATGCTTACATCATGAGAAGCATATGTTTAATTATACTCAAGCATACATATATATGTGTGTATGTATGTTCGTTGTACGCCGTGGAATAAGTGACAGAAGCTGACGGGGTACTTCATCGACAGTCTTTCAAAGCGTTAACAGCTATCAAAAATTACGCGAAGGAAAAAAAATTAAGCTCAAATTTGTTTAACTAGGGCTAGGTTCAGCAAAGTTAGATGTAGTTGATTATCAATGTATAAAAAGGTTAGACAACAACCGAGTTCTTTGAACACTTCATTTTATTCTCGCTGAATTTTTGAAACGAGTAGTACGTTCAGTAACAATCCGCTTAAAATTTAATTGCCAAAGAATTGATAGAAACTCGAAAACTCTAAATCATGTAAGAGGTATTTTTCATAAAAACCAGTATTCCTGTGTTCTCTTATCGAGCCAATTGATCACTCAAATTTGCAAAATAAAAAGTCAGGATCCGAGATTAATTCATGCGGATCCTGCGATGCTGGAAATGGATAGAAGTGCAATAGGATCAGATTATATTGGTAGAAAAAAAGAAAAATTGCTGTCTTGTATTAAGGTTATTTTTATTTCATAGCGATATGAAATTAAAATTAGGAAAAAAAATTTTTAGATACATTTCGATTAAGTTTTTATTTTATTAAATATCATATATATATAATGAATGAGTACATTGATTTTTAAAGGATAAGAAACATTCGTATGTATATATAAATACACACACACACATATATATATATATATATATATATATAGAAGGATAACCGACAATAAATGCACAAGGTCAAAGAGACATTTGAGTCAGAGCTCTGGGTTTGGACAGCTCACAGCCAGGTCTGTTGGAGCATGCAACGAGTATATATGTTTCTATATATATTAGGCTGCGTGCGAATATAAAAGCATACATACGCATGATTGTCCTTTGAAGAGTCCAATTTCTTTAGAAGAATTTTTTTTTATTTTTATCTTATCAGTTTTAATCCCAGCTTTTTGTGTCCTTTAACATATTTTAAATTTATTGAAAATCACTAAATCTGTAGACGTGTCATTAAAATCTACATTCAGTAGCCGAAAGGAAAAGTATATTTAGCTTCAACTATTGTACATTTTACTATGTAATTAGCTTATGAAGTGGAATAATTCGTATATATTACACTATAACTGACTTTAAGACTTTGATTTTTTTAATGTTCACATCATGAGAAGCATGTGTTTAATTACACTCATGCACACATATATATGTGTGTGTATGTATGTTCGTTATATGTCGTAGAATAAGTGACAGACGCTGACGGGGTACTGCACCGACAGTCTTTTGAAGCGTTAACAGCTATCAAAAATTACTCGAAGGAAAAAAATTATGCTCAAATTTGTTTAACTAGGGCTAGGTTCAGCAAAGTTAGATGTAGTTGATTATCAACGTCTAAAAATGTTAGACAACAACCGAGTTCTTTGAACACTTCATTTTATTCTCGCTGAATATTTGAGACGAGTAGTACGTTCAGTAACAATCAGCTTAAAATTTAATTGCCAAAGAATTGATAGAAACTCGAAAACTCTAAATCATGATAGAGGTATTTTTCATGAAAACCAGTATTCCTGTGTTCTCTTATCGAGCCAATTGATCACTCAAATTTGCAAAATAAAAAGTCAGGATCCGAGATTAATTCATGCGGATCCTGCGATGCTGGAAATGGATAGAAGTGCAATAGGATCAGATTATATTGGTAGAAAAAAAGAAAAAATGCTGTCTTGTATTACAGTTATTTTTTTTCATATCGATATGAAATTAAAATTAAGAAAAATAGCTTTAGATAAATTTCGGTTAAGTTTTCATTTTATTAAATTGATTTTATTGATTTTTAAAGGATAAGAAACATTCGTATGTATATATAAATACACACACACACACACACACACACACATATATATATATATATATATATATATATATATATATATATATAACGTGATCCAGTGTTAAAGCGAACAAAAACACTTCTATATATAATATGGGATTTCCGTTTCAGGTGTCGTTTGCGCCATTTTCATTTATTCGTGGAGAAGCTAAAGCGTGAAAGGTGTTGACAGCTCCAAGTCCACGCGCTAATTGATTCTTCTCGCTTGATTAGTCATCAACTTAGTGTGAAATATCTCTGCGCCTGACCGCATTCCTCCGAAAGATTAAGCGATCGTGGTTTATTTTCATTTATTTTATTTTTATAAAAGAGATACCTTTTTAATATCGTTTATAACTCACGTCATTTCCAAATACCCCCTTTTTAGACCTGGCATATACACAAATATGCACACACTCAAATGCATGCACACGCACACACGCGTGATCACTTAAATACGCATACAAACATATGTTCAAAGCGAGACGAGACAGATGTAATTTTCTTTGGGGCAAAATTTTCGTTCTAGATTTTTTATCATTCTTATACCTAAGACAGGATATATATTATTCATCACCAATGCAAAAGTTATGAAGACTACATTTATTTAACAGAGTGATATAGTTTATTGTCAATGTCAACGTAGGAGTTAGCAATATCATTTGTACTGTAGCTTAATGGTGAAAAGTGAAGAATTTAATCTTGACAAATTAACCTACGCTCTGAAGGAGAAACACCAAAAATTTTCAGAGAAGGAAAGAAAGAACAGAAATAAATTAGATTTAAAAAATTAATGCACTTTTATTCTAGGGTTTATTCTTTACAGAACAATGTCCTGAACCACAATAGTAATCTGGCAGAAGGAAATAGATTAAATTACTGTTCTTAATCAGTAATACATAAATGAAATTACTTTTCGTAATTTTTAAATTTCTCATGTGTACAGTACTCTTTAAAACCTGCAAGCAACAAAATAAGAAAGGAAAAAAATGAGGTATGCAAATGAAAGCTGAAAAAATTAATTTAGAAATGAATGACAAATAAGTTCATTAAGAGAATTCCATTCTTAATTGTAACCATCTTTTAAATCTTAAAAAATCCCATTTTTTGGAACATTTTAACTTAACGCTTTGTTATCTTGTTTATTCCCCAAATAATAGTAAAAAATGCACAGTATAATTTATTAATTCATATTATTTTAATACACGAAGATGAGTGAAAATTTCTAAAAAAAATTCTGTAACAATAAGGGAATAGTGATTGTTATAATTTATTTTTGTATACAATTAGAGTTTTTAAGCATTGTACGTACATACAAAGTATTACTAAATTACTTAAAGCCACAACCTTTCAAAAATCAGATAATTTTTTCAAGTTTCAACATTTTGAAAATTATTGTTAATTTGTAAATTGTGTCTCGAACATTAATTTTCAAATTTTTCTTACATTTTTGTGCTATTATTAATTTAAAAAAAACATTTGAACGTATTTGAGTGTTATTTTAGCTATAAATTGTACAGTGAATGTATAAGAAATATTTTTATGTTTGTATTTTGCACTTTATTAAAAATGCTTAAATATTCACAATTTAATTTGAGTTTTAGTAATCTAAGTCTAAATTTAAAACAGATACCTCGACTTATTTTAATATATGATAGAAAGTTTTTAGTGACTATTTTATAATTTTTAAATTTGAAAGCACAGATTATTTTAAAAAATAAACAAAAAATTTGTTCAAATGTTAATTCTACAAAAATATTGCCTGAATTAAAGATAAAATAAAATTGTTAATTTATTGTACAAATTATATATTATATAGTAAAAAATTTTTACAATGAAGTTTTATACTTGTACGCTAATAATTTACTAAAATATTAGTAGTTTCTAAATTGCAAAATGGAAGTTTATACGAATTTAATAGATTTTCAACGCGTTGTTATAACTGAAGACCATCAAATCTGTCTTTTCTAGCCGAACGATTTTCGAATGGTAAAGCGCTCTGTAAGCAGTAGTCTAGTTATGAGGTACTCTACTTCGCGGGTTCGAATCCCGCTGATGACATGAATGTTCGTAACACTTCGGAATTGGCTTTAAACCGTAGGTTCGGGTCTCATTAGCCTTCGTATAGTCACAACAGCAGACCGTAGCTATCCTAACCAAAGAAATCAAATGTCTCTTTACATAATAGAATGTCAGTTTGTGTTCTTTTTATATAAATAAACAAGGTTTGTTGATTAGATATATGTTTGACTAAATTTCATACAAACATTGTTTGATACCCCCAGGCAGGCTTTCTCAATATTAAAGCGTCCATTGCCTATTCTATTTCGTGATGTGGCAGTATAAAGAATTTTAACTTTGCCGGTAGAGAAGAGATGTACGTTTACACCGTATTAATAATATTAATCAAGAGGTCCCGTCAACCCATGTCACCTAGATAAAAGAATGAAAGGTAAGTACCTTGCTTGATCAGAAAACCCAATTTCTGGATATTTTAGTAATTCTTCAAAACTGTAGAATCCTGTGTCCAATTACTTTTGTAGGACTCTACACTCAGTATACACAGTGAATTTTGCTATTTCACAGGGTTACCATATCTTAAATATAGATATTCATATCATAATGGAGGTCATGAAACTGACATTAAATGGAATCTCAAATACTTAAGTAATGCATATGGATGAGTTATAATAATTTACATTACACTGAAATATGCCAGGCTGATTAGATAACTGTCGATGTACTAAATGCAATAGACGCGTTTGATTACTCCTAGCGAATTATTATAACAGCTGTTGTACAAAGAAATTATTAAATGGGGATTAAATCTAATTTTACGAATCTTGCTTTTGATTACATAAAACGTAAAGTCGTAGTGTGTACAAAGGATACTCTAAAACACATTATAGATCAAACACGCATATATATGTATTTAAATATATGTCAGGTTTGAAAACGTAAAATTAATAATTTAGGAGTTTAAAGGCAGAAAACGCAGCCCACTCTTTAATTTAAACGCATGAAAAACTAATAACGCCATATAAAAGCGTTTGACGCATAATAATTAAGAGAGATCATCTTCAGATTGAGTTGCCGATGAATCGACGCTAAGTGTTAGTCCTTTGTTAGAGTATGGACGCTACCCACTGGCCGCCATGTTTAATGGTTGAATACGTGTTTATGATAAAGACAATAAAGATATTATAAAGTACTGTTCGGCTCTCTGGCTAAATAGTTGACTATATATATTTATATATATAGTCAACATATATATTTATTATATGTATATATATATATGTACATATATATGTATATGTGCACATATATGTGTATGTACACACATACACACATACATCATACATACATACATATATATATATATATATATATATATATCGATATCATGATGTAAAAATGCATTGAACATGTGGAAAAACATCAAAAGATAAAATTTTCTTCATTTTATCAACATGAAGAACCAAGAAAAGGTACGATACATTCAAAAAGTGACAGTATTGTACAAACTTGGACAGATGTCGCCAAACTTTTTTTTTTCGCAGCTATTAAAGTTAGCTATTTTACTTTGAAACACGCTAACCACTTGAATCGCGTTTCTACATCACTGTGCATGTAAGAAGGCAGCTTTCTCAAGGCTTCAGAGACTAATACAAGTTTAAAAAAGTATATGTCATTATATACCGCTACAATATGCATGTACGCCAATTCGCAAGCGAAGATTAGTATTCAACATATGTGTTCTTGACCATGATTAAATTAGAAAGTGGACGCTACAATTTAATAGTTTATCATACTTATTTTCTATTCTTACTCATACTCACACATTCATATTTATATGTGTATGTATGTAACATGGCATGCATAAATTATTCCACCGGTCACATAATAAAATTTAGTTCTTATTAGTTTTAATTGCCCGGGCTTACTAGGTAATGAGAAAGCCTATTTAAATTGCAGTTGTGGCTTCATTAAGAGAAAGCAGCGAATCCAACGTGAAACTTTCAGTTCATTTGAGAAAGACATGTTTCTGTGACAAGAGCAGAGTAATTAATGACGCATAAAAACACTTTCCTATTACGAAATCAGCCCTACAGCAAAAATAGGATGAATTCTTCACAAAGAAACCAGCAGCTTAGTTAGCAATATTAATTTACACGATTACAAAGTCCGCCCCATAGCTAGATGACTGAGATATATTCCTAAGAGAGAGAGAGAGTAGCTTATTCAGCGGTATTAAACGTCAAAAAGGAAATCAAATCATTGTAAAAGTGAACCATTTTATTGAGATAGCTGGAAAATGTGGCGAGTAGGAAGAAAATTATTCATTTCAGAGTTTGCTGTGGGAAATCGGTTGCAATAATACATGTCCAAACACTCTTTTATTCTAAGATTTTGTGGCTGGGAAAATGGATATGAAAGAATGAGATGGGAAGGTGAGAATTTTTAAAAGATATTTTAAGTGTAATAATTGACATATATGAAAGCACAAATGTAGTATGAAATAGAACAAAGTAGACAAAACCGTCCCAAAATGTTTACACGTCAAAAATGTAATCTTAAAGTAACGTGGTTGAGGTGCTAAAAAACAACTTCAAAAACTTTAGCATGAATGTATAGTTACTGATAAAATATAACTTTTATCTA
>CM063505.1:198495463-198625463 GCA_032207245.1 Pardosa pseudoannulata
GTGTATGTATATATATATATGTATATGTATGTATATATATATATATATATATATATATATATATATATATATATATATATATATATATATATACATGTGTGTATGTTTGTAATTGTGTGTGTGTGTGTACTCATGTATAGGTATATGAAAATACATACATTCATCTATACTGAGAACAAAAGAGAATATTTCGTAGATTCGTGCATATGCATGTAATACAAAGTGGGAGATAAAATGATTATATTTTTAAAGAACATGAAGCATTTAGGTTCACAAATAAATAAAACCAAAAGACACAAACTGAAGAAAGAAAACTTCTTAAGACTATTTTAGAAACTCTTGAAACTAAAAAGTAGAAATATGATCTGGAGTATTTTAAAAAGGTGCCTTATCTTTGCTCAGAGAGTTGTTGAATCATTAATGATAAAAGAACTTCTCCTACATTTGAATTTCATTTCTAGGAGATAATTGTCGAACGGGAGAAGAGTCTTTCAATTAACAGTCAGAAATAACTCTGAGAATAGAGTAGCGAATGCATTAAATATTCTAATTTTGTTTGCTTAAAATTAAAAGGTCTTATTTGAGTAATAGTTAACAATTCCTAATATTAACTACAAATTAGATTCTTCATAATGAATGCCATTAAATCTTCTTAGAAGCTTAACAGCAAAAGTGCATTGAAATTTTCTTAAGAAATGAGAAGTGTAATTTTAGTTTAATTTAAATTTTTTAACTGAAAATGCCATTAAATGTAGAGACAAGTGTGTTGAAAACTCTCGCCGTTCTAAATATCTGGTATAAATACCTTAAAATATGTGGGATTAATTAAACAACAAAATGATAATTATTTTCCATTTTATATCTAAATATGCTTTAGATGGGTAGTTGGAGTGTATATCTAGAATTCATACTGGTCTATGTGCGTTTATTATTCCTTTCAAAGCTTCTGAATAAATTCTGTATACATAAAAAAATATTTATCTATATAATATATCAAAATTATTACACTTAAATTTTACATATTTATAAAATATCTTTTAAAAATTCTCCTTTTCTCATTCTTATTCTTTCATATCTATTTTCCAAGCAGCGTAATATCTTATTTGAAGCAATATTTGATTACTTAAAATTCTTTTACCAGTCTCCCAAAGTTAACTCTGGAATAAGTGCTAATTTTTTGTTCACTTGCCACATTTTCCAGCTGTTCCAAGAAAAATGGTTCATTTTTCCAATGATCTAAATTATTTTCTCACTGCTAATAACGCTGACTAAGCTGCCCTCTCTTAGGTTTGGTTTCATTTGGAGCGCTACGGTCTACTTTTTGCAACACGAGGGCTAATGAGACCGGGACCTACTGTTTAAAGCCGATTCTGAACCGCTACGAACATCCATGTCATAGTGGGATTCGAACCCACGAACTCCGGTTCCGAAGGCCAGCACCCTAACCAATCGGCCATCGTTCGGCGCCCTCTCTTAGGAAAGAATTCGTTTCATCTCTCGTTGTGGTACCAACTTTGTAATTAAAAAGTGTTTTTGTATATTATTAAATGTTTTTGTATATTATTAAATGTATATTATGAAAGTTTTCTTTTTTTTTAGTCTAGAATAAAATTAAAGTTTCACCAAGGACTTTTTTGCTTCCTTGTAATGGAGCCATTACTGCTTATTATGTTGGTTATTCGAATTAAACATTAAACCCGGTCAAATAAAAATAATAGGGGTAAATTTAAATACGGTGGATTATTTTCATTGCGTTCCATACATAAACATATCTTCATAAAAAATTCTTAATACATTTATCCATTAAGAATTACTTACACGTATTTCTGCACTTGTTCACAACATCAAAGTAATATACAATACTTACATATATTTGTAAGTTGCAATTCCTCATAAACAAAGAAGAATCGGAGTTCTTCCCGAAATAGAGGAAGCTTTTACACATACACTCAAGAGCCAAAATATTATGACTACCACTACATTTTGCAATGAACTCGCCTGGATGACGTGGAAGGCACGTGATCAGGTGGAAGTGTTATTTAACTGCTTCTGGAGAGTCTGGAGAATCATTCTTTCACTTACTTCTGTGTGTCTTGGGAAAGGCTACGGATCTAATAGCAGATTGTAATGTCTCGAAAGATCGGAACAAGTTTCGAAAGATCGGAACAAGTATTTCCGAAACTGCACGGCTCGTGGGTTGTCCGTGGTCTACAGTTGTTAGTACTTATGCAAAGTGGATGAATGATGGTGAAACCAGCAGTAGACGACATAGTGTTGGACGTCCACACGCTATTAAACACAAAGGTCATCCGAGACTGTCTTGCATAGTGAAGCAAATACGGAGCCAGACAGTGGCTCAGCTGGCAACCCAATACAATGCAGGGTCAAGTAGAACAGTATCGGAGCACACTGTTGGATATGGGGCTAAGCAGCAAACTTCCTACTCGTCTGACTTTGCTGACCAAGCGTCATCGCCAACTGCCCCTAGGCTGGGTCCGGGAACCTCGCGACTGGTCCATGGATCAGTAGGAGAAAGTTGCCTGGTCACTATTTATCATTCATCAGGCTGATGGCCGTGTCAGGATACGAAGTCTTCCAGGTGAACAGTTGCTCCCTCAATGTACAATAGGTCATATACAGGCTAGTGGTGGCTGTGTTATTCTTTAGGAAACGTTCTCTTGGGCGTCTCTGGGACCCGTGGTTGTGGTAGAGGAGACCATGAATGCTACAGGTTATCTGAACATCATTGCGGACCTTTACGTGGCCTCTGTTGTTTCAGCTGGAAATGGAATATTCCAAAAGGACAACGCTCCGTGTCACAAGGCTAAAATTGTGAGTGAGGGGTTGCAGGAACATGATGCTGAATTCCAGTTAATGACCTGGCCGTCTAACTCACTGGATCTCAGTCCGATAGAACACATTTAGGATGTCATGGGATGACAGCTCAGAGTTCAAAGACAACCAATTAGCAGTATCTCGGATTTGCGTAACCGTTGCTTAAACATACATCTGGTACAATCTGTCTCTGGAAATCTACTACGGACTTGTGGCATCCACGCCAAGGTGGGTTGAAGCAGTGTTTTGGGCCAAAGGTGGGCCAACTCGTTATTGACAGTGGTCATAATGTTTTGGATCTTGAGTGTATAAGGCGTTAAGCATCCGTTACGGAAACATGCTATAACATCTAAGCAGTTTCAGATAAGAGAAATATTTTATTCTATAATAGAAATACGTAATATGTCATAAATAAATATAGTCTAGAAATTTTATATCGAGACTGGAAGACCCGACAAGCGTTGTCCTGTTTTAAAGCTGTAAATCGAAAAACTGTAATATTTTTTAAATAAATTATAAATTGGAACGTTTCAATGGAAAAGTAAGGAAAAAATATTGTTTTAAAAATACTTGTACTCAAAAGTAAAATTATTTGTTTAACAATGCTTAGTATTAGAGTAGATAAATAGTAAGTGTAGTGTTATGTAACTTATTTTCACAAATAACTTACTTTCACATTATAATCTTCAATAATTTCCTCTCACCCTTCAAAAAATGTTTCTTACAACATCCCTGATGCTAATCATTTGAAATGAAAAATTGGTTTGCAAAAAACCAAAAACGATGTATTTAATAATAAATGTTCAATAAAGCAAAATGCCTATTTTGTCATTTTGCCACCATTTACTGCAATGCAAAAACAAATTCGACACAAAAGGAATTCCGAGAGAAAGTACTGATATTTCCAGCACCAAAATGGAGGCCGCAGTCTAAGCTTACCATCACGACAACGTATTTATTTACCTGTCACCGGAGAATTAATAACACACTAGCTGTGACGAATGGATTTCATTAGGACACTGCTGGCAAAGTATTTGAAATAGAGGTCTTGGCGCTAATGGAACACATGTTGTAGCAATTGAAACTCATTGCCTCTACACAAAAAAAAGATAAATTTCGCCTCGGAATTTATTTATTTTACAGCGTTTATTTCTCCTGCTGTGGTTTACTAGAAGTGTCTTTCACTCCTCACTCTGAAACAAATCCAGAAGTGAAAAATTAAAGGAGAAGTCTCTATAGTATACTTACAAGAGAAACAAAATTATTCTAATTAAAAGTTTCCAGTAGATATCGGCCATAATTATACTTAATTTAATAGTAAATTTTGAAAAAAAAATACTGCCGAAATAATAATGAAAAATAATGAAATATCTCAAAATTGCAGTCAGTTTGAAGCAAACACATAATTAGCGATATACCATCTAAAATACAACGGAAAGTAAACGGAAATATATTTTTAAAGTTAACATGTTTAAGCTACTATGAATTTGAAAAAAAATTAACAATTTTACTTTCTAAATATTAATTTAACAAAATAAAAACAAGTTCCAATATTTGTTTAAAATTCCTTTTTGCCAATTTTTTTTTCTAACGAGAAAATTTTCAAATAGTGAAAAAAGTCAATAATCTTTAATAATTGGAAGAATAAACTGTAACATAATTATCATACCGTACTTTTCCACATTTATTTTAAATCCTGAAATACTTATCAGATTCTTTCATGAAAAGAGAAAAAACTGAAAAAGACTAATTAGTGTAATGAATTCATTATTGTATTTTTGAAATAATTAGTTATGAAAATATACAACCAAACCAAATATAATAATGCATAAAATTTACGGAAACTCCGTGAATGTTAATAGTTTTTGTAATTTACATTAAAATATATTATTAAGTTCTACTGAATAAGATATAAAGTAAGATTACAATTTTATTTAAAAGATTATTTCATTATTTATTATAAAAGAATTTATTTATTATATACATATTACGTCTAAATTAAATGGTACTTACCGCTTAAAAAGGAAAAGTATTATAATAATAAAATTTATACATATATGCATGTCTTTTTATTTATCCCTCCACTCTCTTTCTCTCTGTATATATATATATATATATATATATATATATATATATATATATATATATATATATATATATATATATATATCTATATATATATATATTTATTATATATATATATATATATATATATATATATATATATATATATATATATATATATATATATATATATATATATATATATATATGTGTGTGTGTGTGTGTGTGTGTGTGTGTGTGTGTGTGTGTGCGTGCGTGTGCGTAATAATATTTCAACATAAAACTAAGAAACATAATTATAATTGTATTCTAAAATATGATTAATGTGATTCTATTCCTAAAATCACAATCTTTGGTGAAATTCCTTTGTTTCTCTTCTGATTGTGGCACCATTGGCGACATTGTATAAACTAAAATTATTTCCTGCTTAGTTTAACTATTGTTATATAACTCCTTTATGGAACTTAGTTTCTCTTAACGAAATTACAGTTTGTAAACACTAGATGTCTTAATAAAGTGCATTATTTTTATTTTTAATTTCAAATTTTAATCTTTTCTTTGTAGAGCTTAAGCCTGCAACTATGCAGTACAGTGGTGGAAATAAATTATAAAGCCACTTGAAAATATGATATAATTAAAAAACAAAAGATCAGACATTTATGAAATTTCATACATGTATATTATATGAAACAAAAAACTAAAGGAAAAAATAAATTCATTAATAACTACATTAACAAATGGTTAATAGACTTAAGAAAATTTTCTGTACAAAGAAAGTTGGAATCAATTATGAAGTCAATACATATATTTCATCAGTAATCAATGCAAGATTTCTTTCGATGACTGTGACTGGTCTCTTCTTCTTTGAATCTGTCAGACCACACGATGTACTTGTATCAAAATTGTTCCAGTAGTTTTAAATAACATTCATTAAATATAACTTTGAATTGAATTGTCGTCCTTTTTTGTAAACATTTCGGACCAAAATCCCCCAAGGATTATCTATTACATGCAGATTCGGGCTAGTAGCTGGACATTGAAGGCATTTCACCTGTTTAGCTTCCAGCCAACACTTAGTTGGCTTCGAAATATGAACGGAAGTGTTGTCCTGTTGAAATGTCCAGACTCTTGAAATTATAAGAGGAACAATGGGTAATAAAATATCTCCTAACATATCTTCATACACAACTGAATTCATTTTGTTATGCATGAAAACAACTGAACAAGGTTCCAGAGGCAACAAATGCAGTCCAACCTATTACAAAGTCGCCTCCACATTGACTATCTGAAAAAATATGAGGTTCCTGTCGTAAATCATGCCAAAAATAATTTATAGCCAACGGAATTAAAATTCTATTCATTGGAAAATGAAAAGAGCCCAATTTGTGCTTTCGTTTAAATGCTTTCGGGCAAAGTCCAAGGGGGTATTTTTGTGGTGCTTAGAAAGAGGGAGTTTTCCTTTAAATGCTTTCAACTGAACAGTGGGAATTTTAGTTAAAAGATTTCTTACCGTTCGGCTTGTATATGGTAACTGTTCTTGAATTTGGGCAGATAACATTTTTTTTGTCCATAAGCTAACTTCCGGATTTGTCTTGATTGCCTTACAGTTAAGGATTTTGGTTTTCCTGTACGCTTCTTACTACCGTAATCTTCGGGATTTTTGAGAGAACTGTTTAGTGCATCTTTGTACCTTCCTATTTTTCTTGTAATATTAGAACCAGACATTTCAGCTTCTTTATAGTTAATATTTGAATATGTTCATCATCGGAAAACTTTTTCCTCTTGGAATTGTATTAAAAATACCAAATACAAAATTAATGCACGTAACACGTTTACATTTACCTCAACTTTCAAGGCGACCTGCTTTCTCAAGTCTGGCATTATGTCAAATAAGGCTAGAACCATCGGTTTTACAATTTTTTCCAAGTTGTTTTCATTGGGGAGAAATTTAGCATAATTTATGTTCCCCCTTCCATTTTTCCTAAACAAAGTTTATACGTATTATTACGATGTTGATCATGCAAATGTAAATAGAATTTGCGTTATCAGCAATTCCCTTACATTTAGACTTTTGTAAATTTTTCTATCGATTTTATAATTTTTTCCAGCAATGTATAAGTAGTATTTTTCATTTATGGTTGGTTTAAAAGATCGAATATATATATATATATATATATATATATATATATATATATATATATATATATATATGTGTATATATATATATATATATATATATATATATATATATATATATATATATATATATATATATATATATATATATATATATATATATATATATATATATATATATACTTATATATACATATATAATACATATATATATATATATATAATTACAATTTTTTTAATATTACTAATAATGTTTTGATATTACATTATTGTTGATTATTTTTTAATATATTTTAAACTTGTAACACTTCTGTAATATACAAGGAAGTACAATTTTAAATTAAACTTAAGATTTTTATTTTTTATTTTTTAACTAGGTGATGTTTGCAAATTATGTATTTTGTGCACATCCTCCTAAGAAGTAATTAAGAAAATAAACCAGAAAAAAGAATAAACATTTGTAAAATGGAACTTTTTGAGTTTTTAAATAAATGAGAAATAATACCCGAAAAAATTATTATAAACTTTTAAAATTTTGTCTCAAAATACAAAATTTACTCGTCATTGGAAATTTACTGAATGTGTTTACAGAAGAGATAATAAACGTATTATACAAAAATATTTAAACCATAATTCAGTGAGTAACACAAATAACTAAAGAGAAAGTTTGAATTTATTTTGTAAATTACCCCTGAATAGAAAAACACACAGAAGAAAAAAAATGCTGAAAGAATCAATTCATTCGAGACCGACATTACAATATCTTTTCAAAAGCTCCCATAGAAATAATGAATGCCATTATGGTTCTGAATAAAGAGAAAATATGCAAATAAATCAACAAAATTGATAGGATAAAAGAAAATAAAGATTTATACAGCAATTTATTCAATGGTGGAGATTTTTTATATCAATGTGGACAATTTTAGGAAGAAGAAAATTATATTTTAGTACATTATATGCAAGAATATTTTCTGCATGATTTTCATTATCATTCTAGCATATAGGAGAAACCTAAAACTAAAGTGTATGTACAATACAAAATAAACGTATGATACAAAAAGTATGTATTGCAATTTTGAGATTTTGAAATTTTTTAAATCTTCTGTATGTATAACGTGTAGGTATGTAGATGCAAAATTGGCGATATTAGTACACTCCATATAGCAGCCGTTGCAACGACCATGCAATTTTGTAAATGTATGTAATATAAACTCTATGCTATATATAAACACTACTATGCTACTGACTAGCGGATTTACAATACTGTATTATGTTCCCGAACCCTTTGACGGGAATATTTAAAAAATGATTTAAGTTGTAATAAAAATCATTTATAAATTTTATATAAAACATTATAAATGAGAAACAAACAAAAATAAATTATATACCTTAAAAGAGGAGGGGGCAGCTGGGGATAATGTAATTCCAAAAGTCCCTCCCCCCCTTACGCACAGTGAAAATGGTATAATTTTAAAAAGATAATTATATTGGTACTACAATGAAAGACTATAATTAAATTAGAATAGTAATAAAATAACTAAACGATTAGTAAATGTTGTTTCGGTAAGTACATTTTTTGGGAATTAAGCAACAAAAATTAAATTTTTAACTTTTCTATTTAAAGCAAGATTAAACACCGATATTTCAAATAAGGTAGCTTAGTACTGCCCTCTGTTTCTCATTTAAAGCATTAGAAACAGAGAACATTAAAAAAAAACGATTCATATATTTTTAAAATTCAGATAAATAATTATTTAACATGTAGTTTCACAGCACGACCACTTCACACAAAAAGGTTAAATGTGAATTGTATGTATCAAATTACTTAGATCCACAGAAATTAAAAGTTCTAAATATAAACATTTACCTTGTTTTCTTGATCATTTAACTTTGTTGGCTTTTGTAAACTTTATAGCACAATTTGCTACATGAGGAACATTCACTCTTTTTTTCTCATAATGTCTTAGAACCAATTTTATAGAGAATTCAGCAATGATTACATTTTTATTTTGGTAGAAATCCCCCACTAACCATTGTTATATATGCTTATGATCTGTTGGATGGTTTAAAACGTTGCCGTTAACTGTTTTGTTATACCAGGGCAATGTACTGGGACCTACTGCTTAAAGCCGATTCCAGACGGCTACGAACATTCATGCCACAGGGCGAATCAAACTCACGAACTGTGGTACCGAATTTTAGAGACCTACCCATTTGTCCCTAGTTCGGCATATGGGTTTATAACGACACATAATGTTAGCACTTCTTCTATACGCCCTTTAAGTTATTTTTTTTTGGAAAATGTAACACTAAAATCGACTATGCTGGCTAGGATTTTGAAAATCATATATGATATCAATAATTACATAAGTACATGATTTACAATTAAAACAATATATTGTCATATTAATTTGCCTATTTCAAGAAAACATTGTAATACTTCATTTAGATTCTAACTGTTATTACGGTAGATCAGTTACTTTGACAACTGTTTTATAATTAAGTTAAATTATTCATTAAAATTATTTATACATTACATATAAAATGTATATGAACGTATACTAATTGATATTTCTCTCACCATGTCAAATCTGTCATATGCTTGTCAATAAATTACAGACTGAATAACAGATGACACATTAAATTTTTAATTGTAGTTTCATGGTTAGTCACTATAAAATGTTTAAAGTTTCGTGACAAAAAAAAATAAATATTATTGTATTTCAATCTTTGTGACTTAAATTAGCAACAATATTTTTGAATTTGCTACATAGTGTATGTTATATTGTCTTGTAATTACTATCGACCTAGGTTTGGGTTTGAAAAGCTACATTCTACTTTTTTTCTACTAGTGAAACCTGGATCTTCTGATTGAAGCTTCAGCCGAACAGCTACGAACATCATTGCCAGTAATGGGATTCGAATACATGAATTCTGGTACGGAAGAGATAGTACCCTACCCATTCGGCAAACATTCGGCAATCGTTTATGACACTTGAACTTTTAAGCGGAAGCAGAATAATATATCAGATTTCATCCTAGATTAAATACCATTAATTTAGGTTATAGATAATCATCGATTAGATCTGAACGATAATCTGATTGATAATGTCACTTCCCAGCATAAATGATTATAGAAAATCATAGTTTAAATGACATTCAATCATGTACTAGTTAATAGTTCAGACTTATCAATTTCGATGAGCCTAGAACTAAGATAAGCCAACACAGTACACTTTATTACTTAATACTGCTTAGCGTACATGTTAGAGAATGGATACACAATGCATTCGTTTCTAGAACGGATACATGTCGTCTGAAGTTAGTAATCCTAAAGAGACCTCACATCTTCGAGATACAGTAAGAATACAAAATGCTGAAACAGCTGTTAAGTGGTTCAACACCACAATACTTCCTTATATTCTTTATCCTTATACGTCTATTATATTATACACACTTTTAAATTTCGATTATATGATGCGTCATCAGAATTATAATTTGCACATTCCCTTAAATATTCAAGTATATTCTTGTCAAGGTTACGATGTGTCTGAGTTGAGCTCAAGTTCTATCTCCTGATCACAACAGGAAGAGTTAATATCAATTGATATTTTCTATATACAGATATTCCCTTATAAACTGAACTTTTTTCCCGATTAAAATACTAGTTTTACTCTGTACCAGGAATGAGCTCAAGAAACATTCCAACTACACGAAAAGCATTGCTTTAAATGTATGTCTTCACCGCTATCTTTATTTTGTACTGCTGTAAACCAGTACCGTTAATGTCCGTAGTACAGGTTTTTTCTTACATGTAGAATGCACACTATGCAGTGGGAAGGCTAAAAGTTGAACTTCACTCGAGGACTCTAAGGGCAAATTATATCACTGGTTTAACCACGGTTACACACTATTGGCAAATAAAAAGGAGAAATAAAACATGAGGTTTAAAGATGTTAAATAAAATAAAATTATATTCTTACTTTATTTAGGCTAATTTTTTTCTGTCATTTATTCAAGCATAGGTAGGAATAAAATCAAAAGTTAATTTAAATGCAGCCACTTAACTGCTTCAACAACTAAAGAATGGTCACTCCCAGTTTGTGTTTGTTTTTCAGTTTTTTACCTATATTTAATTAATGTTAACTGTTTAACTATTTGAAATAAAGTATAAATACTTTTTTTTAAAATGTGTGCTACCTTTTTTTCTTAATTTTTTTTAAGTCTTAGGTACAAGTTACTGATAGTTGTTTTGTAGCAGGCAGGATTGCATTTGAGGTAGATAAGATTTACGGGGGTAAATAAAGGATGTTTTAGGAAGATTTTGGACTATGTGTGAAATGTTTTGACTCTGAAAAAAAAATCAAAATCTTGGTCAGCGCATCATTCCCGAATCAAAACCTCCCTTCAGGTCTACAAGAAAAAAAATCTAAATTTATTACATACGGAAATACCACACAACTCAATATTTCATTTGTACAATATCTATAAAATTGGTTTGAAAGATATCTAAAATATACAACCGCAAGACATGTCTACAAGCAGAAACTTTTCTCGATGACCAATATAAATTGGTCTAATCAAAGAATGTCAGTATAGGTTAGTCTTTTTAAAACTAATAGTTAATTTAAAAGTATGCCATGTCCAAGCAAAAACAATTTTTCACAGAGGGTAAAAACCGATGTAGAGGTAAATTTATAAACGCACTTCTGCCCTCTAGAGAAGGGGCGGTGGTCTTTTCGAATGCATCGACTATCGATTTCCGTTTGACGTCCCCCCTCCCTCAAATCCCCCGCCTTCTTCGTTTTCGATTTCGGCCAATCAATAAGTCGCTATCGTTGCGTAATAAAGACTGCGATTTATTTTTTGAAAGTGTATAGGAGTCTCGTGGTGGTTTGTTGCTTTTAGATACCTGGATCAAAACTAGAGTCTCAATGATCTCTTCTCTTTCCAAGCGGTCTGTCGACATTTCCTAAGGACTTCTAATTTTTAATAATGTTACAGGACTAGTTTTCATACACATTTACACAGTATATTAGTCTGACATAAATGATAATAATTCATACGTTGTACACTTATACATACACATATACATAAAAGAATACCTAAATTTTTGATAAGGTATTAAACAAACAGCAAATTTAATTTAAAGCATAAATAATAGCAGTCTATAATTTGTACATTTAATCACAAATATATATTGGATGTGCTTAAAATTCAGAAATGTTATTTAGATAGAACAACCAGTCCTTAATTTAAGATCTAAGTGATAGCAGTCCATTTTTAGTACTTTTATATACACATACATATTAGGCAATCCTAAAATTTAGATATGTTATTTCGATATAAAAAAGTCCTTAGTTTAAGACATAAGTAAAAGTAATCTATATTTTGCTTTTTTATATATACACACACATTTAAGACATGACAAAAATTCAGACGTGTTATTTCGGCAGAGAAAACTAGACCTTAATTTCAGACATAATTGATAGCAGTTCATACTTTGTACATTTATACACACATATACGTAATAGATATGCCTCAAAATCATACTTGTTTCTTAGGTACAAAAAATGGGCACTTAATTTAAGATATAGATGATAGAAGTTCATATGGTGTATATTTACACACACACACACACAACTATTACATGCCCAAAGTTTAGACACTTAATTTTAGGAAAAAAGGAACAAAGTCTTAAATAAATTGCTGTGTCTAGACTTGGCAATTAATTCAGTTTCAAGCCTTCAGTAATTTCACAAGCAAAACTCAATTAGTCATAGCCAAAAGTCCATAAGATAATTCACTTAATCCATTAGTTTTGACTTTGAGACGGTATCATTAGTTCGTCTTTAAAGGACAAGAATTATAAGAATTATTATGTATTTCAAAAGATAGAAGGGCGACACTACTAATGGAAAATTATCTTAGATCAGCATGTTTGAGTGCTAAGAAATGCATGCTGGTAATAAAAAAAGTCTCTTTATGATTTGAAAATCCGAATGAGCCACCCACATCTCAGAACAACCACTTTCAAGAATGGAAAAAATTGCAACTGAACCACTTTATCCAGAAGAAACGAAATTTTTGCTGTCTCAAAATTGAGATTTTATTTATCATCTACTATGAAACTAAAATTGGCGAAAATAATTTAGTTACTTATTAGGATAATTTTTATAAATTGCATGCACATACACACACATACACACACGTTTATATATATATATATATATATATATATATATATATATATATATATATATATATATATATATATATATATATATATATATATATATATATATATATATATATATATATATATATATGTATACATACATATATATATATATATATATATATATATATATATATATATATATATATATATATATATATATATATATATATATATATATATATATATAATTATACAGTGAACGGGGTAGGACGTATTTTTGTGAAACTGGATAATTCAAATTTGGAAAAAATTTGACATGTTTTAAATTCCTCTATAAATTCGAATTATTCCAATAAGACTACATACACACATGTACATGTATATATATATATATATATATATATATATATATATATATATATATATATATATATATATTAATGCTCAATTAATTAATTTTATAAAAGTAATTACATTCTGTAATAATTTTTTGGCGATAAGTAAAATACCCTTTTTTCCTAGTATTTAGCGAGATTGTTGTTTCCTTCTCTAATTTTTATTCACCTGTTAGCCAACGCTATATAAATAAACTAAATTTTGTACAATTAAAAAGTACTTACATAATCATTATATAACTTTTTTGCGCGTGTGTTGGAAACAAACCATTACCTTAAAACTGACACACCTCTCTCGCCACCAGTTATTATACCTGAATTTGATGGTGATAATGCTTGAATTTTTGAAATCGCAGATAAGATAGTAAATAAAATAAAACCTGCAAAAATATGGATTTGGATTTCTGCGTATTCTCTAAGTAACAAATATCCATGATTACACAGTAAGTGATACGTGCGTTTATATGACATCCCCATACACACATATATGTAATGGGAATTTTAAAACTCCAGAAATGAGAAAAAGTATATCCATATGCAGTCGTAAGAAAGAAACAGAAAACACAGAAACTGAGAAAATAGAATTGTAGTTTAATTTAGCATTTTATCTCCGGGACTTCTGGGTGTGAAAAAAAGGTATATGTCATTCAATAGGGATGTGAGCTAGCCAATCTGTATGTTAATAGCTAGTCATATGACGACGCGGGTGAAGGGAGACTAAGTTATATAAGGATTGCTGATACAAGAAGGAATTAATTTTGATGTGTGAGATGTCGCTGACTTTCTAGACTGAGGAACAAAGAAGGAAAGAATTTCGCCAAAGATTGCTATTTAAGTAAATTTTAGTCCGAAATATTTATATATCCGAAATATTTATAATTATAATTAAGTTGATAGCTGTTCGATTAAAATATCATTATATATATATATATATATATATATATATATATATATATATATATATATATATATATATATATATATATATATATATATATATATATATATATATATATATATATATATATATATATATATATATATATATATATATATGTATATATGTGTATATATATATATGTGTATATATATATATGTATATATATATGTGTGTATATATATATATACATATATATATATATATATATATATATATATACACATATTTATAGATTTATATATGCGCATATGATAATTCATGGCTATTCATCCATAGGTTGCGAAACAAAATTAATATAAGGTTTAAAGGATTAAACTGCCAGTGATAAATAGGATCAAACTTTCAGAATTTCAGAGTATTTAAAGAATTTCAATTGTAATAGGTGATACAATCGTTTATCATTTATATTTATTGCTATATTTTGAGTTCATTAATAGAAATATAAAGTTTAAATCTAACATAAATTTTCCTTTAATTTTTTATATGAATTCAGTACATTAAAATTAAATATAAATAATGTAAAGGAAAGAGAGATTTTTTTTAATTACAGCTTAAAAAATCTTAAAGATGATTAATCGGTCCTTATCCGTTATAAAACAATGTTTTCATTATTTGTTCTTTTTCATGCAAAAATAATATAATACAGTGAACTAAAAATCAATTTTATTTTTAATGAATGCAGATAAGCTATTAATAAAAATGTTCGTGATTACATGCGCATTTAAACTTATCAGTTTTCCGGGATATCTCAAAGTTAGGAAAATATTTTAAAATAAATAATGTGACAACGAATAAAGATAAGAAGATGCAGGTTTTACTAATCGGATGGAGATATAGTTGAGTATTTTGTCACGATAGCATACGAATTTAGAGTAGTTTTATAGGAGACCGAAAAGGTAGCGCTATAATTCCTTAATTCCCCATGAGATGAATTCATTTTACTATCAAACCCACTTTGTATGTGACACCAGTGAACTTGTAACATAATATTTCTTACTGATTACTTTAAATGTAGAACGCACCAACGTTTCTTTAGTACTTCCTACATGTAGCGATATGCTTGTAATAACCCATGTTGCTTCCTTTAGTCAAGAAGTGCTGTTAAATTAAGATTTACATCACTAATGACATCATTCCAAGGAGTTAGTTACGCTGATGTCCAAACTTTAGGCAGGGTTCGTAAAATGTGAAAAATATGTATGTAAGCATTGTTAAATTATTCAAAATTACTTGCGGAGAATTATTATTTGAAGATACAACATTGAGCATTTGAAAAACGTTGCAGAAGAAATTGACATGGGCAAAGCATCTTCAAACGTCAGACGGAGTATACATCTTGCTCAGCATAAGAGGATACAGGTTCTGTGCAATTGTATATAAACGGTAAGTTAAATTATCAAAAAGGACGAATGATGCTACAAAGACGCCAACAGTATATGTATCTGAAAGAAAGTGTTATCAGAATGCTGAAATCTAGACGACGTGAATTGGAAAATTTTTGGATGTGCCACAGCATGTGATCTCAACACTTTGGTAAAAATTTCAAAGTATGGGAGGTGTTTACTCAAACTAAATACAAAATTTACCAAGAAGTTTGACAGATTCGATATTCGTCAATAATAATGCAACATCAGGGCAGATATGTACCAGTGAGTTCTGAAAATCTGCACTCACAGCCATCAGAGGAATCCAAATTTCAGGACACACTGTTTACAGGTGGCCCAATCGTGTCGTGTTGTTATTTAAGCCAAACAACCAGTAGTTTTTATTTTTCTCAAGCTTGAACAGAAAGATATTCGTTTAAGGTGGTGTTTTTAACATCAGCAATATAGTTTGGCACAATGGGCTAATAGAATGATCCGGCTTTAATCTGAACGCCAATTCTCACCGGATAACGATATGGGGAGAATGTAAAACATGTTTACATCCAGGAAACATCACTAAAAGACATAAGGTTTAAGAGAATTCATGATGTGGGCAGTCATTATGCCAAAAAGACACAGAAACTTCCACGTTTGAGCCCGGATCTGTCACTACAGGGTCCAGCAGCGATTAATTGAGCCTCATGATGACTTGTTTATATTGTTGTGGGTACTACATTCATGAATTATAGCGTGTTTTGTCCGGTATGGTTTTGGTGGACGATTTACTTTAAAGTTAAGTGATACAGAGAATGCAGTAACCCCCTAACTATCCTGATCTTAATCCTTTTGAGTATGGGTAGGTGATGCTCTGGAAATACCTTGCAGTTCTTTCGCATCCACCAAACTCTTCCAGAACTGAAAGAGCTTTTCATCATATTTTATTCTCTTGACCACAACTTGTCCATAATCTAATAGCAAATATAGAAAATCGCTATACTGCCTACGTGGCTGTCAGAGGCAACCACACACATTATTAACCTGTCAAATCCTTTTTTTATATCCATTTGTTTATCTAACAGGTAAATTATTCGTCTGAGAATTTTAATTTCCAATTGTTTTTATAATAACTCTGATCAATATATACATCTTTTGCATTCATTTCTTGTGTTATTAACGTATTATATTCATATAACATGCTTTCCCTCATTCTCAATTGTATTTTCTTAAATATTCACATATAAATTATATTTAGCTTTTGGACACCAATGAACAGCTTTGATACCATTATCTCATACATCTTCTTACATAAACAGTTAACTTACATAATAGGATGATAGAAAATCAGTAACGTCATCTAGTTGTAAAATGACTATTCAACACTTTCTTTGCTTATACCCACGTGTTCGGCCATCATTAGGTTATTTCAGTGGGGATTTAATACAGGTGTTGTAATAGGTATATTGTGCTAATAAACTTAGTATCTTTCGAGAAAAAGAGAATAGAACAATTACAAAACTCCCAGAATACTTTATTTAGGTATCAAAATATGCGAGTTCGAAAATAATGCTAGCGTAGATCATCATTACTGTTCGGAAAAAGTTTTACTCAATAGTTCTAAGCTAAATAAATAATAAACATTCCTGCAAAGTAATAAACAATGAAAACAAACAAAGGAGAGGCACAAAAAGTAAAATCAACATGCCATGGCACACGTGGTACAAATGACTCAATATTTCACTTTTAAATTGTGGCTAAAACATAAAACAAATAGAAAAGATTCAAAAATCAAAGATTCCATAAAAAATTTGAAACCTTAACTACCAGAAAAAGAGCCATAAAAAAGTTTATCATACTTTTTACAAGACAAGATGGAGCACTTCCATAAATTAGTTATCCTATTAAGAACGTTTTCAATAACCATTTTACAAAAGAACGTGTCATCAGCAATCACTTATATGTCCTAATGTGGGGCCACCCCAATCCCCAGACCATAACCCATGCGACTTTTTGCTTCGGAGGCATTTGAAACATCTGGCCAGTCTTGATAAACCAAGAAGTATATTCGATATGAAATACAGTATACCTCAGGTTGTTCTCATTTCCCCGACGCACAGCGGTCAAGAGTAGAACATGCCATCTTACGATTTCAAATGATAGTTAAAAATGCAGTCTGTCATGTTGAACCTGTCTTATAACAATTTTTTTAATTAGAATAAACGTTGGATAAATGTGTAATTCATGAAAAAAAATGCCATCTGGTGGATAATATTTGATTTTTGTTATTCGCTCAAAAAATTACCATCTCTTTATTATGTCCAACAAAACATTTCACAACTTTCTGAACAGCAGTTTCGGCTATAAACAAACTTTAAAGTAATGAAGTTTACATTTGGTATTTAAATCATACATTTTAATATCTTAAGATAAAATTTTGCGGATGCTTACTTGGAAAAGAAATGACAAACAAAAAACTTTTTGAAAAATGAAAGATACTGTCACTTATATTCTTAACAAATGAAAATATCTTTCACTTAACAAACATACTTTAAATAAATCTCACTCTTGAATGCAGTATTCAGTAGTTCTCTTTACAGTTGTTTTCGTGAATATAATTCCCCAATGCATCTAACATGAAATCTTAAATGAATTTGACATATCTTTTCCAACGAATTTTGAACTTGAAACAAAGTAATTAATTAAAGGTATCTAATTAATGAAACATGTTATGGGATTTATGCTATCTTCAGTAAGGAAAAATATTTACAGTGGTGCAATATTTCACGTACAAACTAAAACTTAATATCTTTTATCCTAGTTTATCGATTTACTTTCAAAAACATTTCTCCAAGAAGCCATTCTCAATCAATAATCAGCGTCCATTGTACAAGAAAAGCTGCAGTTTCCGTCCAAACTGGTTTTATTTTCGCAAGAAAAGAGATATTTATCACAAGTATTAGCTGCATTTATCGATGACCCATTGTCTTTACTTTAACAACCAGTGATACAAACTAAAGTAGATTCAGCTAGATGAAAGTTTGCTGTAACTGCTATTTTTATGACATAAAGAATATAATAAGAACACTGGACTAATTTTGATTTGGTGAAAAAATGTTATAAAATAATTTGATTATGTTTTATGAATATACAGAAAATAAATCATTGCACAGCGTACTGGGTGGCAGATGAAAGATTTAAAAAAACACTGCTTAAATACCTAATTTTTAATGAATGTCACACTCACAAAACACAGTAAAGAAAAAATAGAGTAAAACTTAGAGTAAAAATGGCAAATTTAAGTGATGGCGTTATCTGAATAGTTTTTCTCGCACCGGCTGTTACGTCATACTTTGTTTTTCATATTTTTCTTCTAAACTATGGATCGTACAAGAACGCTTCTTTGGGCAGTTTTTATGTACTCCCAACGAGAAATCTAGCTGTGCACAGTTTATGCTGTCGTTTCAGGACACACACACACACACACTCTTTCTCTCTGTCTCTCTCTCTCTCTGTATATATATATATATATATATATATATATATATATATATATATATATATATATATGACAAGCTCATAGCCTGCGAAGAAAACCGTCCATTCCAAGTATTAAAAGTTTATTCCAACATCATGTTCCACCTTTGATTATTTTTAAATATTGTATTTAATTTAAGAGCAGGTCATCCCCCACCCAAGATATACATTTTTTGTCTCATGGAATTTGGTTTCCAAGCTATGGTATTGTGATATAGTGTTGTTTTATGTACCAGCATATTCTTTTCTTCACAAAGAGTTCCCTTTTTATCAATGGATTCATTAATTTCTAACTTTAAATTGCAAACCTGCTAGCATGCATACACACATATATACATATATATACAATAATAACGTTTCTTATTTTTAATTAGTATAAATAACCCTAATAATGCCTGAGGCTTCGCTACTATATTATGAAACAGCCACATTATATGAATTGTAGATTAAAGTGTAATTGTTTAGCCCCATATGAAAATATTTCAGAAAAAAACTCCTGTGAGCACTTAAATTATACATTATTCCATAATCTGTATTTTAATTTGCACAAAGCAAAAAATTCCTTTGCAAATTAACGAAACTTTCAAACTATAATTAGAGACAACATTAAAAATTGCATTCCGGTAAAAGAGTGTAGTGCTAATATAGGTGAAATTCTCTTTGTATAGGGCTTCCTACAAAATTTTATTTCTAGAAACTTTCATTAACGTCAGAAGCAAACTTTCATATACTTCTTAAAAGAGTATAGAGCCTTTCATGACTGTGAAAACGAATATAATGAACGCAGACGGTAGTGAAAGATCGTTGTTATGGAAACCATTCTGCGTAAATCTCTAGGAAGAAAGAAAGTAAATAGATAAGGCTAGCTTAAAATCCTACAAAATGATGAATTAAAATTGAAATTTATTGTTGGAATAACCCTTTTAAAGAGTGCTAAATCTAAAAAAAATTTTAACTATGAAATCGTGAACTCGAAAATCTTTTCTTGTTGCCCAAAATTCATACTAACCGATAAAGAAACAAAATGTGTTTAGAAGGATTTTAACCTGCGAAAATGGGCGCCAGGCCTCTGAGGCCCGAGCGTTATAAAATCATTTTAACTCAAGATCACCCAATAGAAATAAACTTTCCCAATTTTTAGCTGCTGTCTTAAAGATCTTCTAAACCCCTATTACATGCCATTCCGCAATTTTCTTTGAATATTTTTCTCAGAAAGAGATACTTTTAATTTATTCGAGCTCCAAAGATCCAATGCATGCGAATAAAGTTTTGCATTTTCATTTAGTGTTTGTGGTCGGAGGAAAGATTCTGCCAAAAATACATCGTTATACGATTAAAATGATGAAATATGTGATTAAAGTTTTTAATTTGTGTGTGGCTCATGTCTGTGCTGTCGGAATGCTAACAAAAAAGATCTACAATCCAAAATACTTTTTAAAATTAATATTTTAAATAATCCGGAATATACTTTAAACTTTTAATAAAGTATATCTGACAATACAAATTCTCTATTCATCATCGAAAGCAATTGATGTTGATGATGGTTTTTGTTCAAAAATGTTGCACCGGACCTCGCATAACTCCGGAAAGCAAGTGCCCTCGCGGGTTAAAAATAAATACGTAAAATAAGGTAATTACATGATATTTGATTATTTCATGAACTTTTAGAGATGTGTTTTATTCAAAAAGGTAAATTATGTGCAAAATGGAAGATTTCTAACAATGAAATATTGTTATACACAACCTCCCCACAGGTACACACGACTATAACAAGCCATGGTGGTACATACCCCTCCCTAAAATAAACACGCTATTCTCACTTTTTCTGTTCAGGAAAAGTGATAAACTTGTGTCTAAGTAGAAGGTTTCCAGAGAAAATACTTTACCCATTTTGTGCATAGCGCAAAATGTACTTCGTCTTAATCAGGAGTATTTGTCTTCAAGTTTGTATTAAATGATGCAATTATTATTAATTGAGAAAAAAAATCCCTGACGTGAAAACTATTTTTCTTTGTAGTACCTAAATTTTCATGTTAAGTGTTTTAATCTTAACAAGTTTCGACTATATTAAATTATAAGTATTTATGAAGATTTTAATTCCATTACTTTTGCCATATCTGAGGCACATCTCTGGTTACAACGAAATAAAATATTTGAATTTTACATTCTGCTCATAAATAATTAAAGAATAATATATGCTTTGCCGATTTTCTATTCTTATATTTTGTGCACAGACTACCATTGAAACTGTTCTGAACAGCTTTATGAAATTTCACGTACATATTAAAATTTATAAATCAAATTATTTAAAGAAGGTTATTATACAAGGTATGTTTATTAAGCAAGAAACATTTTAAGAATCTGCAGGTGCATTTCTGAAGTGTTCCGTAAATGTACATTGAGTACTTTCATGTGTTGACTATCCACAAACGACATCATTCTCGAAGAATTCAACCACTTCTGTAGATTTAAAATATCCCAGTCAATTAAAAATCCCACCACTCAATTTGAAAAAAAAGCTCTGTCATTCGTTTTCTTAATACACAAGACTCGGAGGTGGTTCTAAATTTCTCGGCAAAACAGTAAAATGTATGGATAAAACATTGAGAGAAGGAATGCTAAGAAAATGTGTTAGAGCATTTACAGATGTCGCACGATGAGGAACGAAAGAAGAACAAAGAGGAGAAAACGATTTCCTGTCACTGCTTTTGACTTCTCTTGAAAAGGCATAAGAGGGAAGATTTCCGTGATTATAAATAGAGAGGGATTATCCATAGTAAATTAGATGTATACTTTATTTTCTAGTAAAATAATTTTTTAATACAATCTCCCTTTAGCTTCGAAAAAAATGCAACATAATTTCAACATTTCATCATTGTAATCTTAAAAAGGATAGCCTAAGGATAGAGACAAAATATTTAAATTTTCGTAAAATTTAAGTTTAAGTATCTCAGCTAATTTTTTTACAAAGAAGTGTATTTTTTGTGTTACAATTTTATTACGAATTTCAGCTTCTACTAAGTATTATGATACAGAATAGAAAAGTATAAAAAATTTAGATTATATATTTTTTAAACTTAAAAAACGACACAATAAATATATTATTTGAAACTTTTTAAACGACTATTTGAAACAATGATTATTATTATTTTTTTATAAATAAGAAGTATATATCTACGTCTAACAGTTCCTGAAAAACACATATATCTGCATATATATGAACACTTACACATATATACACATACACACATCTATATGCATTTGCTTCAAATTCATAGATATTTCTAGAAATCATGATGATATTAATTTACTTTAATATAAACATAAAGATAATATTGTGATAGAGTGATGATAATATAGCAGTGAATAATACATGCTCATTTAGGGGAACATTTAGGTCAACAAATATAAATATTACTCATGTATAAGCTATGTTAAACACATTTTCAAATGATAAACTTGTTATCAATAGAATAAGGTTGGATTCTAAATATTTGTCAAAAATGACAGAATGGAACTCAGAATGAAAGAAATATGCCAAATTAAAATTGATAAAATGAATTAAGTGAAGTAAATATGGGGAAAAGTCAAGAACAGATGTATTATCTAAAAACACATTTCAAACTCTCTAAGATGAATTAAATTACTCAAAAGCCTTTGATCATTTTAGTACGTAATTCAAAAAAACTTTAATTATTGAGGCCAAACTAGAGTTGCCAAAAGCAATTTAGATTCAAAACACCTAGTTATCTCATTGTTCCCTGAATAGTTTTCCCTTCCTAGAACCTGTCCTCGTTTAAGGGGAATCACTATGCGAAATTGAGTCAAAGTTGGTATACACACGAATACCCCCCCATATATATATACGAGTACATATATATAATATATATATATATAATATATATATATATATATATATATATATATATATATATATACACGAGTATAGTATCACGACCGATAAAAAAATATGTATAATAATATTAAATAATTTGACCAAGAAATTGTTTAAGGGACTTTGGAAAGCCCTGTTTTTAAATGATTTTTTTGTTATGTCAAAATAATGGAAAAAAACCATATAAGCAGCCCAAATACTTGGGAAATGTATAAATAAACAAATAAAATTAAATTGTCTTATCAAATAAGCTCAAAAATTTAGACAACATAAGAAATTTAAATCTGAAGCATAAAGAAAAGGAATGGAAATATATTCTGTATAGAGTTATGAAAATTTTTTCTTTCGAAAATTTTAACTATTTATCTGCAGTTTGCCACACAACAAAATTGTTTCTTATTTTGAAAATGTTATAAATAAGAACTAAAATTCAAATTTCATCTAATTTGGGTTTTGAGTCCGGTAGATACATTACGTTCAACAAATTATTATATTTTGTCACTATCTACACTTAATAAAAATTTGTATACACCTAAAAATTGTTAAAGTATGAAAAAAAGTTTCATTATAAAATATAACTTGTTACATAAACATACTATATACGTACATATACATGTAAATATACCTATATATATACATGTAAATACGTAGTATACATATAAATATGTATGTATATACATATATATAAACACACACATTATATATATATTATATATGCAAAATTTATTTATTTATCTATTTATTTATTTATTTTAACATAATAGTAGTCATCAAGGAAAGGAAATAAATTTTTACGTATTAAAAATGATGCAATTTCTAAAAAGGAACAAAATGCAAAATTACGCCACACGTACAACGTGTAGGAACAAATTTACAACGTGTAAACAGGTAACAAATACTAATAATCATATAAATTAAAAAGTGCAATCTGTTTAACATTATATACACGACAGGGAAGTCTCAAGGTCGGCCACAAGTCGCGTGAATGTGTGTGTGTATGAGAGAGAGACTAAAAGAGAAGAATAGAAGTTGGGTAAACTCACCGATTCGTGGCGGCGTATGTGAGACAGGAAGGCATTCAGAGAGTTATTAGCGAACAAAAATGAGCGAATGCCGTTCGCCAATGCAGGAACACAAGCGCAGAGGCCGGAACTGAATGCTAACGAGCAAATAATGAATGAACGTCGTTGAATCATGCAGTCACTTAGTTCCCGGTGGAAGTTATCGCGGCGTAATATCCGCGACCGCTCGAATTCCGCTTTCATTACTGGAGACGTCGAAGATTTCGTTTTGGTTTGTTTTCTGCGAACGCGGTCGTAAACGTGAAGGTAAGGAATTTGGGGTCTGAAATTGGACTTAGCTAATTAAATATTTTCTTATTTGATAACTACAAATACTTAAGATATAGTTAAAAATACATAAAATTTAATAAAGTATGTGTATATATAATATATATATATATATATATATATATATATATTATATATACATATATATATATACATATACATATATACATATACATATATATATACATATACATATATATATACATATATATCATATACATATATAAACATATATATATATATATATATATATATATATATATATATATATACATACATATATATGCATACATATATTACACATACATATATAAACATACATATATACACATACTTATACATACATACATATATATATATACACACCTGCATACATACATACACACACACACACACACACACACACACACACACACACACACACATATATATATATATATATATATATATGATAATACAAAATATAAATATAAAAACGGGGGGATTTAAGGACTGAGTATTAAGAAATTTGAATGGAGTCATAATACCTTTAAGATATAGTATGAAAAATAATATTAAATTATGAAGGAAAGACAAAAAACGGGGAAGATGGTGTATCTAAGTGGCCTGGAGGGAGTTGTGACCCTCCAACTCCGTTAACTAGTTTTTATGCTCAAGCAACACTCTCAAAGTCCTATACATCAGTAAGACCTTGAAAAATTGTCATATATCAATAACATCTTTAAAGAAGTATATAAATTATTTGAAAATAGTATGAAATCCACTAAAACAATACCACATAAACACAATCACCATACACCTATATTCAAACACACCAAAGAACAAAAATATCTCACATCTACACAATTAAAACATAAAACACCAGAAAGTCTTTGACAAATAAGATTTAAATAATTTCATTTAGAGATTCGATTTATCTGAAAACAATTAAAACACAATAAACAAGAAAGTCATCGACATATACCATTTAAATAGAAATTCCTTAAGAGATTCTATTTATCTACACACAATTATACCCCTGTAGAGCAGAAAGTCCTCGATAAATACGATTTAAATAGAAATACGTATAGAGATTCGATTTTGTAGGATATTCGAATATCTTTAAAAAATTTTAAATTGATATCTTAACTAAATCACTTTCACTGCTTTTTGTCTTTCCTTCATAATTTAATATTTTTATATTTTACCACACACACACACACACACACACACACACACACATATATATATATATATATATATATATAATATATATATATATATATATATATATATATATATATATATATATATATATATATATATGGGGGTGGAGAGGTGGATGCTCGTAAAACAAGTGAATTTTACACTCATTGCTATACCAGAAAATAGCCCCTAATATTTTCTATTCCCCGGACTTACTGGGCAAAATGGAAACCCTACGAAATTTTCAGAGTAATTTACAGTCGTTCAATTCCATTAAAAAGAAGCAAGTCCTACTTGGAACTTTAACATTCATATAATATTAAAGTTCCAAGTAGGATATTCCAAGTAGTATAATTTTAAAGTTTTAAATAAAGTTTAAAAAATACACGTCTTTTCAAGACGAGCTATCAGCATTGAATGGTGACATAAATAAGCTTCTTTTACAAGTTTCCTTCCACAGCGAGTATTTTTCCCTTGAGACCAGCAGCATAGTTATCGTAATTAAAAGTCAGAAAATTACTTAGACATTTTAAAAGTGAACTGTTTTTTTTTATGGACATCTGGAAAATGTGGTGAATGGACAGAAAATTAGCGTTTATTCCAGAGTTAATTTTGGGAGATAAGAATAATTTAAAATGAGTACACTCCTTCAAATCTCAGATTTTGTGCTGGGAATTAGAAATGAAAGATTAAAAGGGGGAAAAGAAGAATTTTAGTTAAATATATTAGGTATGGTAATTTTGATATATTACACACACACACACACACACACACACATATATATATATATATATATATATATATATATATACAAATATGTACATATATATATATTTATATACATATGTAGTATTTGAAAGTATATATATATACACATATATACACATATATACACATATATACGCATATATACACATATATACACACATATATATCTATATATATATATATATATATATATATATATATATATATATATGTGTGTGTGTGTGTGTGTGTATGCATGTATATAAAGATAAAGATAAGCAATGACAGGAAACTGGAACGTAATAGGCAAATTTGAAATCTCTGTCACAATGTGTCGGGCAAAAAAATTCTAGAATTTCAAAACTAGGAATAGAGAGTGGTTACAGAAAAAGAAAGACAAATTCTCATACATCAGCTTTTACATTTGAAATGTGTCACGCAAAAATTGTAAAATAGGGATATACACACGTCACATGATCGATGAGTTTATTTCAGATTCATTTTTTATGACATTTGCGGAACAGAAAAAGACTTTCGCCGAGTGGCGAATGGCATTCTTTATTTCTTGTCAGAAAAATTACAAAACAGGCCTAGTTTTGTTTCGAGACAGAACAGAAAATAATCTGTTAGATATGTTAAAGGTGAAAGGTTGTGAAAATGCATTTTATTGTTCCCATGGGCTTGAGGACATTTTAAGAATTGTTTTTTGTATCAATAAAAAGTTAGGTATTCATAATGTTTTATGAAAGTTATTATTTTGATGTTTATTTATATTTTGCTTACAGGACGAAATAAAATAACGTATTTTGTTACTTATAGTATACGGGATTGCAAAAATGTGATTTTTTTTAAAGAATCAAATATAAAATTTGCCATCTACTTTTGATGAAGGATTTCTATAACAAAAATTCATATTATTATCAAGAATTTTGAAATTTGTTTATTTTGAACCAGTGCGCCAGGCCTCGGAGGTGTTATAAAATCATTCCACACAAAATCACCCAATAGAAATAAACTCCCCAGATTTTCAGTAGATGACTTATAGGTTTTCTAGACAGCAATAACATGCATTTCCTCAATTTTCTCTGAATATTTTCTCCAGAAAGAGATACTTTTAATTTATTCGGGCTTCAGAGATGCAGCGCACGTTCATACACTTTTGCATTTTTATTTAGTGTTTGTGGTCGGAAAAGAGATGCTGTGAAAAACATATCATTGATTAAAATGATGAAATATAAAATGAAACAGAAAGATATGATTCAAGATTTTAACTTTTGTTTGTGTTATGTTTATGATTACCGAATGATAACATTGAAAAAAAAACATCTACAGCTCAAAATACATTTAAAAGTTAATAATTTAAATAGTCCGAAATATATTTTAAACTTTTAATAAAGTATGTTTTGTAATACAAACTGTCTGTTCATCATCGGAAACAATTTTTGTTGGTATTTGACTGAGAAAAGTTGCACCGAACCTGAGAGGCACGGCTCGCGTTCTAGTGTTACTGCGTGACCTCGCAGTTTATGCTAAGGCTTTCCAAAAAGAATGTTTTTGATATTAGTAAAAAACATTATTGGTAGGAAATAGCCCATGAGGTTTTTTATTCATGATAAACTGGGGGAGGATATAAGTGTATTTTGAAACAACAATTTTATGCTCAAATGTAAATGACTAATCAAAAATTTCAAGCACTGATTTTATTATACATAAAAAGCTTTATTAAAGAAGTAATAAAACGGGAATTCTTAAATACGTATTTCATTACGTATCTAATTTATCACGCATTTCATTAGATCTATATCGTTTATTTTCAAGCCTATTTTAAAGAAATCTTGTTAATATGAGCTTTATTCTAATTGTTAGTCATCGTGTTAAATATAAAACCAAGAAATAAAACTCGATAGATTATTCGCTAAGCTCGAAACACGAAGAAATTGAACACAATGACTGCTTCTTTCCTCGTGTGAAGAAAAAGCAGAAATATTGACTTACAATACAATGTAGGAATAGATATATTTTACACTACAATATTTACTTGCCTACAGAGCTGTACCTTGCTAGATACAATACAATTCTAAAAAAAGTGACTAGACAACAGCAATGATCTCTCAGAATTAATATACAGATTCAGTTATCGTTACACTCGTTACTACATACACACAGTCACGCGCATATATATATATATATACATATATATATATATAATACACACACACAACATATATATATATATATATATGTGTGTGTGTGTGTGTGTGTGTGTGTGTGTGTGTGTAAATTGCATCTTGGGAAGTTTTGATGATCCTTTAGGTCTCATACTAATACAAACAACAGATAAATCTGGCAACCTCAAGTATGTATTATGAGTCATTTTATATATACTCTACCAGACTGTTATATATACAACTATTAGATAGTTTACTTTCAGTTGAGGGGAAACAGAAACAGACGCAAATTTATTCGGAATATCACTTGGCTGACGGATAGAACAAAATATGAATTCTCTGAATGAAAGATATCCTTTAAATTATTATATTATATAAGTAACCCCCCCCCCATCTTCTGTGGTTGAATGTATAATAGTATGTTGGTCACTTCATAAAATATATTATTGTGAAAGTATATATATATATTTATATATATGATCAATCAACAGTAAATGTATATTAAAATTGAAGAGGTGATATTATCTTTTAAATAAGATAAAACTTGTTGTCATATATATTATTAAAATTTAAAAGGAAAATATTTTCGCTCGAAATGTAGAACACCGAAATTTATTTGCAGACATCTTTTATACTTGAATAATTCCTTTAAACCAAGATATCGATTTTTAGTCGAAATTTTCTATTACAACTCCTCCGTCTCTTTAATAACAGTTATTTAAACTTCAAACTTCACGAGAGTGATTCAACCTATATTTATTCCTTGGTAAAAATTTTATGAAGTGGGTATGGTGGAATGTCGAAAAGTGATATCTTTATTGTGATTTAAGAGTGAAGTTCAGAATGTAAGTGAACATAATCATGCAGTGTTAATATTGTCCAGTACAGAGAATTTTTTTATTACTATTATAATGCTTGAGGTGTTGTTAGAACAGAACCTTTTATTCACAGGCATGTTTTTCATGCTTTATCTGGAAATATTTTTCAAAGAAATTCTGTTCAATTCTCTTTTACTGCTGGTCTGGACCATTAACAAATCGGTAGAATCGGTTCTATTAAAGTATTGGGTAGGATCGATTCTCTCTATTTTGGTTTGGTTTGGAGAGCTACGGTCTACCTTTTGCAATAGGAGCGCTAATGAGGTCGGGACTTACTACGTAATGACGATTCAGAACGGCTACGAATATCGACGCCAAAGTGGGATTCGAACCCATGAACTGAGGTACCGAAGATCAGCACCATAACCATGTCACCATCACGCTATTGATATTATTTTTAAACATTCGTTAATACAGTTCTAATGAGCCAATTTTTTTCTATTTGAATTAATGAGTACATAAATTTATAAATCTAATTATTAATTTACAGAAACGGTTTTTAAAATTCATTGTCTCTTGAGGTTTAGGATTTAAATGCACAAACATTATCGCTACAATTTGTTAGGATTAGTATAGTTTCTGATACCTACATGGGTAAAAGTCACAGTCAATCGCAAAATGTAAAGAATAAGAAAAGAATCCGAAAACGTTAAAAACTGGAACGCAAATGCTTCGAAATTCTGTCACGCGATGACTGAGAGAAACAGCGATTTTATACAAGTTACGTGATACTCGATTATTTTCATTTCAGTTTTTGAGTGTGATGTTTATACGAGAAGATTAAAGTAAAAAAAAGAGGAAGAACGATAGCGTGACGTTATTTTGAAGACGATAGATACGGCTTTTGGATCATGAAACAGAAGCTAAGATAACAGCGTCTACCATGTTAAATTGATGGTTGACGTTCTACAAACTTTGATTTATCGGATTCATCGATGTTATAGACATTTTAAAAAAGGTAAATAGCGGTAGCCATTTTTTTTTTTGCAAAAGAAATTTTTTTCAAGTTTACTTTAACCTATAGCAATGCTTTAAGAAATCATTTTCAAGATCCTAATGAAAAAGCATTTATCAGATTTGAAAATAGATGACAATCATAATTTAATTTTAGTTTTACTTACATATTACAGGCCCAGTATCTTCATGTAAAACCAGAATATGTTGGGCTTTCATATTTATTTATTTATTTTAAAAAAACCTGGATGTATACGTATTTTGTTGTAAAAAACTTCTACTTCTACTGTACTGAAAAGAACTACTATTTCTACTCCTCTCAAAGAATGTGTTCAAATGAGTATTGTTGTGTTTGTGAGTAGCTCGATTAGTGATGGGCGTCTGCGAATTTATTAAATTGTGCTTCAGTAAATTGTTCTAAAATTTTATTTGCGAACCTTTGCGTTTGACGGGTGAATGTAATACTGGTCAAGGAATCTATCATGACTACGAAAACAGATAATTTACGACACTGTTCATATGCTCTAGTATAGCACATACGGTGAGTTTTTTCATGTAGATAAAGATACAACATATACTGGGAAGTCGGTCGTTTGTCAGCAGAATCTTATGTCCGATTCTTACAAACCTTGATAAATAACCAAGATTCGGCTACATTGCCCGGAGGAAAAGTTCTCTATTCGATCACCTTACAGCCGTACATAAAGAATTTCTTCTATAAAATATTTGACTTGGAAAAAACAGAAGAAAAATATTTTCTTCGTTTATTTTATCACAAAAATGCTAACTAAAATTTCGGTATTAGGAAAAGTTATTTGTTAGAATCTGTAATATCTAAACAATAACTACAGTTATATTAGCTGTTACAAACATGGAAATCTTTAGGCTACATATTGAGATCATGTATGTACAAAACATGAAGAAATCTATCATCCTAGACAATTGGATATGTCATACGTGCTTATATAAACTTTAATTTCATATATCTTCCACTGTATAATGTTAAAAATAACAAACATAAAACAGTATCTATAATATTTTTCTATATTAATTAATGATTACATAAATTAATGCAAAATATATATTTTTAAATATGTTAAGATTTTCCATATATGTTGCAGTTACAAAGAGAGAAAAATTCATTTTTAAAGCATATATATTTAATATTCATTATCATAGTTATTATACAAATGGAATTGTTACTCTTGACAGGTCAAAAAACATGTAAGAACAATCATCATAAATATTTTTTTAAGAATCTCATTAATTTTACAAGAAATACTTAATGATAATTTATTTAACAAAAGGTACTTACAAACAGACAATTCCTGATTATTCACTCAAATGCTTGAAAATTTATTCCAAACAATTGTTCCTAGAAAAATAAAAAGAGTTTAAAAACACTAGATTTCAGCATAAGAAATTAATTAAATAACTACATTATGTTTAATTTTAATTTCTATTTGTTAATAACCTAAATTTTAAATGTTTCCTTGAAAGAAAATACGACAATTTTGAAATTAGTGCGAAGTAAAATAGAGTTTTATATCACTGTAATTAACAGACAATTAAAGTAGAATTTAATTTTAAATCCCTGGAATATCAACATCAAAAATGGGATTTCTCACTTTATGATAATTTGATTTAATATCATGATTATTTTTGCTGCAGATATAATTTTTTATTAATTACAAATGAAGTGTGACAAAGCTTTTAATTATAGTTTATATGCATTGGTTTTAAATAAATATGTTAAAGAGACGTTATTTTACATATGATATGTGTTACAATTCTATATTCAGATACATTTTATTACTGTCCATGCTAATACAACTGTATTATTGCGAGAAAATAGTTAATTTTAGTAACAATGGAAGATGAATAATAATTGGGATTTAATAAATTGAAAATTATACTTAATGGATTAAGCGATAATAATTTATATTTAAACACTAACGTTTAAATATTACAAAATTTTTGTTAATAAAAATATGGCAAGTAACGGAAATTTATAGAATTTAAATAATTTAAGACAATAAATATGTCTTTATAAAATCCTAACAAGTTTTGAATGCAAAAAAGTTAAATGAATATATGTTATATGAGTTGAAAATTTTCATTGAGATAAAATAATTGCTAGTTAAATTAGTGTTAATATAAAATAATTAAAGCTATTTAAATTACAAAAAAACATTTATACTCAAAATTTCACTGTATGCATAGTCTGATTAAACAAGAATTTACTTTAAATATTATATATATACATACATACATACACATATATATATATATATATATATATATATATATATATATATATATATATATATATATATTTATATATATATATTATATATACATATATATATATATATATATATATATATATTTATATCTATATATGTGTGTGTGTGTGTGTGTGTGTGTGTGTGTGTGTGTGTAAAATCCACTTTTTATAAACTGCTGAACTAGGAGAAAGCTCAACAGATATCAGTAATAAAAAGGCAGTCGGGCAGACATTGAAGAGAACGGCACAAGTCTAATTGAAACTTTATTTCAGAGCAGCTACAACGGACATTTAATTTACTGAACGACAGACAAAGAAAAGCCACAGAGATCACTCTGATAAAACAGAAGTGCACCCAAGAGCGAAGACAGAAAAAATTTTCCCATTGTGAAAAAAAAAACTTAATAAGCGAATTAAATGAAATATCAGCAAAAACGCTAAGCCATTTGCTGCCGACAGCTGGAAAACGTGCTGAATAGAAAGAAAGTTTACATTTTTTAGGATAGACAGCTTTGGGAAGAATGTTAAGTGGAAAATACTCCTTTGATTAAACTATTTAGAGGCTGGGAAAAGATTTAAATTAATTAGAAGGGGAGAGAGGAGGTTTTTAAGGAAATATTAAAGTTAAATAATTTTGATATATTGCACACACACACACACACACACACACACACACACACACACATATATATATATATATATATATATATATATAAATATATATATATATATATATATATATATATACATGTCGGGTCCAGTCGTAGGCGAATGGAAGAAGCAGTATTTCTTGTTAACTAATATCTTTATTCGAAGTCTAGATTGAATAAAGATATTCGTGGAGGATGTTGACAGTTCTACGTTTTCGTGCCAACTGCCTCTTATCAATTTATTTACTCATCAAATTCCCACTAATATCCTGTCTCTTGACCGAATTATGCTAAAAGATTATGTGAGCGTGGATTTTTTCATTTGTTTTGTTAAAGAGCTCCCTTTTAAATCTTTACAATTCACTTAATTTTTCCAAATACCCCCTTTTTAGACCTGACATATATATGTATATAAATTTGCTGACCAAGCCTACGTTTCTGTGGGAAAGACTTTTATCTTATTGCTTCTCTCTCTGGGGCTCAACCTCGTTCCAGCATTCATTTCAATGGCTATTCCCTTATCCACCTTTCACTGTTAAACGTGACATTTTAGAAGCTCTCAGTAAAGTTTAAGTTCTAGGAATTCCGGCCTTTTCATGGTGCTATGACTTCTAGATTAGTTAGGCATTTCCTTGCCCAGAAAGCCCGGGCAAGTAAATACAATGGGGGCTTAATTCGGTGTGACCTGCGGACTAATGTTTGCAGCGTTACACACACACATATATATATATATATATATATATATATATATATATATATATAATATATATATATATATATATATATATATATATTATATTTAAGGGTTAAAAATTGAGTAATCAAACTCATCATTTCGCAAAACTCTATAGAAAAAAGCCTTCTTTATTTTTATTTATTATTTTTTTTTTTGAAGCACTAAAGCATATTTTCCCAAATCCAAAGTGAAACCATAAAATAAGATTAATTGCTCAAATTTTGTTTTAAAAATTTGAGCAGAGTTTAACTGTTAAGCGATAAATCGACTGAATATTTTGATTAACAATACTTTGATACTTTGGTAATATAATTCTTTCATTTTGATATAATTTTACATAAAACACTTAATTTTTTATATAAATTAGTGTAAATATATACATATTGAAATTTATTTTATATTAAATTGTATCTCACGTATGGCATGATATGAATAAAATATATAAAAACAATATAATTTTTAATACATTTATAATTTATCTGCACATTTTTATTCTGGAATTTGTAAAGTAAATTATTGTTAATCGAAATAAGAATATTTACAGAAATTTAATATTATTTAAAAAAATTAACAGAAATTTATAAAATAAATAATATTTCTTGGTAACGGGAAATGACAAGAAAGTCGTAGATCATTTTGTATCTATATACAAAGGTAACTGAATAGAAAAATGATATCCTCTGTAGAAAATATTCAATTCTTCTGTCGAAACACTATTTTAGATGTTATTTTGCTGCAAAACCCTTTTCCATCTACGTGAAGATAAGAATATCGTTTGTCCTTTCAAAATTTTACATTAAAATATTGAAATCCTAAGGTATATCCTAACGTTATTAAAAATATATTGATCCGCCAAACAAATATTAATGTAGGAGTATAATGTGTTCATTCTACTTTCAATACATTTCTATAATATTTTAGGATATTTTTTATTTGATTTGACGACTTCATTATGAGTCCTGTATGTTTATTTCCCATACTTTCAAGGGAGTCATAAGTCAAGGAAAACGTAAGATTGGACAATTACATTCTAGATAAAAACACACTTGTCTGAAGAAAATATCTAAAAGAAGTTTAGTAAATGACAGCTTTTCAAAAATTTTAGAGATGTCAATAAATATATTTCAGCGAAAATCCCTTATATAATAATAGCCTAAGTCGTCTGTCCATTTGTCAGTCTGTCCGCGAATTTATGAAGCTTTTGTACCTGGAATGGATACAGCAATCCATATTGGATTTTTTATGAGTTAGGGTTAGCAAAATTCAAAGCGAGTTCGAAATCCAATCCCATCCCCCCTTTGCGAGCGTTTAATACTGTTATTTCAAACCTTATTCTCACTCTAATTCTATACTAAATTCATTGTTAATAGGATGGCGATGGTGGAGCGTAATATTTAAACTGGACTGTTTTTCTCGACTCTCATATACTCTAATTAGTTCCTTCACTATGTGTAGGATTGGTACGTTCGGTAGAGTGTACTTCTCGTGTAGACGGTTCTGTCCCCGCCGCAGCCAAATTTTTCTACTTGTCTAATTAATTTAATATTTTCTGTTTTTTTCTTTTAAATTCTTATTCCTAAAGTTGTTTTATTATTTTAAGAATAAATTTTTACTATTTATTTTTACTTTTCATGATTTTTATTATTTTTATTTTATTAAATTCATGTTTTGTTGTACGGATGTCCCTGGCCACATAAACATTTCATGTTTTGTATCCTTTCTTCTTATAATGTAATAATAACCAAAGTTATCTGTCCGTCTGTCCTTGAATTTATGAAGCGGTTCGACCTGGACTGGATAGAGCAGCCATATTGGATTTTTCATGAGTTGGATAGAGCAAAACTGAAAGCTAGTAAAGTTTACCTTTTCCTAAACTATCTATCCGATTCTAAAATAAATTGGTATGAAAAAGTTTGGTATCACAGCGAAAATTATTGTCATCTTTAAAACGTTCGAAATCCACCCCGTCTTGAAAATTAAAAATTTTACTAATCCCTTCATATGACGGGCTATATGCTAGTAAAAGTATAGTATGCCTGTATTAAGTATATAAATTTATTACAACTTTAAATAAATTTTCAAATTCTAAAATAGATTCATTAAATTGATAATGTATCATGAATAAAATGCAGCACACAAATATATGATATTTGCTTCTGCACCCGAAAAAAATACGTTTGCATTATTTTCATATGGAATTTTATGATCTTGTTCGATCTGGTAATTTCTTTATAAACCTATATGGTGTTACTATTGCTGCTTTTGGAAAAACCCGTATGCTAGCTAAAATTTTATACATCAAGATCTACAATGGAAGATTATAGAGCTTGACAAAATTATCTTTGTAACTTCTACCGCATTCATTAAATGCTACAAATAGGGAAAATGTGGTAGTATATTTGATGGTTGGACAATTTTTTTTTCATTTAACAGGCTTGTAAAATAATGTTACATTGGGCCTGGTGTTTGAGAAAGAAGAAATTAATACTCATTAATAAACACATGGACAAATGAGTCTTCATTAAATGAATTTATACAATTAAATAAATGCCTGAGGAATATAACTGTAATCAACTTATCATTTGTAGATATCGAAGACTGCTCTTGAGTCGGCGCTGGCCTTAAAAATATTATGCCTAGGATTTTTCTCAAAAGGTCTAACCCACAAGCCACGGATGCCGGCAGCTCTCACCTTCTACTCTCCTCTGGTCACAACCTTGACCTCTAAACAAAAGTCTATAATCCGACTTCTCCGCGATAAACAAAGTCCACTCCCAAATGTAGGGGTCAGAAAAAGTCAAACCAACAGGCTCTTCTATTGATTGGGTGAATTCCGAAGTTTCTTTCTAGTTCAAACCGGTCCTGTTCTGGTATGTCTTTGATGATGAATCACGGGAAGAGGTAGAAAAAGCTGAACCGAATGTAACTTATTGTTACAAGGCTATAAAAAAACCATTTTTGTTTAAAGAAAATACCTTATCAAAGCCATGTAAGTTGACAGTTGCCCATAAATATGTCTAAAGTTAGAAGTTTTAAAGGAATATATTTAAGACAGAATAATACGAAAGACTGTAAAAGAAACCATTTTTTGTGTTCCTCACACGCGACAATGCACCAAAAAAAGGATAATAACTTACGTGATGCTTAAAATTACGAAGATCGTTTTTGTACGGTATTTATATATATTTAGAAGCATGACAAAAATGAGTAAAAGGGTTGCGTGATGTTCCGGAATTTTCAGCAGCTAAGGGTTCGTCGCCTGAGATAAGGAATCTAAACAGAAGCCAACTCGAGAAAAGATGAATAGATAGACACTTAAATGGTTTGACTGAGGTAAAATAACCTAGTTTCCATATTTCATTAAGCTATAGTTCAAGGTATCAAGAAAAACTATGGAAGAAAATTTTAGAAAAAAAGTTTAGAAAAATATTTGTTTATGCAGAATATTTGTTTTAAACTACATAGAGTTTTACTTTAATATCAAATACAAGTTCCCATGTTAATAAAATTCCTTTGAACATTATTTTAGATTTTAGTATAATTTTTAAGTTATTAGAATTAATAAAATAGAACAAGCTAACATATTCTGTTATGAATACAATGACTTCATTGTCAACACAGAAAAATCAAAAGTTTCAGTATTATTAATTATAAATTTAAAGGATTATAATTGATAGTACTGAAATATTAAATTAAAAGGAATCGTATCATCTAAATAAAATGTGCGCATACTAAAAAAAAGTATGTTTTGGCCTAGCACAAATTCACAAATAAAAACTGAAACTATACAAAAAATTATGCGATACAATATTCAAGACTTGTTTGTTCTGTAATAATATATTAGACTTAATTTCTATAAGCCTAAATAAAATATGTGTATATATTTGTATTATCTATAAAATGAATTGATATATTATTATTAAAATAATTAAGCATTAAACATTTTTATGACTAATTAGTTATAATTTTATTCTACTTTTATTATTGTTTCATAACCTGCATGAATGTTTGAACTTTCTATATTTAAAAAAATTCTGCATTATTAAGTTTTGCTATAGAATTCAGTTTTGATATCCCTTTAAGCTGTATGTTAATACACATATTTTAAATTCAGTTATCGTACGGTCAAAATAAAACAATATTTTCCCTATTTTAATTATTCTATGATATGATAAAAGTTGAAAGACATCTTAAAATTTATACTAATTTTCGAATAATTATATAAAAATATTACAAATTTCGTGGTCTATAGAAACAGATGAACTTTCAGCATGCTCCAAAACTCCTTCAGAATGAATGAGACTCTTTAAACTGTTGTTCGAGACGTTACAATAATATTACAGAAATTAATTTGAATTTTCATAAAATATTTGTTTACTCAGAACATTTATTTAAAGAACTTTATTTTAGAATTTCTTTCAACATTTATTCTTATCAAAATCTTTTTAAACTTTTTTTTTACTATACAGTACAAGCTATTAAAATTAATTAAAAATAGCTACAAACTACCATACTCGTTTTGAAACTCTTTACTAAACTAGGTTCTCAATATAGAACAGGTTCCCGTATGCGCATACTCGTTTGTGTTATTAGGGTTACTACATTTAGTAATTTGTCGCTATTTTAGTTAGTGTAGGAAATAATCGCTAATTGAAATAAGTATGTAGAATTAGCTCTCGCTCTGCCTTGGGTTGCGACGAAAACTGAAAATATAGGATAGGTTCCCAAATACCAATCAAACATAGGATTTATTCAGACTTTGTTTTATTATTGCGTAATTTATGTGCGTAATATTATTTTAATCTTTCAATATATAGAATGTAAAAAGCATAATTTAATGCAGTTAAACCATGATCTTTGATAGATATATATTATATACAGCATTACAAAAAAATAAATAAAAAATAAGTTTCCTGTTATGATTAGTAACTTTGTTTTCTTAAACGACTTTGTTCGCTTTTCTTTTAAAATAAATAAATGTAAGAAGAAACAATATATGAACTAGGCTAGTGTTTATTTCTTTAAAAATAATTTTCCATTTTCACTGTTGACAAATCATCAAAAGTCAAAATACATTAAATACGTAATCAAAGCGATCGTAGCTACTTAGAGTCAAAAACCAACAATAGAAATTATCATCAAGTGAAAAAATGTGCCAAACACGAGCCTATTCTAGATCGAGCTTTTACACTTTATTAATAGAAAGTAATCAAAATAAGAAATACACTTTATAACGTTTTTCGTTTTTACTTATAATTTTGTTATTATGATAACATTTCTATATACATTTAAAATAATTAGCTGTAAAATGTAATGCTTTAAACTTGGCTTCACTTACTGTTTGAATTATCGCTTTTATAAGGAAATGGCTCAAGTTTTTAAATCGAAATGCAATAGTTAACACTTATTTGACAATAAATAATATTCTTGAAATATATATGTAAATCTGTAAAATGTTATGTACCGAACAAGAAATTCTTCTTCTTGTATGTAAAGAAGACAAAATTAAAAATATTCCCGATAAGTTACTTTTAATTATTATTAACATTACTTTAGCATAAAAATTTAAATATATTTTTTTCTTGTTTGAAAAAGTATTTTATAATCGAATACGTTTTTTAAATGAATGTCAAAATAAAAATATAAGTAATTGCACAAAAATAGTCAGAAAGGTATAAAAATTACAAAATAGAACTTTTCAAAATCTTAAAGACATTTTTAAATTCATAAAATGTTTGTATACTTTGTACTTTCAGTGGAAATAAAACTCAGAAATATTTTTTATATTTAATCCTTTTTGTCCACGCCAGTGGAAAAATATGCATACACATATTTTTTATTTATATTACATTTATATACATTTTTAAAACCAAAATATAACATGATACATGTCATTTATCCACCTTTTGTCCTGATTTTTTACCCCTTTTGTTTCTAACCACATCATACGCAGTTTTATTCAAGATTGACTAAAGTTACCAGTTTTTATGTGAGACCTAGCATACTTAGATTTAATAAGTTACGTCTTTGAACTATTTAGCTATGGCAACAAACGGAAGGAAATCTAGAAATAAATGTAAAAATGGAAATGTCTCAATGGATATGTGAATAATGAAGTTCATAAATTAAGCCAGAATAAGGTAAAATACTACATACACATGATTGTGTATTTTTCTATGTATATGCTTATATATATATATATATATATATATATATATATATATATATATATATATATATATATATATATATATATATATATATATATATATATAAGATTAAAAAAATATAATGAGGTAACTAATTCCTTAACTGAAGACTTAAAATTGTTAAAAAAAATCGTATAATATTCTATATTTTTGTTTGATTTTTTAAAAGAAATTGAAAAGAAAGTTTTATAAAAAGATTTTGGGTGTTAAAGGCTATGTGAATATGTACAATTATGTTCTGAATAAAAAGTATTTTTACTTGTGTTTAGAACTTAAATCAAAATATGTAAAAAAAATGCTAACAGTGTCAATAAAATGCTAACAGTGTAGTTACATAGGGATAAGAATATATGTATGTGAATGTATATCTTATCTATACATAGGAATAAATGTTTGTGCATGCATAGAATAGGTCTGTACGTGCATTTGTGTTTTTTTCCTATACCCCAATACATGCAAAGAATAATACTTCTGAAATATAAAATATAAAAACAGCTAAAAATATTAATTTTACTAGTTTAGAGATTAAAATAAATATGCAGTATTAAATACTACCAATGCAGACTGCATAGGAATAAGTATATATGCAGTTGGTTTGTATGTGCAGTTTTGTTTGTATATGTTCTAACACATACAAAGATTAATAACTATTAAAATATGGATACAGTAAAAAATATTGATATTTAATGTTTAGGGTTTAAAACAGAATGTGTAGTTTAAAATGCTACCTATACAGACTGCATAAGAATATGTATGTAAGTAGTTGGTATATGTACATTTCTTTCTTTTTCTTGATCCCAATACAAAGCATGTTTTCATAGTTCATACAAATATCTATGAACTATGAAAACAGGCTAAAATATTGGTATTCATAGTTACAAAATATGTAGTTTAAAATTTTACAGACTGCGTAGGAATATGCATATATGTAATTGGTATGTATGTGCATTTCTATCTTTCTTTATATAATAATACATGGAAATAATAATACTTACACAGAAGGAACTTCTAACGAAATGAGTAGGAAGAATGCACCACCCAGGAATATGTCAAGCTATAATTAGATCCCTCATCTTTTGTTTGTCCTTCCGAATAACAGTCATCGAATGCCGCACCCCAATCCTTCCCCAAGGGACTGCGTAATCAGTTAGGGATTAATCCCGTCATCTGAGATGTAATGACGTTGTACTGGCTGAGAGAATACCTTGTTATGCAAATTTAGTCGTTAAAGTCATTTAGCAGGAAATATTAAACGACGTGCAAAATCATATGCCATTAGTTGACTAAGACAGTCTAGGAAAATTAGTATGAACTTCAGGAAATCTAATATGCGAACTTAAAATATGTATTCACAACCTGATATAAATTTAAAGCTAACAAAATACGAAATCTGTAAATCGTTGGAGAGATTATATATAATGGTAAATATAATCTAAGTTATTATATTTACCATTATACATACATGCACATATATAACATATTTAACTCACGAGGGCGCGTGCTGAGAAGCCCGGTGCAACTTTTCACAGGCGAAATTCACGAATGAAATTGCTTATCATGATGAACAAAAAATTATATTACCAAAACTACATTATATATTTCAAATAATCTGAAATGTATTTAAAGCATTTGAAGCTTAAAATATATTTCAGATTATTTGAAATAGTAAAGTATTTTGAACTGTAGATATTTTTTATTAACATTCCTAAAGCACAAACTTAAGACACAAAAGTTGAAACTTAAATCCCAATTATAGAAAATTATATTGGGTTGGTTGGTTGGTTGAATGGGGTTTATGGCACTGAGTCCTCCTGGGACATATTGTGCCAAACAAATAGTTCAAACTTACATCAATACTACAAAGATGAAGTGAAAATTGTTATAAAATGATGACAGATGAAAAAAGCAAACAATTTAAAACATGCAAAACCAGCGTAGAAAAGAAACATAAAACCAAAAGTAAAGAAAAACAGCAATGAAGCGCAAAATTCAGATGTGAGGGTAAAAACCATTGTTTTTTAAAAACTGAAAGTGTTTAGGATGAGACGAATTATAGAAAATATCTTTAATATTAATAGATGAAGAGTTAAAATGATGAAAACGATGTTCTTTAATATAGGATAATTAATGAGGATATGCTTTACAGAGATTACTGTATTGCAGTGATCGCAAACTGGGGCAGATTCTCCGAATAACAAATGACGATGGGTAAAACGCGTATGACCAATCTGGAGGCCAGTAAGAATAACATCATGTCTTCTAGATGGCAAAATACTCCAATCTTCTATGTTTCATTTAATTGTACACAATTTATTATCAGTCGCTTCATCCCAAGAATTCTGCCACTTCTTATATAACAAGTTTTTTTTTAATTTTTAACATCATAAAGAGGCACAGACATATCACAATAGTATAAATTATATTGGGATTATGAAATTGTAAATTATAACACTACTTTTCTTTCTCTTACATAATTTGCAAACAACTTTTTTGTTTACTGCATGCATTTCCACCACATTTAACACAGCGCATTAAACACATTCATCATATTTTCTATCTTTTGAGCTGGAGCAGATGTAACACCTTTCCTTTACGTCATTTTATTGGAATATTTAGAGGAATATGATTTCATAATTTTGAGAAGAACCATCCGATGAAATGCATTGAGCTCAGTGCCATCAGTAGCTTAACATTCTTATTGATTTTCATGTTAAATTTAGGTAGTCCTTGAAAGTACGGAACACCAATAAAAGTTTTTATTTCTGATAAAAAGGCAAGATCTTCTTTCTTGTGACAAATTATCTACAATAGATTTAATATAAAACTCTTTACATTCCTAAAATAGTAGATAAATATGCTATCAATAAGCAATAATGAGATAATTACAAGAGACGATACAAATCTGGCATCCTCAACTATTCCAGGCTTTTTTATGATATTACAAGACCGGGTTCTTTTATACAGGTTCATGTTGCTCAGTTTAGTTACATTTTCGTTCCTCAAATGATATCACCTGCACCAAATTAATCGATTTAATTATTTAGTAGACCTAAGAAATGAACGGCTGGTGAGTAACATCTATACTTTCATTGTTTCATCTTTGACTTCACTAATTGATTCCTTATCAGTTAACACTTTTACTAATAGGATTTATAATTTTTATAGTTCACCATTTTAATCAAATAGAGATGTATCTTTAACAGCATCTCTCCTCTAATCACAAACGCTAAATAAAATTGCAAAATTGTATGCTCATTCATCTTTGTAGCCCGTATAATCTAAAAGTATCTCCTTCTCAGAAAAATATTAAGAGAAAATTACAGGAATGCATGTAATTGGTGTGTAGAAGACGTATCAGGCAGCTACTGAAAATATGGAAAGTTTATTTTTATTGGGTAATTTTGTGTGGAACATTTTTGTAACGCTCGGGCCTCAGATGTCTGGCGCGCGTAATCGCTGATTAAACTAACGTTAAGATATGGTAACTTTTATCAAAATATACTATTCGCTTATTTAACAAAGAAGAGCTGTTAAAAAATGACCCTTGAACTTTTGAAATAATATTTCAATCAGCCAGTAGCGAATGTGATTTTACACAACAAATTGTCATACCTGTTGTTTTATTATAACCATTAAATAAAGTATAAAGTTGTACTTATATAGTATCAAACTTTTTTAAGAGAGTTACTCATAAAGTAAGTTTCTAATATTTCATAAAATGGCACTGCAAAAAACATATGGATCAAGCGTGGTATATAGTTGGTGTATCTATCATATGCGCAGTTATGAATTCCCAATAGCTCACATTAACTTCATTATAATGTGGTAAAATATCGGCACTCATTTCTGACTGAGCATTCATCACTGAGTTCCGATAGTATTTGAACGTACAAAAGAGAGCGCCAATCAAAATCTATCAACATTTGTGTTTCGTGTATAGACGGGATGGGATTATCAAACGCATGACTCATCTTTATTGTTGGAATTTTAGAAGGAAAGTCAAATTTTCCGCTCTGTGACCGTCCATCCGTCATTGATGATTTTAGGGTTGATTCTACACAGTCCTGATCTCGCTGACGTCAATTCAACTTTCGGGAATAAAATAACTTCTAATAAAACTCTAAATTAAATATTAAGACCAAATAAACAAGAGGGTAAAAATTTAACATATGTATATTGTAACAAATATAATATATTAACAGTTAGTTAAATATACGCATTAGCCATAGCAAAATGTTAATGATGTTTTGCATGCAACGACAAAGTGAATCACCTATTTGTCGCCAGCTGTAACTCCCTCTTCGGCTGTAAATAAAATAACTCGTTTCCAACGATGTACATATGTTCTGGCACTGGAAGAAATTTCTGTTACAACAAAGGAAGACTTACAGATAATCCTCATATGCAATCTGAATGCGCAAGTGGCAGATTTCTATGACACAAAAACTTGACAAATGTTAAAATCCCGAGGATTATTACGCTTAGCAGTATCGGAAATATTGCAATATCTTTTGATAAAAATTTTTACTGGTAACAATGTTTTTATGGGCCTTAAGAAACATACTTTCTGGATAATCCTCGTGTATATTTATATATCACAATAAAACAGAAGTCTGTTTTGTAGGAATCTAAATAATTAGAGTATATAATTTTTAATTATTTTTACCCCAATAGTTATACAAATATGTATAGGACCATAGGTATAAATATCTTTACGTATACACTTCCTATTTCGTATGTATAAACATGCATGATTTACAATACATTTGCATGCCCTTCTCAATAATCAGGGGTTGAACTTTAACATGCTATGTACATATTAAACACATAGAAACTTTCTTTTTAATATTTAACTAAGGAATAGGAAAAATGAAGTGTCAAAGCAGAAGAGCGATTTTAATACGTTGCGAGAGAAGCTCCGACTGTAAGCTTTAATAACACAAGTCAAAGTTTCTCAAAATACAGATTATTTGCTCCGGTAAGCAAACCAAACTTTCTTCATTTCAGTTCAAAAGAGCATCTGAGTGACAAAACCTTTATTACTTTTCAAGTTCATATTTTGTTGACAAACACGCTTCATAAAATTTTGTCTTTCGACCTGAACAAAAGTCAAACTATTTTTGACGGTTACACACATTTCATGACTTCAGACTGCATGCATATTTTGAAAAGGTGGAAAATATTATATACACATTTGTAGATATTAAGTGATTATCAAACAAATATTTTTGTAGAAAAAAAGTATCTAAGAGTTATTTGTTATAAAAACATTCTTCATAAGTAGCAAATTTCTGAATGAAGAAGTCAAACTTTTTAAAGAAATCTGAAAAATATATTTTTCAAAATTTCTATAAGAAGTAAAAGTAGTCATGCCCTAAAGAATAAAAAAACGTTCTTTTTTCAAGAACAAAGTTTCAAATTGATTCCGAAAATGGAATTATCGAATAATAGTTATCAACGGTCTCCAATACTGTTTGACATAAGAGCTTATTAAATATATATATATATATATATATATATATATATATATATATATATATATATATTTGTTAAGCTTACAAATAGGTTACATACTGGCTTAAACTCTAAGTACATTTTGAATATCGATAACGCCTACTTTAAAATGAAAGAGAAGCCCCCTTTCCACCCCCTTTCCGTAGTTACGCCTGTGTCTTCAGCGTGGTAGGGAAATCCACTAAACTCTATGCCGACCAGGGAACTGTATCAAAATAAAATAAATATACTATATTTGATAAATAGAAATCAGTTGAATATATATGTTCAAAAAGCAAGGAAATTTGTATTATATGAAAAACTTTATAAACGTTACTAGAGGAATTACGTTTCTTAAGAGATTTTAGATATCTTAGGGTGTAAATGATAGGAAAATATATGGCACTAAACGAGTGTCACCAAGCCAAATTTAGATTAAATACAACGTTGACCTTTCCTTGGTATTCTTAAAATCGCCCTTGAGACAGTTGCCTTTCAACTGTTGACCTGAATATCGTGTACATTTCCGCCAAGATCAATCCAGTGTTTTTGTAATACACACACGCACACACACACACACACACACACACACACACACACACACATATATATATATATATATATATATATATATATATATATATATATATATATATATATATATATAAATTATTACACTGAAAATACCTCTTAAAAATTCTCTTTTTCCCATTCTTATTCTTTCATATCTATTTTCTTAGACACAAAATGTCAGAACTAAAAGAACTGTTCGTGACTTGAATTCTTTTAACTCATATCTCAAAGCTAACTCAGATAAATGCAAATTTTCTTTCCACTCATCACATTTTCATGCTGTCTCAATAAAATGGTTCACTTTTAAAATTATCTGAGTTTCTTTCTACAAATATCGTGAACTCAGCTGCTCTCTCTTGGGAATACCTCTGCGTCATCTGGCTGTGGGGCTAACCTTGTAATCGAAAGCATTTCTATGATCATTAAATGCGCTGCTCTTGTCGGAGAAACATGTCTTTTCTTAGTTCAGAATAAAGTAAAAGTTCCCCCACGGATTTTTTGTTAGTTCAACGACTGAAAGTTTCTTAGGCCGTCTCATTGCACAATAAGCCCGGGCAATTAAAAATAATATGGGTTAAAATTCTTATGTGACCGATGGATTAATTCAACCGTCATATATATATATATATATATATATATATATATATATATATATATATATATATATATATATATATATATATATATATATATATACATACATACATACATACATATAAACATACATATATGTATCTACATATATACACATACACATATATATGCATCTATATATAAAGATATACCTAATAAAGATAGAAGTGTTATAAGGTAGGAGTGACTGCAATGTATCTAAAAGTATTCTAGACAGTATATACAAGAATTTGGCTTACTCATTACAAGGGGAATAATCTGGAAATAATATTATTATTGGTTCTATTTTCTCCACCTTAGCAGTAGAAAAATCTTCCCTTATCGGAAAAATGTCATACTCTTAGAAAAATTGACATAAATTTTATTTTAAATAATGAAGCAATTAAACAACAAAATCTTTTATTTAGTCTACCGAAATAATACTTAAGTGTATCAATCTAAGCTATGCTTTAATGTACCCCTAATTTAAATATTTTATTTTCCGAATCGTGACCTTTATTGCGCTCATCATTAAACTGAAACTGTACTTTAACCCCCTTTTTATTGTTTGGGATACACGACATAGTCTGATAACAATGGCGGTTTGTTATCTCAAAAATAAACATTCATAGTAATAACTAGTATCATCTTATTAGTAACAAACCATCATGATAATGATTATTATCTTTTGAATAACAAATTCCACTCCTATTAACAGCAAATAGCCAAAAGAAAAATTTAAATGCTATTTATAACAATAGACTTCACGATAGAAAAATTAATGTTGTAAATCTCTTCCGGTTGGTTGCATTTTGAAAGAGGCAATTGCGTTTATACCATTTAAAGAAAAAATTAACAGTGGTGTAGGAAGAATATATCCTGTGTATTTGTGAATGAAAAAATTATATAGAATAAAAAGATAATAATAAAAGATACGGTATAATTTAAAATGTTAATATAAATATATTTAATTAAATTCATACATTATATGTATAAACACACATGTAAATATATATATATATATATATATATATGTATGTATATATATATATATATATATATATGTATATATATATATATGTATATATATATATATATATATATATATATATATATATATATATATATATATATATATATATATATATGTATCTATGTCAGGTCTAAAAATGGGGTAGATGGAAATTACGTGAGTTATAAACGATTTTAAAAAGGAACTCTTTTATAATAATAAAATAAATGAAAAAGACCCTCTCTTGCGTAACCTTTCGGAGTAATGCGGTCAAGCGCAGAGACATTTCACAGGAAGTTGATGACTAATCAAGCGATAAGAATCTTTAGCGTGTGGACACGGAGCTCTCAACACATTATACGCTTAACTCTGCCACGAACAAATGCAAATGGTGCAAGCGGCGCCTGAAATGGAAACTCCATATTAAATAAAGACGTGTTTTTACTAAAAAGGACTAATTATTCCATTCGCCTTACTACTGGATCAGGTTATATATATATATATATATATATATATATATATATATATATATATATATATGTGTGTGTGTGTGTGTGTGTGTGTGTGTGTGTGTGTGTCATATATCAAAATTACTGTACATACTCTCTAAAATTCTCATTTTCCTTTTCTCATTCTTTCATATCCATTTTCCCAGCCATCTAACATTTTATTTAAAAAAAGTGTACTCTGACTTAAAAATATTTCTACCCGTCTTCCAGAGCTAGCTCTGAAATAAATGCAAATTTTCTGTCTACTCGCCACATTTTCTAGCTGCTTCAATAAAAGTGTTCACATTTGAAAAGATTTAAGTTTCTTTCTGACGCTGACTAAGCTACTCTCTCTTGTTAATACAATTCGTCTCATCTCTATGGGGGTGAACTTTGTTATAGGAAAGAGTTTTTCCTTCATCATTCATTGCTCTTCTCTTGTCAGAGAAACATGTCTTTTTCCTAGTCTTGAATAAACTTGAATTTCCATGTTCGGATTCGTTGCTTTCTTGTAATGGAGCAATAACTGCTCATTAATTAGGATTCTCAATGACCTGTAAACTCGGGCAATTAAATATAATACGGTCCTTCTTGTGACCGGCAGGTTAATTTAACCGGTTTACATATATATGTGTGTGTGTTTGAGTTTGCGTGAACGATGTATTAAAAGTTTTCCCAATAAGTAATAAGTAATATCATCAGAAGGTTATCTCGTCCGCAGAACCAAGAACGTTAGAAAAGAATTCACTCCTTTTATTAATTATACCTTTAATTTTTACTCTTAATTCACCTTAAATCTTGACATTGCAGGCAAAAGTTACAAGAAAGAAGGAAGAGATTTCTCATTGCAGTCTGATATACAGATCTGAAAAGTGATTATGCAGCACATTCATCTTTAAGTATTGCACGTAAGGAATCCGATGGCGAAATCCCTACTCGTGATTCTGTTGGCGTTACCTATTGCTTATGAATCCATTTTCTCCCATTCGTTTAGAAATGAAGTTAGAATTTAATAAATAAGTAATCACTGTTTTTTACCATTACATGTATATATTCATATGTGGGTGTGGAGCACAAAAAATTATGTCTCACAACTTTATAGTATCTAGACCGCGTGGTTGTGTATTATAACTTCATACAATCCGATTGTATTCCCATATGGGTGAGATCACGTTAACTTACATCCTCGTTATCAGCTTACTTTTGTACATATTTCGTACTATAAAATCGTAATATGCCTTTTGCATTATAGAATTCGGTTCCTACATCTGAAAAGCTTAGTTTGTAGCTCATGAATTTTTCCTAAATATAAAATATTGCGCACAAACATACATACACACAGCGATACATTTATATTGATTCAAAACTCACATTAATTCTAGATTCACAACAAAATGTTTGGAATAGGGCGATTAATAAACATAAATTCGAGAATTCGACGAAACTTCGAGGGGCAATGCACATTACTACTTGATTGCCACGCGTAAATCAGGAAACAGGTACATGGTGTACGTAAGGATATCAAACAATACTCGGTAAAATATTCAATATTCATAAGTCATTGCTTTGTTAGCATTATTAGTGATCTATCAGGCGAAATGCCACCAAACTTAGGGGGATTAATGGTGATTTGGAGAAAAATGTCATGAAAATAAATAGTTCAGAATCGAGAGGAGAGATTGTGACTGAGTTCAGTTTAAGTTGTTTAAAATTACACAAATAAATAAGAATGAAAATAATTTCAGTACAACACTACTTAAACGCAAAAATATAAACTGCCTCAAAGAGTGACAAAGATGATATTTCAGAGTGGCGGATGCGGTCGATTGGTGGAAAACACAGCATCATAGTTTCGTGATACTTGTTTTTCTATATAATTATAGATTTAATCATTAGATCGCTGAAAATTTACATAACCATTAAGTGTATTTTCAAATATACATGCATTTTATTCGGATTTTTAGCTATGAACACAACGACGCTCCATTTTTCCCTATCGACGACTTTCCGAGTAATTTTTTGTAGAATCTATTTTCCTATGTCATAATGAACCCGCTATGGAACTGAGATCTCGGTGTGTAGTTTCAGTAAACGCACACAAACACAAACATACAATATTGAAATTCATCAATTCGTTTCAAAATGGTATGCTTTAAAGCATTTCATTTTTTTTACGCGTCCAAATATTATCAGTAAGTCTTCCTTCTGCGTAATAATCCTTTATAGCAAACCAGAACCTATAACTCTAGAAGGTTTTGGCATTTTTCTTTCTATATATGATACTTTTGCACCGGCCCATCAATCTTGAGGTTTTTCACACGTCACTCTGTGGCCAATAAATTCATGTTCTGCTCTCAAGCAGTGGGAATACGTAAAATGCATTTCAAAACACCATAAATCAATGCACTGAAACACTTCCATCTACGATATTTCCTCCTCAAAAAGAGACTGGAAGATTATCGAATTCTCAGATTTGAGAGAGGTAAAAATCACAGAAGCTTTCTTCATATTAGAAGTCTATAGATAATATAGAAAAATTCAGTACACATCATAGAAAAATTAGTTAAGTCAGACGCAAAGAGGAGTGTGCAGCAAAAGGACACACATTCATAAGTATAAGTGCATGCCAAATGTAATGAAATATTAAATACAGCAAATATTTTAATTTGAAAGGGATGTACACACCATGTGTATATACATACTTTATATATATATACACTCATTAGTGTGTGCATGTGTATTATATTAAAACTATTACCTCCTAAATTAAACATCTAAGATTCTCCTCTCCCCCTTCTCATTTTTAATACGTAATTTCTCATACATAAAAAGTCATGACAAGGAGTATTCTCGGACTTAAATTATTTTAACTGTTGTCTCAAAATTAACACTAGAACCGCAAGAGGGTCATTTTGACCTAAAAACTATTTGGTGATATTTTAAGAGATTTATACTTCTTCAGGTATTAATAGCAGAAATAATATAATTTTTTATAAAAATATATCTGAGGATAAATTTAAAAAATATATTGTAATGGGTATTATATTATTTCTGTATTCATATATATATATATATATATATATATATATATATATATATATATATGTGTGTGTGTGTGTGTGTGTGTGTGTGTGTGTGTGTGTGTGTGTGTAAGGTCTAAAAAGGGGGGATTTGGAAAATTAAGCGAGTTGTGAATAATTTAAAAGAGACCTATTTCGCAATAAACAAAATAAATAAAAAAACCACGCTTGCGTAAGATTTTAGAATCATCAGGTCGAGTGGAAAGATATTTGAAGAATTTTATGAGTATGCAAACCGTTAATTGTCAGTTGGAGCGTTGGCGTAGAGTTGTCAACACACTCCGCGCGTAGCTCCCCCACGAATAAATGAAAATGGTGCAAGTGACGCTTTTAAACGAAACTTTACTTTGAATAAATGTATGACTTACTAAGAAGAACTAATTATTCCATTCGCCTTAAGACGATACGATATATATATATATATATATTATTCTTATGGTTATTTATGCTTCAATCTAAATAAATAAAAAATAATTTATTAAGTATACTTTACACATGGTTTGGTTTGGAGTACTACGGACTACGTTTTTACGTTACGTAAGAAATTACTCTTCAGGATTGCAGACACACACACATGCACACACACGCATATATATATATATATATATATATATATATATATATATATATATATATATATATATTCCTAAGATCTAAATATGCTATAGATAGTAAAATAAGAAGACGAGGTGAAAATTCTGGCAGAAATAATCCATGAATAATGGAATAAATCGTTGAGCAATTTTTAAAGAGAGGTTATTATAAAACAAAGAAAAGGTGACTACACAAATCAACACAAGAATGCGAAAATCTCAGTAAATCATAACGAACTCCCGATGAGTTTTACAGGAGCAAGAGACAAATGCAAGCGAATTATTAAGTTTGACGTATAAAACGTCTACATCTAGTAGAAAGCAGCCCCTGTATGTTTATCTTCCATGAAAATATATCAAAAGTAATTGTGACCTTATTCTATTTCCTTGAGAAATTTGCCTTTCAGGAAAGAAAAGTGCCCATATTAGAAATCAATGTTTCCCGAAAAAGCGATTCTCCCAAATATATTTGAGGATTCTATTTGCAAAGAAATCTTGAAAATATCAATTTATTTGATACTCCTGGTTCCCCACTTTCTGAATTACGCAATTTTTTTCTTCAAGGAGGGAGACATAGTACTTGTTGGCAGTATATTTACCCTCTTGGTACTATTCCAAGAAATACTAAACGGGATACTTATCTTTTCACGTGGCTTCAATTCTTTCCTGATTCGGTCTTTCATGCAATGTCCGGAAACAAGAATGTTGCCAAGTTGGAGGAGTGGAAATCAATGGTAGGCATGATTACTATATATATATTCATGTAAGGGTACGGGAAGAATGCGTAGCTATTTAAAATTTCATTTGTGATATATTTCGTGATTACAATTTCGGGTCTAGAAAAAATTTTCTTTTTTTTTGTGATTGGGTGTTTTACACATCCTTTAGTATGGCTCACAACTTCACGTATTGGTAACATTTAGACTTAAGCTTATATAATACAGTCACGGTGAGAACAAAGACGTTTTGCCCACGTAGCAAAAAACTGGCTGGCCACATATATAGAATGGAAAATATATAAACATGTTTCCCTTGTATACAATATTTGCAAAATAAACTCACAATTCTTAAATTAAGAAACTAAGAACTTTATACTTGTATATACCTGTCATAATACATAACATTACAATTTCATTGACAAAAAAATAGATAACATTATTTTTTCATTATCAAATCAATCAATTCATCGAGGATCGTAGATATGATTTTATCACTTTCAGCATGCTTTCACTTTCAGTATCCTGAAGATGACGTTTTAACGACGTTATAAACTTATATAGAAAGATTTTTAATGCGATTACTAAATTTGGATGTACATTTTCTAGTTGTAGCTAATGAATTTCCACTAAATTTTTTTATAGATTATTTAAACTTTGGGATTATTGAAATCTATTACAGTATGCAGAGTTGTAAATTTTTTCACTTACCTTTTTCTAATAATTCTAATTTATTTTGTTTAAAAACGTATCAAGACATGGTTAAAAGTGATTTTTCGGGGGGCAGTAATAACTATGAAAACTTTTGCACGAAATCTTTTATGAAACTCACTTAAAATCATTTCTTTTCTTGTTCATAAATAAAAAAACTAAAATTTCGTCCTAAGACACCTTTAAAGTAAATTTGTGTAAGAAAGAAAAAGTCTTTATCACATAAATTATTAAGAAGGACCTAGTATTTTTGAGAAAATAAAATGATTCATTATTTTCCTTTAATAAATTACCTGTGTGAGTATACTTATATATTTACACACTCACACACACACACACACACACACACACACACACACACACACACATATATATATATATATATATATATATATATATATATATATATATATATATACATATCGTTATGTATTCCAAAATGACCATATTTTTATGATATTTTGTATTGTGACTAACCATAGGATAATTTTATACATGCCATATGATGAATAAGTTCTGAAGGTCATGATTGAAAAAGAACGTCTAATTTCTGTCTATAGAGCATAAGAGCAATATAGTAAAACGTACATATTTTTGTTAAAATTTTATCATTTAATACCATTTGGATCATTTCAGAACTTTCGGGGTATTTCCTGTAAAGCCATACCCATTTAAAACTTGTGTAGTTAACTGACTTTTAAAAAGTAAAACTCAGTTAACTACCTTACAAATGCACAGTAGTTGATTTATGATTAACGTCAAATTAACATGGTATAAGAAGACATCAAAGAACTGAAGTTACTTTGTAACAACGAAATAGTAGTATAAACAACAAACTAACATAAACCTTAAATTTGAAGAATTTAAATCATAGAGAACATGCGCAGAACTGCTATTATTTTTGCAGCTGCAATAATTACAGGTTTCTGAACTTTCATAATTTTATTTCTTTAATTGAAAAACTCTTCGGATAGAAAGAAAATATCTTAGGTAACTTAATGTATGATTATGAAATAAACGTGTTTCAAATTTAGGGTGTTTACAACAAGTAATAAAGGCCTATCACAACCGCAGATTAATCTCGAGTTAAAGAATGTATTTTAAAATCCAAGATCAATAGTTGTCAAGCTTACACAAAACTTTAATCTCTTACTTGTTTTCTTTAAAAGTACGCGGTTTGAGAAAACTACAAAAAATTACTTAAAATGGAGTTGGAAAACTATTTTATCAATTTAATAATTAATTTTATCATTTAATACCATTTGGATCATTTCAGAACTTTCGGGGTATTTCCTGTAAAGCCATACCCATTTAAAACTTGTGTAGTTAACTGACTTTTAAAAAGGTAAAACTCAGTTAACTACCTTACAAATTCATAGCAGTTGATTTATGATTAACGCCAAATTAACATGGTATAAGAAGACATCAAAGAATTGAAGTTACTGTGTAACAACAGAAAAGAGGCATAGTTTTTAATGGATGATTACTTGTAATCTCAGGAATGGCCCAGCATCATCGTAACTGACCACCATTAAGTCATAAGAGTCATTTCGCAATATTGCTTGAAAAGCCATTTTCATTCAATTTTCCCATATTATCTTAAGGGGACATAGAACCTTTCGAGGCTTAAAAACATCGTTTTGGCAGTCCTTTTTCGATTTATCACAAAATAAAATGATCTTGTTGTTGTTAATTAATTCCCTTGGACAAGCTAAGGACGAGAGCCATTGGCTACTCAATGTAAGGCAAGGTGTGCGCCTCTCCATTTTATGAAGAGCATCGCTATTGTGAGTAGTGAACGACTTTGTTCAAAGTGGGTCCTCATCACTACGAAGCAAGGACAAAGCAGAAGTCCCCCAGACTTGGCCGACGCCCCCAGAAGTATCTTTTGAGAACTCGGAGGATATTGTGACCACCAACATAATTTACGTACCACAGTCACCTATAATGAACACGGCGGACTTCAGGAGGGGTTGAGCCCGAAACCCACAATCTTTCAGTTACGAGTTTGATGCATTTGCCGATTGAGCTACCTCAGCCCTAAAATGGTTTTTTCCTTTAGAGTGAATTCTTTAATAACATTCTAGTCTGGTAAAATGATTGTTATTTCAAGAAGAATATTTTTTAAAAAGAAAAATTGTAAACCAAATAAAACAAATAACGGAATCCACGTAGAAAGAAGTTAGTTTTTAAATAATCATAATAGAAAGAAAATTTAATATGAAATTGAAACTTATTATGCTTTAACCTATGAATCTAAAACTTAAAAAAATATCAGGTATTTTAAAAGTATAAAAATTCAATGTTGTTGGAAACGAAATTGAAAATTGAAAATAAAATAAACCTTTATCGGACTATAAATATATCCCTTGTATTATTTTATTGAGTGATACAGAATTACAATGATGTTTGTCTTTCATTTGATATAAATAATTTATTTTTTATTAACATATTTTATACGTTGATAGCAGATAAATGAATAAAATCAATTTCAATTTTATTTCTCTATATGTATATATTTTGCTTTATTTAATGAAATGCGTTGTATAACTACACTAAATTATTAATGACCTTTGATAATGATTTAAAAAGGTTGTATCCAGAACAGAGCTGAATATTTTTATTCTGTATTGAATCCAAAATTACAGATTGTTATAATGAAGGATCTTCAGCTCGGAAAAGTGCAGTGTTCTCTAAACTAAATGGTATGTGAATACCATATAAATGTGCAGTTGTAAATTTATATGAAAGAGCAAGACATCAAAAGGTTTTATGTTCGGTATCAAAAAGTTAAAGCTAATTTGCAGTGAGCTATAATGAAAAAACATGACATGTAATTATGTATTTAGACATAATTAATCATGGTTTAAGATGAACAGATATCTAGTTTTCAGAGAACATAGCTTGTTAAATCAAACATGCTGTGTTTTGAATTTATCGTATTTGCTCACACATGAATGCAAATAGTGTTACACTCCCTATGATTAACACTTAAATAGCAGCCGATGGATTTTCTTTAAGTGTAATTAATTGTTTAAACGCAAATCAGTAAAATATATTTCAAATAAATTAGTACTTTGACATAAAACTTTATAATCAATCCTACAAGGTACTTGAAAGTAATTGATTTAATTAACTTTAATGAAATTGAAATGTTTCGCTCTAGTAATAAATTTAAATTGAAAACATAGACTACAGCTAAAAAATATGTTTTTTCTTGTCTCATTTCTTTACAATGTTTTCAGAGGGAATAAGTAACAATGTATGAATACCGTAAAATCGAAAGGCATGATGTCTGTTTTTATTTCATGTTTTTGAATCTGTGCTGGGATTCATTACCTAAGCAGAGATTTAAATTTTTATCTCCGTATAAAAAATGTAATGAATATTTTTAAATAAAAGAGAGTAATTTGGAAAAAAATTTGAAGAGCTCCATAAAAAAAGCTCTTACGGAACAAAGGATAAATTTCCCCCACGCCATTAAGAAGGATCTTTCCAATAAAGCAATTAAATTGTCTTGGAAGAAATCTACGAGGGAGAAAATAGCTTAGAAATTTTTATTTAATTAAACCAGCTCTCTTGTTTTGTGGACACATGGCATTCATACTTTAATTAATTAAATATTTTTTATGGGCTTGGGAATTTCTTTCTAATTCTGAGACCACTAAAAAAGATTCAGTAGTGTATGTCACATTTTAATAATTATAGTAAAACAATCTGTATTAGTTATATTCTAATTCTTTAAAATGCTTAACATGATTTATAGATGATCCTAACTCTTGATGTGAAAATAATAGTTTTTGCTATTAATACAATAATTTTACATGTTAACGAATATTTAAAAAACTAAACTGAAAATAGTTTATGCAGATTTTGAAAAAATGCTTTATTTTTAAAATATTTCACTGCATTCACTTTTACTAAATTCTTTAGAAACATTTTATTTTTAAAAATGTTTTTTTGAATATAAAAATCTTAAATTTAAGTTTTAAAATATATCACTTTTTTATACTGCTATAAAATTTTAAAATAGTTCTAGCATATATAAATAAACCAATACAGAAAATTTTTGAAGATCAAAAGATCTTATATAATCAATTAGCAATAACTTTACATCATTTACATCGAATTTCCAAATATCCCGAAGTGGTTTCGATTCACAAATTTATGTCAATTCATTAAAACTATTATCTCGCTCTCTTGTTTCATTTTGCTTATTTTTATGTTGTAAGGAATTTTTGTACATAGTAAATGTTCAATGATATGAAAAGAGTTCTGAATATAAGACCTAGATTTTAGCTTCCGAAGATTTGCGATTGATCATTAATGCTTATTTTCAATAAGTCTAATAATCAACAACAATTTCTCATTGTTTTGTAAAATGAGTACTTTTTTACATGTTGTTAATGATTCTTTACAAAATGTCGATGGATGTTTAAATAATGAATTATGAAATGTAAGAAAACAGTTCGAGGAAGAATTATTATAATTTTTACGTTTCTTTGCTACATTTTTACAATTTGTCAGGTTCAAAAAAACATTCAGATTAATATAACCTTGAAATAGTAACAACTAAAGGAGCAACAGATGAGAAAAATAACTTTTTAGTTTACATAGATTATGTTAGGAAATCGATTGTTATTTATACAATTCCAGTATTTATGTGATCCGGAAAACATTTTTGCTTTGTAAAAAATTAATGCTTTGTAAAAAAGTTAATGATTTCATACATGAGTTGCGTTAATTTAAAAAATAAAATTAAAAATATAAATTGTAATTAATTAATTCTTAGTTTAAGTATGGTAAGTAAATATTATTATTCTCATTGCGTATGAATCATTTTTATTGTACTATTTCTATTTCAATACTATAATCTGCCAGCTAAAAAAATAAAACTATTCTCCTTAATTGCTATATTTTATAGGATAATTTAAGGATAATGTAACCGGAGAATGTCAGGAGAATATCAAATAGGTGCAATTTTTTATGAACTTTGATTATATCGAATAATTTTCCATGTGATTTTGAAAAATAGAAAGATGAGTGTTTATATTATTTGACTGCTTACGTTATCAGCATGACTTAAACCGATGAAACTGAATTAGATCTGAGGTAGATATATACGAGCACAAACACACTCTCACAGACACGCACATACACACACATTTCCATAACAATTCTTGGTTATAGAAAGTGAAAGTTTGATAACCCATACTTAACGAATGTAATCCTAATAAAAAATTACAGAAAAATAGATAAATTTAGCCAAAACAATCTCCTCTGCAAAATATATATTAATATTTTAATATTATTAAAGGGTTTATATAGAAGGCTAAAATGATATAACAAAGAGACAATAATACATTATAAATTGTATTAACATTATAAAAGCAGTAATATATGAAAAAAAATAAAATAGGAAAATAATGACAATATAATTAGAAACTAATAATAAGAAATAAATGACAAAATATGTAAGAATATTTTAATATTATTTAAAGGTTTATATAGAATACGAAAATAAAATAAGAAAGAAACGTTAATACAATATATAATGCATTAATTATTAGAAAAGCAATAATAAACAACAGAAAACAATTGCATAAAAAATTGATTGTAAATGCATTTACAGTTAGATTAATTCATTGGAATACATTAACAATTACACAGCAATGTCTGCCATAAACAAACAAATAAATAAAATGTCACTAGAGATTAAAACAAAAAGTAATCGAAAATAAACATACATTTATATTCATGAACGACCTTTCAGGATAGAAAAATAAAAAATAAACTGAACACAGAGGAAATGTCTATGAACTCCGTAGTGACATATCGATTGTTCCTTGCAAAAATGATATATATTACTAATCTAGTAAAGAATGTACTGATATCAGCAAATGCTAGCGAGTCACAGAGATTGTTTCTGGTAATGATTTATACGATTGATTTTTATTTGAGTTCTTTCCTGGAATGACAAAAAAATATGTAAAGCACAAGGTTTGCCAATGCTTTAAAAGATCCATATAAGAATTTATCACTTTTCGTGTTTATGTTTGTGTTCGCTTCATTCAGAATGAAGTTGAAATATTATTTAAAAGGGTAGAAATACTATACTTATGATATAGGAAATAATGGATGTATTTATTTTCAATCTGGGGAACATTGTCTGGTGTTTCTTCTATATTTTTAACTGAAAGAAAGTTAACTGACATATAACTTTTATGAGTCAGAAGTGTGAAAAGAACTGATTTCTTTCACAAGAAGGAAGCAATCAGCAGTGCTATTGTACGTCAGAAATCTATACGTGCTCAAAATAAAAATCTAACTGGAAGGTTTCTTAGACATAAATATGCGCTTGTATTTTTTTTTATCTGATGCACCTGTTTGGAACAGGGATGGATGAAAGAAGTAAATTATTCTTTATTATAATGAAAGTCAAATGTGCATGTCAGGTTTAAATTTTAATAATGCGACAAAAATTCTACTTTAATGGACATGCATAATATATTATATCCCAGTGTTCCTTTTTCTGTGGGATTTAAATGATGTTTTGTCTTTTTCAAATGTGTTTCTCCGAATTCCTATCTTCATATTGGAACTTTTCTATATATTTCATATTACAACAGTACATTAGTTAAAAATATTACTATGAATATAGAAATGTTCATTCCAAATGGTTTGTGATGAAAATAGATGATTAAGGTATCGTGCAGTTTTTGTGCAATATCTTTTGGAAGTGGCTTGGCAACTTATTCCAAAGCATATGATCACTCGAAGCAAATTAAATTCACTTGATGTTGTGCCCAATTTGCGTATATTAAAACTGCTGTCATTTTGAAAAATTTGCTACATAGTATAGTATAAGAAAAACTATGGAAATTAGTCATTGTAATTTTATTTGGTTAGGAGCAAATTTTTACTTTTTTGCAAATTTCTAAGTAAGGGTTAAACCCTTACTTAGAGTGCATCTTCTTTGAAATACACTACCCACCGTGAAGGGACAAAACGCTTATTTGATCAAACCTCACAAAACCTTGATATATTTGATTGTATTCAAACAAGTAAAAGCAAGGGTTTCTTTTGCTAGGTCACAGATCTTGAATGAAATTTCAATGGCGTACATTGGATAATGTCCTGTTTTATGTAACACTTACTTTGAAAGTCTTATGCAGTAATCAATATTTAGAGTTATTTTAAACTAATATAACACTAAAATATTTAAAAGTTTAAATAAATATGAAGTATAATTACACAAGCTTGTTAGGATTTCATTTTCATTTTTATAAAATGCAAAATAATACACAATGAAATGTATAAAAAGAATTTATATATCGTTGTCTGCATTTCTACCGCTATGATTGCATTAACAAGCTGCAGCTAAAAAACGCTGTCATAATTTTTTATTTATGTAGACATTGTATATCTATATCTACATATCTCTCTCTATCTCTCTCGATATCTACCTATCTCTATATCTCTCTATATGTACCTATCTCTCTATACATCAACCTATGTCTATCTCTCTCTATATCTACCCCCTCTCTCTCTCTCTCTCTCTCTCTATATATATATATATATATATATATATACCTATCTCTCTCTGTCTCTCTCTATCTCTCTATATATGTACCTATATCTAAAATATTTCTATTTCTTTATCTCTCTATCAATCTATCACTCTATATCTTTCTCTCTCTCTCTCTCTCTCTCTTTCCCTCTCTCTCTCTCTCTCTCTCTCTCTATATATATATATATATATATATATATATATATATATATATATATATATATATATATATATATATATATATATATATATATATATATACACATAGTTAGGAGATAAAAGAAGTAAGTTAAAATAAATGTTTTGTAATTTTTATAAGTCCATTAAACTTAATAAATAAAAAGATTACGGCATTTGTATGATGCTTTTATCCAGCTGCTTATTCTAATGGATCTTTGAATAAGCTAATTTAATTAGTATGGAAAGTAATTTTCTTTAAAAATACCATTTTTGTATTGTAAAAGTAGAAAAAAATTGTTTGATTTTTAGAATTTTCTAGATTAAATTATTATTTACTATCCATTATTGCACAACAGATAACTATAAACAAAACTAGACGTTACAAATAAAATATACTCAAATATTACCTTACAAAAAATTGTAATTATTTTTCAAAGATATGAATTTATAGGAACAAATATAAGATTTTTAATCCCTAATATGCTCAATCCTGATAACCCTTTTGTTGAACAGTCGTGTTATATCTTGATTTTCCAGCTGATAGAACATTTCTTAAAATATCAAGGTTTACTTTTATCTACTCCTCTTTCACAATCTTCCACAATCCATCGAATGTTTTGTTATGTCATTTTCTTTAAAAGTCTAAATGCACAACAATTCAATGTACAGACAGTAATTGTTTAATTCTTTCGAAAATTCATAAACATAATTTATTCAAATTGTTTTTAAACGCATGCTATATTCCAGTATATTTCAACAAAATAATTTATCTATTTATAATTTTTAATTATACATTCTTTATCTATTTTAAAAACTTAAACATGTGTCAAATATTTTGAATATCTTAGCGTTAACTAAAAGTACACTTTCTCAAAAAATAATATTCTTATGTGGCAACACATACTTTTGCTTTTCTTGCATAAAATATGTTTTCTAGCTTCTCATATTTATTTCCCATATTGAAATATATTAAAAGCTTGACGTTCTCTGTCAAAAGAGCTCACATTTTTCAATATTCCGTGTATACAATACTTGCGTGATTAACTTCTTCGCTCCAACGCATCTTCATTAATTTTATGCGCGAGATAAAGAAACAAGTTTGCTTCTACGGTTTATTGGCTGTTTTACTTACTCACGTCACCGACAAAAAATAATAAAAAATCAGCTGCATGAAAACTTTTGAATCTTTACCTCTTTATCATTTTAGTTGTAAATATAAAGATAGATGTTTCAATTTTATTCAAAACTTAAATATTTTTTGTTATAAAAGAATACTCCACGAAATATTCGGATATAGACTTGAGTGTCATCAAATTAGCATAATTAGTTGCGTTTTCCTATCTTTTATATACATACATGTATACATATGAACACACATATATACACACATATATACATATATACATATATACACATATGTACATATGAGCGTATATATATATATATATATATATATATATATATATATATATATATATATGTATATATATGTATATATATATATATATGTATATATATGTATATATATATATACATATATATATACATATACATATATATATATATATATACATATATATACATACATATGCATATATATATATATATATATATATATATATATATATATATATATATATATATATATACATATATATACATACATATGCATATATATATACATATACATATACATATATATACATATATATACATACATATATATATATATATATATATATATATATATACATATATATATATATATATATATATATATATATATACATATACATATATATATATATACATACATACATATACATATACATATATACATATATGCATATATATATATATATATATGCATATATATATATATATATATATATATATATATATATATATATATATATATATATATATATATATATATATATATATATATATATATATATATGTATGTATGTATATAAGAACAATATCGATTTAATACCGAAAAGGAGGAGAAAAGGGCTCAAAGCCTTAGTTCAGCTAAAACAAGGTAAGTTTTGCTAAAGGAAAACAAACAAGGTAAGAACAAGGTTGAATTCATGCATTGCAGAAATACCATCTTCTGAAAAGGGAAGAATATTACATTGTTAACAGAATATTGAACTGTATATAAGAATAATTGCATTAAAAATTATTTTCCATTCAGTAAAAAGAAGCTTAAATATAAAAAATACATTCTAGTATAATAAAAACACGACATAATTATGAAACTATCCTTAACAAAATTTGCAAATTTGCAAATAAAAATCTTTATTTCATTGACTAAAAATAAATATAACCAAGAAGTTTCTAATATACATAGGGTAAAACTATAGACAAATACAATAAGAAAAAATTTTAGCCTCTAAAATTCAAAATCATAAAATTTTTTAATAAGAAAAGTTTCGTTTACACAGTTTGGAACACTTAAAATCTATAAATAACTGAAAGATGAAACAGGACAAAGTTTTAGTTATATCCTGATTTCTGTATCAATATCTCAATATAAATTTTTCCAAGACCAAATACTACAACATACATTCCAGCAAACAGAGCACGATATTTCATACACATAAAAAGATCTGATTCACTCTTGTATACACATAGATTTAATACACAGTTTACCCAATGCAATGCAGTTTTCAAAGGTAAGGCATCTCTCCATGTCAGCATGAAATATTCAGGATTTTCAAACCACCAGAGAAAATTTAAATAGAAGAGTGAATATATTCTGATACATACAAATAAGAGCAAGAATCCAATATACCGAGTTTCTTTTGCATTGCATTTATTGCTTTCACTATCACCAAATATCACTTTCTAGCTTCTTTCAAAAACAACCAAATAAAATCGAAAGCGTGAACTCCATGAATGTATTATAGGTTTTAAATGGAAAGTCCTAGCTGTAAAAATTTGACTATAGATGAATTTCGAAAGGTTGTCTAGGAAACATGAAATATCACATATATATAAGAATTGCACTTAAGATTACATCATTTTACAACTTGTAATCACTTAATCTATTATTGTCCCATCCATTTCGCTTGAATGTATTGTAATGAATATATTAAATCTAAATTATCATGGACTGTGTATAGTAAAACAAATCTGAAAGTTTAACAGCTTTGAATACTGCATATTGCCGTTATTGTTCATTATCTCTCATTTTAAATATTATATGATGACATTAAAAAAAGAAAAGCATTGCTATGAGGAACTTATTAGTAAAAAAAGTACTGGAAATTAAAACTTTATAATAGATAACGCTGGATAACGCTGTTTTTCAGGATTTCAGTCGATTTAATTGTCGAAAAAGTAAGGGTGAAAATATTGAAAAATTACAGCATGTCGATGAAATAAAGTGGCAAAATTGTAATTAACAGTAAGTACTCTAAAATTTACATAATTCTTTGCAATATTAGCACCTCTTTGCTGAAAACTCGTTACGTAAAAATAGAAAAATTCTATGAGCAACTTTTTAATTATTGCTAAAAAAAGACCTGTTGTACAGAAATCGATTAATAATTCAGTACTTAAGGTAAAGATATATTTTACACATACGCACTATCTATCTCTCTCTCTCTCACTCTCTCTCTCTCTCTCTCTCTATATATATATATATATATATATATATATATATATATATATATATAATATATATATATATATATATATATATATATATATATATATATATATATATATATATGTATGTATGTATTTATATATGTGTGTGTGTGTAATTCAGAAGTAATAGAACTGCTGGACAAGGTGAAGCCTAATCAGCTTAGCAGTAATAAAAACGCAATTGTTCCTCATTGAAGAGAACGGCACAAATCTAATTAAAATTTTATTTTAGAGCTACTAAAAACGGACATCTTTACTAGTCAAACAAGAGAAAAACACAAAAATCACTCTGCTCCAACAGAGGTGCGCCCACGAACGAAGACAGAAATAATTTTCTCAAGGGACAAGAAACTTAGTCAGCGAATTAAACATTTAAGATCAGGAAAAACGCAGAACAATTTGCCGACGACAGCTGTAAAACGCATTGAATAGACAGAAAATTTACATCTATAGGACAGAAAGCTTTGGGAAATGTATCTAAAGAATTTTGAGTCGAGGACACTGTAATACTAGACTCAAGACTCGAATTGGTGTTACATGGGCCCCTGGTTTTTTTTCGGTGGCCGAAGACGGACACCCCAAGAGGGGGTGGGCAAGTTCTACAGGAGGGGGCGAGAGATGCGATCCCGCCCGCGCCAGCTGTGGAGAAGGACATTTTTCTGTGGAGGTGAAAACTTGACCGAGGGGGGATGCCAACCCGGCCCCTCGCGAAGAGGAGAGGAGAGTGGCCCGGTCGGAACGAGAGAGAAGGGACATTATTCTTGTGAACGGAGCTGAGACCGGAGGTGTTTTCCCGCTCGGTACAGATTATTTTTGTCCTCGGTCTTATTTGAGCCCTGTTCAAGAATGAATTGAAGTGTACTTATGTTTTTTTTTAATCTTCTTAATAATAAATGTTTAGTCAAGAGTTTTGTCGCTACTGTGATTAATTGTCGGCCACATAGGCTTTAAGCGAACCCAATATACCTGCTCCAGTAAAAATAGGCGGGCAGGTATAGAACGAGGCGTGCAGACATCAGAAAGTGCAGCCGGGGACGTGTGAGGCGTTTACAGACACTCCTTTGATTAAGACATTTAGAGGCTGGGAAAATGATTTTAAGGAATTTGAATTGGAGAGAGGAGTTTTATTAGGAAATATTAAAGTTAAATAATTTTGATATATTACATATACATATACACACACACGTAAGTATAGTAAGATAAATAGTTTTATATTATTGATATTGTACTTAACTTCACTTTTAAAATTCTGAAACGAATCGACTAATAATAAAGACTGATATTTTATCTGTAAAGAACTAGAACAAATACATATGCTAATTAAAAACGTGACATCTTTTGGTATTATTTGTTTAAAGTTTATTCACACAAGCCAACACAGTACACATCTGAAAAGTAAAAATATTTTAATTACTGGCAGCGGTTGCTATTAGAAAGCAATCTGTATTGAATATTATCTGCTATTTTCAGAATTAAGAGTGTCTTGGGAATGAAAAGTAATTCGTATATTTATTAAATATTACGCGATCATGCAGTATCAACCTTCGTTCTAACACGAAATTCCTAGCCAAAACTCGTTTAAGTGAGAAACAGCTTTAGAACAGTATGGTTAAGGATAACATTGCAGGATGTTTTGGTTTGGTTCGGTTTGAAAAGCTGTGTTCTACTGTTACACTACACGACGACTAATGAAACTGGGACCTACAGCTTATAGTAATTCCAAACGGCTACAAACGTCCATTCCAGTTGTAGGATTCAAAATTCTGAGATCAATTATCGAAGAACAGTGACCTACCTCTTCGCAAATTTAACGGAGAGGATATTTTTTAAAATTTAATATACTAGTCCTGTTTTTGCCTTACAATGCTTTTAATGCAATGCTGTAGCCACATTTTCCATATCGTCGAAGTAACTGATTTCTTAACTCAGTCAGAATTCGAATGAAAGTATCAGTCTCTTCTCATTTATTTTTTAATCATTTATAAATACACATACGTGTAAAAGCATTTTTATTTATACATGTGCATACATATTTATATACATTTACGGATATTTACAATAGTAAAATGACTAATAAACAGAAATATAGACTGTCGGCATAATATTTAGTTTTTAATAGTAATGGATTAAGCTTAGTAACAGAACATTAAATATTCAAGGATTAAAATGCATTTTCTCCTGAATAATGTTTTTCTCCCTACATCAAACTCTATTCTCATTCGGGCTTGATTAGTAGATGAATTAATTAAGCACAATAAATATATTAATAACGTTAATTTTAAGGCTTACTTGCCTTATAAAAATTTTAGAATGAAAATGTGTAAAAGAAGTAGGTGTCAAAGATAGATGAAAAATTTCTCAATAACCAAATTTAGACGTGGCTTATTCATTAATGACATCTATTAAAAATATCTTTAATTATATGCTAATGGATAAATTTTTATACTTACAAATATTAAGAAAAGTGTGTAACAGAATCGAGTTTCATGTGATCAGATGTCACTTTCGCAAATTTTCAAGATAGAGTTTACTTAAAATTTGGCCTCTTATCTAAAAAAGTTACCGTAATATATTCCGTAATATATTACATATTTTAAAAAGATGATCAATACTTTAGTCCCCTGTCCCCTGCATTCCAAGCTTCGCAGCAGGAGGTATATTATACATATATATAAATGTACAATTATGTTTTAACCAAACTAACCAGCTTAATTAAAACTGTATTTTAAAATTATTTCCTGCTAAGATAAACTGTTCTTATATAACTCCTTCAGGAAACTTAGTTACATAGGAGAGAGGAGAATCGAAACTAACTCTTAACGTTATGATTGGATGGCTTTCTTGCACACCCAGACGAATATAACACTGAATATTAAACGTTTTGAAAGGAATAACCTACATACATACATGTATATATGTGCATGTATATATATATATATATATATATATATATATATATATATATATATATATATATATATATATATATATATATATATATATATATATATATATATATATATATACATACATACATATATGTATGTATATACACATACATACTTACGCACGAACACACACACACATACATGCATATATATTCATACATACATATATACTCATACACACACTAAAATTTAATAATTTCTGAAAATATTCTTTAAGCACTCGAATTTAATTTTAAGCTTAATTTAACTATTAAATCACATACAATTCACTTAACCTATAAAATATATTATTCCGACAGATAAAAGAGCTGTTCTTCAAAACTTTCTGAAATGCGTCTAAAAATACTAAGATAAGAAAGCAAGCCCCCCAGAAATCCATATACCAGGTCAGTATTTTACTGATTAGTGGGATAGTGAATATGAAAGGTCGGCTTCATACAGGACGGAAGATGCGTTGCCTAGCAACCAGACGTTACCGAAAGAAACATTTCTACGTGGCTGGACTATTTTTCCCCCCATCTCGTCTGGCACTATCTCCTCCAGTCATGCCTCTACGGCCAATAATGAAAGAGAGTAGAACAGCAGTGTACCTTTTGTTTCGCTTTTTTTTTTCTATTCGAGCTCATTTATTTTAGGGAAGATGTAGGAAGTCCTCTATCTCCAGTAAGAGAAATTCTTCTCTCGAAATATTTATTTTAGATAAGGAAAAAATTGCGGCACTGGATGGATACCAGAAGACATTTCACTGTTTTTTCTAAGAAATTCAATATTTTTTCAAAGAAATTTTTTTCTAAGTATTGAAACACTATTTTAATATATTATAATAATATTATATTTGTACTCTAGTTTTCTGTGGTTTGTAAAATTTATTCCCTCTATATATAATGTAAATACACCCATACACTATATATATATATATATATATATATATATATATATATATATATATATATATATATATATATATATATATATATATATATATATAATGAGACGGACTTCTCGATTGGGGGGGAGGTTGCAGTCGTGGCCATAAAAATGATACCGTTTCAGGTAGAGACCTTTATTAAGATAACGTTGAAGGACGGGTTCCCACTTCATCATAGGGACAAGACAAACTGAAGGGTCAGCTAGCACGAAGTTCTATGTAAAAGACACGTAACACCTGGGTCAACATCTGTGGGAAAATATCTAGAAAAATCTGTCTCCACTAGCGTGTATCTCCTTTTTATTTGGAAATTTCCTAAATTGTCCGCAAGGGCCATGTAGGTTTATAATTTGCCCGGCCCCTTCTCTGAGGGTGTAACCTGTAGCCCCAGTGGTCAATTTAGGTTAGGGGTTAAAAAGGGGAATGGAAAATGACACGGGAATTTTTACCCTTGATTTAAGTTTTGAAAACTCCTGAGAATTTTCCTTACAATATCCTCCCCGGGCAAAAATAAAGGTGTGAACGAAGTGAGAACCTTACCGTTAACATAAAATTTTACAAAAATTTTAAGAAAAATAAGTAACTGATGATTTCATACATAATTATACACAAAATAAAAACACATAGTAAAAGTTTTGGCAACAATAAAGACAGATTACAAAGACATAATACATGTGATAATAAATAAAAAAATTGGCAAGATATTTACATTAATACGATGGAAAATTATTTATTGAAACTGCAATATGTATTACTCAGTTTAATTTAATGGTTAAATAGCAAACGATTGATAATACTTATATTAGTTAATAATTTTAATAATATTTCGCCCTCTTTAATATAATAGAGAGTCCCTAACGTCATTGTGGTGAAATGTTTTCTCATCCTTATTCTCAGGTAGTTATCTGTTTACGAGCAATAATCCTCAATCATTATATACTCATTATTTCCTTCACTTCTCCGACATTTACACATTTTGACATTCTTCTATTTTCTATCTTCTTTTTATCGCTTTTGTATCAGTGATTTACGCAAGGCTCTTGCACTAACCTCTAAGACAGATTCATGTTTCACAGCATTAATGATCTTGGGAGTGGTTTTACAGCAGTGGGGAAACTAATGCCATTCCCTAACAAAGGGGATGAAAGTTGTCCACTGGGTTTCTTTTCCTCGCTAAAGGGCTTTATTAACTCCTTATCTTTTCAAGCTTAAACGTTTGGCGTCAACTAAGTTGTTAATTGTTTGCTAGGGCCACATAGGTTTATAATTGGCCAGGCCCCTTCTCTGATGGCGTAACCTGTAGCCCCAGTGGTCAATTTAGGTTAGGGGTTAAAAAGGGGAATGGAAAACGAATTTTACTCTTGGACCCATGGCCTGGTGAATCTAAACTTCTTTTAAATAAAAAAAAAGCTTTACTTTAATAAGCTGTATGTACACCTAATTTTCTAGAAAGACCATGAATAGGTGCAAACAAAGTAGTCAAGTCGCTAAATTTAGCAGTATATATATATATATATATATATATATATATATATATATATATATATATATATATATATATATATATATATATATATATATATATATATATATATATATATATAGAGAGAGAGAGAGAGAGAGTATAGAGAGAGAGAGAGATATATATATATATATATATATATATATATATATATATATATATATATACATAATATCTATATATATATATATATATGAATGTATACACATACATATATATATATATATATATATATATTATATATATATATATATATTATATATGTGTGTGTATGTGTGTGTGTGTGTGTGTGTGTGTGCATGTTAGTGTAAGCTTTGAACCACCTATAAAAATAGTCATAACCCCAGTCATTTCAAATATTGTATTTTTTACTTGCATAGTTATACTATAAAATACATTTTTTATATAATAATAAATATATTATATAAATATATATTATTTTGCAATTTCAAAAAGTACTTCTTCTATGCTAAAATTTAATTATATCATTTCTTTTTTTAGCTTGAGCAATTTGTTCCACCACTGACGAACACTGTCACACTTTCACTATCGCTTTAATAAATACATTTGTTTTATTAAGTGTTAACAAAACATTTTTTAAAATTTTCATATTTTTCATTAATTTTTTTTATTCCTTATCATTCCTTACTTAAATGATAAGTCTAATAAGTAAAATTACAAGTCATAAATTTTATTCGCAAATTTTCTCACTTTGGAAAATTTTTCGACAAATAAATAGTGTTAGAAAATTAAAAATTATTTTAAAGTTTAAATTATTTAATCTGAATTATTTATTACAAATATACTATGGTAAATTTTCTTGTGAATAGCAAAATTCAATACATTTTTAAGCAACCCTTGTATAGAATAACTAAATAGCTCTACCATAAAGCAAGATGATTGCTATATTTTTTTTACAAGTGAAGGATATATTGATTAATACTTGAATATAAATAGATACAGATACTCAGGTATTGTTTTTCATGCAACTTCGAATCTAAGAGAAATTAATAATAATTCTAGAACAGTTACAGAGAATACATATGATTGATCAAAGTCTGAAATTCACTAATATTATTGGAAACATTGTCCCATTATAAACAGTATGGATTATGTTTCTTAGATTACTGTAACCAAAGAATTTATTTGAGGAATTTCCTTATGTTCCTAAAAAGTGTTTTTCACCACAAAAATATTGTTTTAGAATTTGGTTAGTTAGATGATCTTAACCCCTTTTCTGTGAATCCACAACTAAGCCCATCCACGCAAAAGTGCCAATTTTGGAATGCACTACCTGAGTTCTGGAAAGAGAAAAAACGATATTTCAATTCCATGAAGGCGGATATCGTCCAATTTGCCGTTTCTCAAACATATAGAAATAATTTTCCGCTAAACGATCAGCAGTTTAAGGCCATTTCTCGCTATTTCTCGGATACTGTAAAGGATTTGTGAAATTGAAAGGAATCTGAGGGACACTGAATTCATGACCGTTGATATAGATTACATTGTCGTATTAGCTTATTATATTTATCCAGAAAATGATGTTATTCTATTTATTCTGATGATTTATATATATATATATATATATATATATATATATATATATATATATATATATATATATATATATATATATATATATATATATATATATATATATATATATATATATATATATTGGACAGTTGGACAGGCCTTTTAGCCAAGTGAAAAGTCATAGAGCCAATGATGTTTTTATTCATGTATTCACAGTTTAACCGTGAACCATCAAACATGGCGGCGGGGACCAGCGTTCCTACTCTAACAAACGGTCTCTACTCAGAGAGGGTTCAAATATCAACCCTTTCTCAAGAAGTTCTCTCTCCATCCTTACACGTTAAGTGCTTTTATAATGAGTTATTAAAGATTCATGCGCCTACATTAAAAGAGTGTGCTCCGTTTTCTGCTGTCAAATCCCTAAATTATTAATTTTACGTTTTCAAACCTGACACATACACATTATATATATATATATATATATATATATATATATATATATATATATATATATATATATATATATATATATATATATATATATATATATATATATATATATATATATATATATATAATATATATATATATATATATGTATATATATATATATATATATATATATATGTATATATGTGTGTGTGTGTGTGTGTGTGTGTGTGTGTGTGTGTGTGTGTGTGTGTGAACACACCTGTGCTTAATATGTGGTAATTATGCACATTTAGAATATGTTAATGCATTATTTGATTAGTGCACCTGTTCTAAATACAGCATTCATAAGGTTATACTATTTGTCTGAGTGTGTATTTAAATTTTGAGTTTTGTGATAATGAGTACTTCCTTTTACCTGTAAGCACTATCTTAATTAGTCTCGTAATTCATAGAAACGTGAAGATCGGACATTCATAAATAACATTTTCATAATCTAATGGCTCCCATTACAGCTCCGTCGTTAATGATATTAGACAGGTAGTTGCTTATTTAGTAAATTGTTCGGGAAATGTTAGCTACCGGCACTTGTGTATTTGTTTGCTACTTTGCTAATAGTTTAAATTTTCAAATAAACTTTTATATTCATTTAAATTATATAAAATCTAAATAAATTTAGAAAAAATTAATGACTTCCTTAGATGTATTTTAATTTATTCGAATTTTCCTATTTTGTTTGTATGAGGCATCATCAGAATTATCACTTGCACATCCCTTTAAATATTAAAAGTTAGTTTCGTTTTTCGAAATAAGGGTGTTTTCAAAGTAAGGGAGTTCAGTTGCTTGCACTATTCCTCACTTATATCCATTTATGTTATTTTCACAATATCCATTTATATTTCCGCATAAATGGTCAAAGCGCGTGATCCAGACCCGAAGATTGTGGGTTCTATGCTTGCCATGGCAGTTGATCCAAAGTTCGGATTTTTAATTTAAAAATGTTATTTATTGTTTCCGTATGTTCTCGAAGATTCTAGATCTTTCTTTAGTATGTAAATTAGTTATTTCTCGAATATTCTGTTCGAGTATAAAAGCTGATACCCACTAGCTGTAGGCAACTTGTAAAGTTGCTAGTTGCTACTAAGCTTCAATAAATTCTTCTGTTAAGTTAAACGGTGTGTCCATTTGAATCTTCGTGACAATATAATAAGAAACATTCTAATAATATATTCTTATACTATTCTAATATTATATTCTTATATTATTGCATTTTCTTCTTATATTCTTATATTGTTGTATTTTCTTATTATATTCTTATATTATTGTATTTTCTTATAATATTCTTATATTATTCTAATATTATATTCTTATATTATTGTATTTTCTTATTATATTCTTATATTATTGTATTTTCTTATAATATTCTTATATTATTCTAATACTATAATCTTATATTATTGTATTTTCTTCTTATATTCTTATATTATTGTATTTTCATATTATATTCTTATATTATCCTAATATTATATTCTTCTTCTAATAGAAAACTTTTGTTTACAATAGAGGAAACTTTCTGTAAAACATTGTGTGAAACTGTGGCATGTTTTGTAATAGTCTACCGAAAGGTATTTGGTGTGCAATTAAATTTAGAATTCTTAAACCTTCAAAATTTTTCATTTTTCAAAATAGATATATTATAGATTGAAATGTTCTACGAATTTTAAGAAAACACGATATCAAAACTTTGCTTAATTTAAAAGTTATGATTAAAAATATAAAAGCCACCCTGGTGATTGTCATTTGCTTACTTATTACTTTCAGTTGATTTTTCTCAGAATGCAAATTTTTAATGTTGCAAGGAAGATTTCAGAAAACCTATTTAATATTTTTTAACAAAACTTTTAGCTCTTCAGTATAACAATGTTGTCTTGTAATTGGATTAAAATACTGTTATGAGAGTAATATTTTTGTTTTAGAGAGATAAGTTCATGTCAAAGTGACTCCCAATAAGGTTTAAAAAACATAGAATGGTTTAAAAAATGTTAGTTAAAACTTTTAAAAATTTAAAATGTTCTTAAACTTATGTTTGTTTTATTAGATTTAATTTTAGCAGTATGTTAGTCATCAAAATCTTATAATTTTACACTTTTGTGTAATATACTTCGACTAAACATGCCCGAAAATGAAAAGAGATTTTACGAACAAAAAAGTCATAAATGTATATTTATTTTACATAGTCTTTATGATTTTTATAAGTATTTAAGGTTAGTTTATTAAGGATTATATTAGATAGATAGATAGATAGATAGATATATAATCAGATTTCTACAAAAAAAAAGACATTTTAGTATGAAATTTGTGAATTTATTGTATGGGTTTTTGAACAGCTCATTTCAATAATATAGATAATAGCTCTTTATATACGCTTAAAACTTTTAGTACATCTGGTGTAATTGTATATATATATACTAGTTTTATTTGAAACTAATTTTCTTTCATCTAAGAAGTTCCGAAAATCCTTATACATACCTCAAAAATACTTTTAAGCAAAACAAAGATTATAATAAATTAAAAACAGGAGACTAAATTACTAAAACGGAAGGATGTTGCTTCAGATGGCCCCATTCATCATATCTCTTTAGCACTTGATCAAAAGTTCAAATTGAAATCTTACAAAACATGTCTTACACGGAAAGAATAAACATTCACGGCAATTCCTGAGATTAACTGCGGAACAAAAAAAGTCAAGCCCGAGAATTCTGTCTAAATGGCGAAAAAAAATTTGTCTTGTAGGACAACCCCACATAAACAAAATAATTCTATACAAATCATGGCCAATTATGATGCGTCATAATAGATTTTGCACAACGTATTTTTCACTGCAACCCCTTCTATAAATTTTCGGAAGCCAAAGATCTCATTATTTTGGTACGGATCCAAGTAGACATGGCGGTAGGTATGCAGAGTTAATAATTTCTGGTGTGAAGCCACGTCAAAGGATTAAATTAAAGCAAAATGTAGAAGCTCCAATCATTAAATACTTAGATTGATGGTAGATTTAATGGTAAGATTATGCTGTCAGTAAATGATGTTTTTCTTTTACTAGATAAAGATTTAAAAAAAAATCCATAGAACTCTTTTCTTACCACATATATAGAAACAGAATCCTTCTATAACTATTACCTAGGAAGAAACTGAGAACTAATATTTATCACTAGGAAGAACTAATATTTTTTACTCATAATACATAAACATAAATATGAAATATAAATCAACACAAAACTATAGATAGTACTTAAAAGACGAGTAGAAGCAAATTTTTTTATGAAATGTTACAAGTAGAATAATACATTGGTTTTTGTTTATAATTTCTGGTGCTGTATTATCGCGTGTGATTTGAATAACTTATTGTCTCATCTCTTTTCTATTCCCTGTTTTTCTTTTCTAAGATATTTGTCACTACTATTAATTCTATGAAATGGTTTAGGTAAATATAAAAGTTTAAATTTTAGAGATTTTAGTTACAATTTCGATGGCATTTAAAAATTTCTTGGGTAACCCCTAGAGGGTCATTGCGGAACCCTAGGGCTTGGCAAAACACATTTTGAGAAAATCTGTTTCATCTGAAACCAGAAATTAAGTGCCTTATTTCTATGTCTAAATTACAGTTACATTTAGAGCTGAAACATTTAAGTTTTTATTTTACTATCTCGTTTTATGGACTTATTATGAAAATGATAATGATACCTAAATCAGCTTCAATATAAAATGGGCTCTTGGGAGAATAATTTTGATGGCACACACACTCTGGAATATTTCTCCAAAGCTCCAGTTCAAATCTTTTATAGATTGATATACTTTTTGTCTATTCAATTTATGTGAAGTAAAAATAAAAAGTAACTGTATAATTTACACCTAAACAAATAACGCAAGCAAGGATTGAAATATTTGGAAATATTTAGTAAAACTTTCATGATTTATGATTACGGAAAATTCATCAACTGTTACAAAATAACGTAGAATAATTTGATAGAGTATTTCCAGACGTAATAAAGTTTTCAACCTTCAGAAAAATTTCAATCAAATAACTTGATCCAGGGTAAAGCGAGATCCATTAAGTAATGCAAAAACCATCTCTAGAGATCACTTGATGAAATAGACTTGAGGAGGCGATATTTAATACAATTTAATACAAATTTCCTAATGGCGTTTCGAAATTTCTGGTTCGAAAGTCCCTTTAGATGTAATAAAAAAATTTGTTCCCCATTGACAAATTTTTCTCGAAATAATAAGTTCGAGAATTGCATATAATTAATCAAGAAGTTACTATTTTAATTCAATGTAAAAACTGACTTAGGCTAATTAGTTAAAAGTATTTATTTCCTTTTAAATTTTAAAAAGTGTCAAATGTACATTTGAGACTTTCAGGCAAAAGTTTACATTTAAAGCACTTCTTTTGTTACTATGACTGGCACACACACACACACACACACACACACACACACACACACACACACAAGCAAAACTTAAACTTGTAAAAATTGATTTCAGCATAATTAAAACGAGTATTTTCAAATATTTATTTAAGAAGTATAAAACACATGATACTTTATATCTCGAGGAAATCAACCCCATATTATATATATATATATATATATATATATATATATTATATATATATATATATATATATATATATATATATATATATTCGAATAAATAGTACTTCACAATTAATGGTACTCAACCCTTTTTTACAGTTTATAGTTACTAAAATCATTTACAAATTTATCTGTATACTCATCAAAGCAGTATTATACTAATGAAGAAAGTAAAGTTGTAAGAGTATAAAAGAAACGCTTATTGTTGTTGTTGTCGTCATATGTCATTTGGTCAAACCAAACACGTTTTAGCCTCAGGCTGTTCGCATTAAGGCGAAGGGGTGCGCCTTTTGTTTTAACGTGCCCCATTAAAATGAAAGAAAGTCTTCGTTCAAGTGGATCCTCGTAATTTGGAAGCAGGGACCAAGCAGAAGACCTATAGACTTGGCCTGCCACCCTCAGGCATATTAATTGAGAAAATGGAAACATTGTGACATATTAACACAACGTCACGTTTCCAATTTCTCAATTAATATGTCTGAGGATATGTCCTTAACATATTTTACATGCCCTAGTCTCAGTTACGAGACTGTTGCTTTTGCAAACTGAGCTAACGCGGCTCAGAAACACATATGTATACATATAAACGTATACATGTATACATATCTTTGGTACAGTGGTAATTTCAGTTTAATACAGAGATTATCGATATCATTAGTTATAATTAATTGAATTATCACAGTCATAGTTTTTTAATTAATAATTATTAAATTCTACTACCAATTAAACGGTATCCGATACAATACATTTTACGTCATACAAGAAAGTAGAAATATATTACAATTTCCATTTCTCAATATTTATTTAATAAGAATAAAACACATAATTATTTATATCATCAGAAAAACATACTGATATTCTATTATGTACTTGGAAATCTCATCTGTCTGCAAAGAGACGGGAAGAACAGCCTTCAAATAACCTAGACGTTCTTTCGTCATTAATCATATTACCTGCTCAACCAAATTGCTATTATTCCATTACTATTATTAGCTCGATCACATAAATCACTTTAACCTACGGTAAGTATAAAATTACTCTACTATTACACACTTCTTTTCTTGCTACATTCATTTCTCACCAGCTGCTCGAAGCTGATTTCTAGAAGCTTTTATAGTTTTAATAATTAAAGGTCCTACATTTACAAATCTTTTTCTTTTATCTTTAAACGTATGTTGATATTGTTATGGAAATTTTTTAAACCGTTCATGGGAACGAAAAATTACTGAAACTTACATAAAACTTTTTTTTTCGGATTTTAACATTTGTTTTATGTACCACTTGAAGATGTTCTGCGTAATTTAATTATTCGCAAGTGAGATTTACTTATATTAATACTTTCTCAAAATGTATTTTTAGCTACACTATAACGAAATATTTGCATAAAATTAAAAAACTAACTCTATCATCCTTTTTATTTTTCTTAATATTTCTACAGAAAATAAATTACTTAAAAGAATATTGTATCATAAGGACTGTATGAAAGTGAAAACTTCTGTGATAAGCACGAAATACACTCACACACACACACACACATATATATATATATATATATATATATATATATATATATATATATATATATGTAAACATCATTATTACATATATACATATTATTTACATTATATTACATATAGATATTATTACATATATCCATAAATATACATACACACATGTATGTATGTATGTATATATATATATATATATATATATATATATATATATATATATATATATATATATATATATATATATATATATATATATATATATATATAGATATATATTTGTAATAATGGGGAACGTTGCTTAAAATATTTCGGGTTTGGTTTCAAAATTCTATATATCAATTCTTTTAAAATGGTGGCATTTTTCTGGTTTTGGGATCTGCTTACAGCCTTGTGTCAATGGGATGGGTTTTAGAATTCACAAGAAATTTCTATGCAGCAGGATTGGCTGTCTCTTGATGTCAATCATGACGTCGATTCCGGTTTTTGAAATGTTTTAAATGGGCGAGCACCAAGGTTCGAAGGGGGGGTTGTTCATTGGGGTTCTGGTAGTTGTTGGAGTTGTTCGTTGTGATTCTGGCTGTTCGCTGAGATTCTGCTTGTTCGAGTTGTTCGTTGTTGTGTGTTTTCATTGTATTCATGTGAAACAGGAATAAACGAATTTAGTCGAAGCTGTTGTCGTTGATGTTGGTGACTCTGCATGACACTCTCCGCTTTGTTCATACCAGACTCCCAATGGACACGACTACATTCCGTGGGATAGATGATGTGACGTCTACGGTCGTCACATTATATATATATATATATATATATATATATATATATATATATATATATATATGTATGTATATATATATATATATATATATATATATATATATATATATATATATATGTATTTATATATGTGTGTATATGTGTATATATATATATATTCATATGTATATACGTATATAAATTATAAATGCACTTTCTCTTTCATACAACATAATTATTCTACGGCTATAGGAATTTCTGCTGGTTCTATTAAAACAATCAAGCCGTTTTACAATAGCTTTTTCTTTAGTCGCGTAAATTTGGTTGTCTTTTTGCCCAATGGATACTTACTATGATTTGTCACGCTCTGTAGTTCATATGCCTTACGCATTTACTAGAAATAACATTCACGTTGTAGCTACTATTTCATCGTATTTCGTACGATATAATACGATGTTGGTGATTAAACGAAGTTCCGACGACGACGTAATGTGGATATTGTGTTATCGTTTTGAGGAGTAATAAAAATTTAGCTATATAAACCATAAAAGTTTAAAATACTTGTAAATAATAATTATAACTTACATATATAAAATTTCTTTAGCTACATTAATATTTGGCCAAAACCATGCATCTAATACTCTACGTTAAAGAATACAAGACTATCCACTGAAACACCTGGTATCGAAACTTTGCCCACCAATATCAGTGACATTTTTTCAGTAAAAGTTAAAAGCTTTATATCCAAAATTCAAAATTTCTATTTTTATAAATACTACATAATTTTTATACAAACTTTTGTTTTTGTTAAGGATTAATAATCAGTGTTCAAATCTTAATGTATATGTGTCAATTGAAATCACAGAGGAAAAACACGGAGTTTAAAGTACTATTTTTACTATACCCTCAAAATAAAGGAAATACAGTAATGAAATTTTTGAGTGATCAGATTTCTCATTTTCACTAGTTTCTTTTGGACGCTTGTAAGTAAATATCTCCTATAACTCAAAAGAAATTAACTGAAAAATGTTGAAATTTTGTATTTCGAACAATTTAATCATGTAGTTGTGTTCCTTCACTTTTGATTGTAATCGGCTTTCTATGAAGTGAAAATTTCAAAACCACGTTTATGAAAGTTGTTGGGATGTTTGGAAAAATGATTAGTGGTAAAATGTTGAAAGTTTGTATTTAGGATATACACGTGTAGTTGTACATCTTCATTTTTAAATGCAAATCAAATATTACATAAGTAAAGATCTCAGTATTAACCGCTTCCCTTATAATTTTTTTGAAAAAAATTGCAAAAAATAATCCTATTGTTTATTTTATTATTAAATACAAGGAAATGAAACAAAAAAAAACATCTAGGTTTTAAGTTGAATTTTTAATTTGTTACATGTATGTATAAAAGCATTTAATTTTAACATTAGTTTACTATCCCGATGTACTTCGGGCAAATGGGAAAAAGTTAAATATTAGTCTTTTTATGATAGTTTTTGAAACAAGGGACAACACAAAGTGATACCTGACGTTCTGTACACTGATATCTGGTCTACTTACTGGTTTACCTCTGCTATCTGTTTTACGGGAGCACAGAGTACACTGTTTCGTTTGGATTTGATTTTTCTTCAGTATCAGGAATAACATCTGGAAAATACCTTGAGGTTAACCTCAGTAGTAAAATACTAATGTTGTGTCTTCCTGATGTAGCAAAAAGTTCGTCACGGTGATTTTCTAAAATTATTTTTTTTAATGAGTTTAAATCACGGGACTAGTTCCACCAAAAGAACCGTGAAACTAACTAACTTTGCAAACTGTCAATCAAAGCTGGATATTCCCTTTCATTTCCTACAGGCAGAGTAAAATCTGACAAATTCTGCATCACCCGAGTTTTCCCGGTATAATAATTAACTGCAATATGTAGAAACCTGAGATAACTCGGGATAATCAGGCAAGCGGTTAAAGACCAACAATACAACTTAACGTAATCATCATAAGTAATTGTATCGGTGTTTTTAAATAGTAAAAAACGCTTTTAAAGTCTTATTTTTGAAAATAAAAAGTAAAATTCATTATTGGTGAAGAATAATTCTGAATTTTTACTGTCTATTACTTCCTAAAATGTAAAAGAAATATTGTAATCGCGAAAAAGCTTGCTTAATATATTAACAACAAAAAATGCTATATCAAAAATTAAAGTCTACGCCAGGTGGCAGCACGTGATATATATATTTATAGGCTTATTTTATTTTTTATATTATTATAGGCTTTTCCTAATTTTTTTTGTGTTTGTCTAAAAGTCAGAAAGACGTTTCTGGAGATTCTGTTTTATATAATGACAGAATATTTTTCAGGTTACATATATATCTTCCCGCTAAAAAACTTGACTTTGTCAATGTCATAATTTTTTTGGAAATGACAAAAGATTTTTATCAAAGAGATGAAAAAGCGAAAATTCTGTTTGAGGAGACATATTAAGAAACACAAAACAATTATCACACATCGTTTACGAATTTAAATCTCGTTAGTATTCTAGTATCATGCAAGAAGACTGGCTTTTATCCAAAACAGAATGTATGTGGCTTTCCCGCAATGCCAGAAAATAAATTTTGAGCACTGGTATTAAGTACTTGTACAGAAATATATCTTTCGAGAGATAAATATACGTATTACAGGGGTACTAAATTTTGGAACATAAAGACAGTAGTTTATACCTATAAAGTAGACGCTACTCATAATAATTGTTTACTTGTTTGCTTGTACTCCATGAAGTTAAGGTCTGTGTAAGAGTCATAATTATTTTAACGTCTCAGAGTTGTCTGAAACTCCCAAAAAACATAGATACTAATTAAAGTTAGTTTTAAGAAGTCAATAGTTTCGATCCAGTGCAATAAAAATTGTTTTTAATCAAGTGATACATGTGAGCAGATAATCTTATCAAATTTTTGTTTCTACTACTAAACGAGAGGATATCTTAGGATATCAGGGTATCACCGCGGAATATTCAATCTTCTTTATTTTCTTCCAGAGCAGAGTAATTTTCTGAGAGAGCCAACTGAATTGCTGAATTAATAGGATGCTGCAATTCAGTACGTAAGTTCCTGGGTTTTGAATACTATTGATGGCGCATGTATCTTCTTGGTCGTTTGGAATCAGCTTTATGCAGTATGTCCTGGTCTTATCAGCTTTGGTGTAACAAAACAGTAGACCATAAATATCCGAAACAACCAAACATGAGAAAACACACCTTTATCATTATCCAGTTAACAGCAAACAGTTGGTGACTTTCTAATGAATACAAATGGTATATACTAAGAGTATTTAGTATACTATCCCATGCTCTTTGTAAGCAGCCAGAAAACTGTTCGTAGCCATTCGAACAGGGCATTTCCTCATCGATGGATTGTGGGGGGAGTATTTGACACCCACTCTCACTGGATTTATAAAGTAATGATTTCTTTCTGAGGTTAAAAATGTTTCTTTCATCACGATCCTGAAGTTTCTGAAATGGATCGAGTGGCTAGACTCGTCTGCGCAGCTGTTACAATCAAACTCATGGTTTGTTTGACCGTGTCCTGCAATCAATTCTTCCTCGGTGTCAGGTATGTCTGACGTCTGAGAATCTATGGTAATCTATGAGCTATATTTATGTAGTACATGATTTGTAGTATATATGCCCAATATGTATTTAAAAAAACTTTCTTGTATCTCTTCGACCTCTACTAACACTTAATACTCACGTCTCCACCCATGGAGTCCTAGGAATTTTTTTCATGAGTATGATATGCCATACATCCCCTAGAAGTTTGTCGAAATATTTATGAATCACCCTGAGGCTTTTGATTGATTATATTGAGGATTGATAAAATCTAAAGTCCTTATGCATGTGAAAAAATTATTTCTCTGTTGGACATTTCAGAAAATTGCTGAATAGTATATAAAATAATGACAACTGACCATGTAAGACATATCACTCTAACTGAAATTAATTGAATTAAAAGTAATAGGACAATATATTAAGCATACAGTAAAAAAGTTGATATGCCGTTTAGAAACATCCCCCAACCACTAAAACTAAAACTAATTATAATCCAACGAAGTAAAAGCGATAAAGGTTCATGAATACGTAGCACAAGAACTACTTATATACTTTCGTGAGCTTCTTAAATCAACATAATATAGAGTCAAAAACCATCAATACGCAAAGAACAAAATGCAAATAATTTAAAAAATCCAGTTGTGACGTTGTGTTTTAGATTTAGGGGAGTGTAAAAGTATTGATTCCCAGAATTCTCCGTAACTGTTTTTTAAACGAATCGGTGTTCTATAGAAACAAATTATCAACGAATAATTGCTGTTAAGTCAGTAAGCTGGGAGCGCTACGGCTTACTCTTTTGCTACACGAGGACTAACTAGACCTGTACCTACATTGTTATTGTGAACATTATTATCAATCATGTTTTTAAATTGATTGTTTACCATATAAAGTGTTTCCATATAATACCAAAACCACTGCTGGCATGGATTTTTGTAGCTATTTGGAATTGACTTTAAGCAGTAGGTGAAGGTCTTATGACCTCACATGCAGCATAAGAGCATACCATACCAAACCATAGAATATCCACGGAAACTTAATATGATACCTATATATGTAAAAATAACCTTTAATCCTAGATTTTTCAATCTATTACCTGATTACTTGTATTCTACTTTTGTGTCAAAATATTGAAGCTCCTTCCGATAATAGAAAGAAAACAATGTTTTCTGTGCGATTCTCTAACATGAAGATCGAGTATCATATATTCAACAAGAGAAGTACTTAAATTTTTAAAGGCAGAAATCGATTCGATAAGCCAAACTAGTGTAGGAAATGTGCTTCTCTTCCGAATAAATTCCAACAACGAATTCCTGGCCTAGAATCTTTTGGGAATTTTCTTGACAATGGGAAGGTTATTTACGTTAGAAGAAGTTTAGATAACACTTAAAATGTAAATGGAGTTTTCTCATTGCTTACATAGCTGTTCCACATCAACCATTTGAGACTATTCGACAAATAGTAATCTTATTCAGCAAAAACAATTATTGAGACAGGCAGGGAGTACATTATAGCTACAGGCCATACATGTTATGAATAAAAGTTAATGAAATGTATTTGGAATGTACGTCTTATCAATATTTTATTGCTACACATCTCTTATACGATCATCTTTTCATGGGGATAAAAATAAAATTCTTGAAAAGAATTAATTCACCAAAAACAATTATTGAGACAGGCAGGGAGTACATTATAGCTACAGGCCATACATGTTCTGAATAAAAGTTAATGAAATGTATTTGGAATGTACGTCTTATCAATATTTTATTGCTACACATCTCTTATACGATCATCTTTTCATGGGGATAAAAATAAAATTCTTGAAAAGAATTAAATTTTTGCACTTTCACTTAAATAAAAATAAGACATTTTTTAAATCAATAAAGCAAATTGCACCAGTAGTTAAAATTGATATATCTCGGAGGGACACTTTTCCCAATTTGGTTTTTTACAATTTAAAATATGCTAATATCTATACAAGTTTTATTTTTAAAATTTTCGACAAATATTCTTTGATGTAATTTTTCGAATCCTCATCGGATTTCCTTAATTTCTGAAGCAAATTTTAACTATTTTTCACTAAATAAAAAATAACTCTTTAAAAGTAATTTTTTCATATTAATGCCTTTTAAAAATTTGCTAATACTTCTTTTTTAAAACAGAGACATTAATTTAAAATACTAAATTTAAATATCTTCCGATTTGAGGATACTATAAATCTTTAAATATGCATATTTTAATTTTTACTTTAAAAAAAATATAAAAATATTCCCTTGTAAAATAATTTGTATACACTAAGGGAAATCACACGATGAAACTTTAATAAGAACTATAGTAAAGAAGGCATAAGTACAAAAATATGTACTCAAAACTTCTTTAATGAAAATGAAATTTGCACTAGTTACATAAGTATCCATGCCACGTGTGCCACGAGACGATTATGATGCTGCAGCATTTTTTTATATTTGAAATGATGACTATTGAACTATAATTTGTTCAGATTAGAATTTGTGGTATTATATTATAATTCTTACAATAATGTGTGTTCATATGTATATATTTAAATAACTGCATATAAATTATTGATTCAATAGAACTAAGTAAATAATAACAAACTATTTTATTAAATGTAGAAAATCATTTTGAACTTCAAAATAAAATATTTTAACTCATATTGATTTATTGGTATAAATCTACAATAAAAGTAGATATATTCAAGCATCAATCTATTTATTATGTATATTTATTAAATAAAAACATGCACATATCAATGTATTTTGTCTATTTGCCCGCTTTTACATCTGATGTGTCAATGAAGATAAAATTGTGCAGAGCATTGAATTAAATCTTACTTTCATTACCTATTCAGGACAAAACAGATAAAACAAACTGGATTTTACTTTTAATTCAAATCTCTGACTTTTAACATAATTAATAGTTATAATGTAAGTGGTTTTTAAATTTAACTCAAAATCGTTTTTCGAACATTTAACGTCTTATTAATTTTACATAACTCATATAATAATGACTATATTAAATATGGTACAGAAAAACTAATAAGTATAAATTTATGGCAAGATTAACTTAAGAAAAAATTTATAGTATCAAAAGCATAAAACTTTTTTCAGTTTAGAAAGCTGGGATAAATAAACTAAAGTATAAGATAATAATGTATTGAAAAATTAATAAGATTCCTGCAATTTTAAGAAAATTAATAAATAGTTAAACTGATTATTTTTCATAGTGTTAAAAAGGAAATAAAATTGATGTATAATATTGGAAACACATTTAAAATTCTAGAGTTTAATCTAAGATAAAAATTAACAAACTATCAATTCAATATCAATTTCAGTTTATACCAAATCCCATAAATTTAAATGTGACTATATCAGTTTACTATGAAGAAAAATGTAAGTCTCTTAAAGATTAGACAAGAAATTACCATAGAATCTAATAAATCTCACACACACACACACACACACACACATACATATATATATATATATATATATATATATATGTATGTATGTATGTATTTCCCATTAATTGTAATGTTATGTGATTCAATTACCAGTAACGATGCGTTTAATTTTTTAATGAAAAATATCAATTGTATCAGCAAAACCCACCAGAATTTCAAAAAAAGTTTTATCTTGAATATTAAAGTTTCTAAAGCGATAATCAATACAATCCCACTATAAGCAGCTATGTTATGATAGGAAATTAAGACTGAATGAAAAACATAAATGGTCATTTCATGTAATCTATCCTAAGAACTTATCATATTTTCCCTCAAATTCACCATTAAAACTGAGAAAATGGTACATAACGTATTACAGTCTAAAAATAATATTTAGTTGTGGTAGATATCGTATCTTGCAGGGACGCAATATGTTTCGGAAATTACCTCTTAAGGTTATTTTGGTGTAATCAGATTTGCCTTAGCATATTAGTTACAATTTAATGTATCTACTGCGAAATATTGAAGCGACAAGGTATCTTTTCGATTTTTTTTTAAGTCTTTCAGAAAATTTATTTATAATTTAAAATCCAATTTATAGAATACAGTAAAAAGTAAAGTCTACTGGAACAGATAATTTAATTAAAATTTGTCAGAATATATTATAAAAATATTAAAACATTAAAATTCTCGCTTGAACCATCTTTTGAGATACTTTAAAGCCATCTACACAAGACTGTGTAGGTATTTTCAGAGAGCTATATTTAATATTAAAATTTATCGTCACTGTGTGACAAATAAACAAATTTCCCACTTTCTTTTTCTCTATATATTTACAGAAAAACAGAAAAGTTACTGATTACTCCATAAGATTCAAAATGGAAAAGAATAAAATAAAGGAAAACAACGATTTTCAAAATGTTGAGAGTACATAATTTGTAACTTTGTTTTCAAGAAAAAAATGTAACACATTTAAAAAATTAATTATTGTTACTATTAGAATTTGTCAAAATAAATATAAACATTAACTATGGGATGCTTGCTTTCCTGATTTAGAATGTATAAATTTAAAATCCGTCTGAAAAAGTATACAATATATTTATTCTGAATCTTAACAGCTATAATTGATGTTTTAAATTACGAATGATTCAATGATTGCAACAGAATACTGTTTTGATACACAAAAGGCTAATAATATCGGTATGTACTACTAAAAGCCGATTTCGAATGGCTACAAACTTCCATGCCATCAGCCAGAATTAAACCCTCGAAATCAAAGTGATGTGCCCCACCCAACCGGTCACCGTTTGACACTTATGCTTGAAAGAAGGCTATATTCTAAAATGAAATAAAGTTGTATAAAAATGTATATACAAAACATCTGAAGCAGCGATTTGTACAGAGAAATTGCACAAAAATACATTCTGGATATACATTTTCTTGGTATCTATTACTTTAACTTTAGGATTTTTCTTCAGAAAGGTAGTGTGTAAGGAGAATTAAAATAAGGTATATTTAAAATTTGAACTTAATCAAACAATGCAATTCATGAAGAGTAATTCAACACCCAAATAATCTCAAGGAGTCCAATCGATTAAAATAAAGAAGAAATTTTTAATATATATATATATATATATATATATATATATATATATATATATATATATATATATATATATATATATATATATATATATATATATATATATATATATATATATATATATATATATATATATATATATATATATATACATATATATATATATGCATACATTTTGGCTCGACTTTTTCAAAAAAACAATAAAATAATGCACAATAAATGTTTGTGAAATTCAATATCATTAAAGTAGTGCCGTGCTAAGCTAAAAATTAAGCAATGAGAAAATACTGGGAGAATAACTGCGTAAAAAATAGTACCAGATTAAAAAAAAAAACAACTAAACACAAGACTGTGTTGTTAAAGCCAGGATGCGATGTTACTAAGCAACGAAAGTTAAAGAGAAAAAAATCTCATACATGAGTAAGGTTTGTTTCCCAGATGGTCTAATCTAGTAAAATACTCTTATGCATGATTAAACATATGTAGAATTCAACTATATTATTTTATAATGAAATACCCCAAATCTTCCAAATAAATGCTGTTAACTATTTACCGGTACTTAAATTTCAATATATATATATATATATATATATATATATATATATATATATATATATATATATATATATATATATATATATATATATATATATATATATATATATATATATATATATATATATATATATACTCATGTCCATAAATTAGGGATAATGCAGTTCAGGCAATGAAAGAGACAAAAGCAAAACAACTTTGACTTATTTGTAAAGTCTATTTATTAAACAAAAGGTAAAGAGCAAAAAAGATGCTATATGTTTGACATAATTAATAAAAATTCCGATTTTTACTCCCTGGAGCAAATTTCAAAAAAGAACCTATTTACAGAAAACAGTATAACATGGTTAGTATGATGGTTAATAAGGAGTATGTCTCCCGGACGATGCAATACAAGCGTTACAACGCCTACGCATGCTGAGTATCAGATTATCAATCTGCTCTTGGGGAAAATTACACCACTCATCAAGCAATGCCCTCCGAAGTTCCGATAGACAGTTCGGAGGGGATTGACGGGCTGCAATTCGTCGGCCAAGCATGTCCCACACATGCTCTATTGGATTCAAGTCCGGTGAGTATGCTGGCCAATCCATACGGGTGATATCTTCCGATTGAAAACATTCGTCTACAATGTTTGCACTGTGAGGTCGGGCGTTGCATCCATATAGAGAAATTCAGGACCCATGGCGCCCCGAAACAAACGTACATGTTGCTCCAGAATGACATCCCGATAGATGTGGCCTGTCATCGTTACACTCTGAACATGCAGGTCACTTCTGGAACCAAGAATAATTCCTCCCCAAACGAGCCATCCTGCACCACCGTAACGGTGTCGTTCAATGGTGTTCTCTTGGTGGTAACGAGTACATGGTGCTCTCCATATGAAATTCCGGCGAGAATCAGAATGTAAACTACCTGGACTCATCAGAAAACATCAGGAAAACATCACACAAGACCACTGTTGCGGTGTCCACAATGCATGCTCTCTAGCCCAGCATAATCGCAGGCGACAGTGAGTTGCGGTAAGGGGAACACATCTGACAGAACTACGAGCATATAGACCAATGTTCCCTAAGCGTCTTTACACGGTCTGCTTTGAAACTGTCGTACCGGTAGCTGAAGAGAGCTGACGAGACAGGTCTGATGCTGTGCTCCGTCTGTTTCTTTTGGCAGTAACTGCCAAATACCGGTCATCATTCGGCATAGTAACTCGGGGGCGATCTGTGCTGTAACATCTACTCACATTGCCATCATGTTTGAATCGTTGCCAAAGCCTGGAGATGACACTCTGGGCGATTCCAAGTTCCTCGGATACTTCCAGCTGGGTACGTCCACATTCCAGTCGTCCGATAATTATACCACGTAAAAAATCATCCAAATGCTTCCTTTGTGCCATAACTATGCGGTTATTGCACTGAAAGGCTTTTAAAGCGCTTGTGAACAATTTTACTTCTTTGCTACCATTCCTTATATACCCCTTTCATACACTCTCGTCATTGTGACATACTATCCGCGCCATCTGGTGGTTTCCTGCAATTTGCATTTTTTTCTTCAAGATGTGTGTGATAATTCTACAGGTGAAATTTTTATTTTAGAGCTCAATTTCTGTGTGATTCTGAATTATTCTTAATTTATGGACATGAGTGTATATTGAAATATATATAGTCTGTCATCGAATTCGTCTAACGACACCCCTAGACACCGAACCCTACACTAAATAGTTCGAATAATACTTAAATAATTCGAATTTTAATTTTACTCAATTTTACGTTCCTCAGTCGAGAAAAATTCACTTTATATTACGTTCTTATGTAGAAAACCGGGAATCCACTACCTGTTGTCTGCGAAATCCAACATTATGGTGCCTGAAAATTAATGCCCTGAGAAGGCATTATGTTGAATGGTCGCACAATCCTCCTTGTCTTTGAAAGAAGCACTGACTGAGTTCATTTTAATTGACAAATGCGAAGCCACATAAAGCTCTTCTATTCGACAAATTCCTAGAGAGTGCGGATGATCGCCGGATGGATTGGTTAAGCAAATCTCCTAGGTTCAACTCCATACAGCATGTTTGGGATACTCTTGGGAGGGCAACTGTAACTCATAACACCCTTTCTAGAACCATTTGGAACCAGAAAACAGCATTGCTATACGAGTGGAACCGATTAGAACAGCAATTATTAAAATGCATTATTCCAAGTATGAAATCTCGCTTAGAGCTTTTGTGTTTATTCTGCCCCAGCTGTCATATTTTCCAGATACAACGATTATGCGGAAGTATTATAACTCTTGAATGGTTACTTGTTTTTTACTGCATCAATGTATCTATGTGTGAAATATCATTAAAATCAGCATATGTGTGTATAATGTAAAAATTTAAATACTTTAATCTTAGAATTAAAATTAATACCTCCTATATAACACCCTCACACCAAGTTCGAGATTTTCTAGTACCGTTAAACTCTTTGTAATAGATAATAATGGCGAAACAAACTCACCAACCTATTTTCGCTGAACTAAGATTTATAAAGTTCTAAAAACATTCTTATAGCCGCACCTAGAATTACTTCATCACGCTGGTGGCGCCGCTAAGGTTATAAGAGACCGCATGGTCTATAAGCATTGCTAACTATCCTTTGAAAAATCTTCTCTCGACTACCACAATATTAATTCGGTTTCGACTACTGAGGTCCACGGCTGAGGCATAGCTTGTCCAACACTATGTTTCTTATATATATATATATATATATATATATATATATATATATATATATATATATATATATATATATATATATATATATATATATATATATATATATATATATATATATATATATATATATATATATATATATATATATATATATATATATATATATATATGTATATATATATATATATGTATATATATATATATATATATATATATCTATATATATATATATATATATATATATATATATATATATACATCGTATAAAGAAATATGCATATATATTTAAATATACATATTTATTAATTAATACTAATCCGGTTCTGGGTTGTTAGGCGCCTGCGTGCACGATAGTATTAGGCGGGCTCAATACGGAATCCCTGTAGATTCCTCACATCGAATAATTCATAGAAGTTTGTGTTTATATGACTTCTAAAAAGTTAATAAAAACGTGCATATAATATATATATATACATGTATATATATATATATGTATATATATATATATATATATATATATATATATATATATATGTATGTATAGATGTATATATAGATGTAGATACATACAGATGTCTACAGACTTTTTCAAAAATATCGCATATACATAGAAGCACAATATATTTCTAGATAATTAATTCATAGAGCTTTAGCAATCTTCAATGGATTGTGTTTGGACGAAATTAATTGAGACTTTTATTAAAATTGAATTGATTTTAAAATTTAAAAAAAAATTCTGGGGATTGTTAAATATTTTCCACATTAAGTATTTATAAATGAAGAGTTGTCTAACTTATTCTGATTTACAAAAAAATAATCAACAATACCGAAGTATAAGGCTTGAGATAAGCAGTCCATATTAAACTGATAAATTGTTTAGTAAAAAAATTTAAGGATTTATTAAACAGTTATTAACAGATGTATTCAAATAAAGCTAAGGTAGATTTTATAATATTTGGAATAAAAGGAATTTACAGAGTGATAAAGTAATTCCACCAGGTGGAAACAGCCTCATTTTAATAACTTTATCTCGTTTCATTAAGCTATAAAATTTCTGAGAGGAACAAAGGAAATGAATTCCATTCTATCTGAATTCCTATTAAGAAATGATACAGCTGAATAGGGAAAGAAAATATTAACTGACTTTATTGCACATCATATTAACATTTCTCATTAAACATGAATATTCTCAACACAATGATGTTTAAAGACAATGTTTAGAAGTATTTATTAATTAAATTAAATTCTATTGTCAATGAAGCTGTTGGTAGATATAAATAGAGTCAGAAAGAAATAAGAACAAAGCTTTGAGTTAGCAATGAATAGATAAAAATCCATGCTGTAATGTTTCGGAAGATAGGCAAATTTCTTATTTTGGAAAAAGAACTGTTATCTCGAAGCAAATAGAGCCATTATTAGATTTATTTATGTGTCTTCTTTCTTTGCCTATATTTATTGTCAATTTTCATTATCTACACACACACATAGATATATGTGTGGGCATCTGTTTTATATATCAAGTCACTGTTTTACACATTTGCGTACATCTGTGGATCCAAACATAAGACTATGGACCGTTGAAGTATTTTTCCTCAAAGCAATTATAGAAAAGTCCAGCTAAAGAATTTGAAGCAAAATTGAGTTAGATCCCCTAAAATGCATAATGCTTTTATTTTTGATACTACTAATTACATAATATTTTGTAGATGATCTTATGTTTTATTACGATTAGTAACTTTCTAAATTTACAGCATAAGCATTTTTTATTTGTAAACAAGATAATTATTACGATGTGTAGCTGCCTGAACAATATTAATCCCTGTATACCAGTTTATTTTTTACTTAATACGCTTTTTTCAAAAACCATCTGATCTTATAGATATCTCAACAAGAACAATGGAGTGGTTTTATTAAAAAATATTTAAGCAATTAATTCATAAACACTAGAGATAGAATAATACTTATGCCTTAATAAAGACACATATTTATTATTTAAAGGGAAATTAAAGAATCAAGTCAATAATTAAATTTATTTTATAAATATATGCATTCACAAATTAATGCATTTTTACTATAGATCAGTTAGGAGGGGACTAATGCAAAATTCTATTCAGTTTTTTCATTTTCAAAAAGGATAAGGAAGAAAATATATTACATTTTAGGATAGTAAGAAATACTTTTATCATTCGAAAAAAGTAAATAAAACGTATTTTTTGAAAAACAAAAAAAAAATGATAAAATATTTAAGAATTTTCTTCACATTTTACTCTAGAACTACAGCTCCGTATATTATAACAGAGACACATTAGCTTGACGAATGTTGAAAGGATCTATCAAATTTTGCTTTTAATATGTCACATAAGCATATTTGGAAAACACAAAATTAAAATGAAATAAAATATGTCCGTGCTTTTAGAATTTCTATTTTTAAAGGTTTTATTCCTAAATTGGAATCAACTTGATTTGTTTAGCATTAAAAGTAATTCAAATACAAAACATGAATATGTTTTTGCTGGGTGTTTGGGTTGAGATCAACAAATATTTTTCAAGAGTCTAGATCCTATAGATATGGGGACGGATACTACAGTATAGGGAATCTTTGGGATTAAATTGACTGATTATGTAAATAAAGTGACCCGCAAAAACAGAAAAAAGGTATGTGTCTCTATATTATTTTTTTATACTTTTTTTTTAAGAAAACATGTTAAACCATTGAAAGTGGAACTTTCATAGTAATTCTGATAAAATAGTCTTAATATAAGTCTAAGAGGTTATAGTTTTAATACTGGAAAAATGCATTCATTATAAAAAATTCCATATGACACAATAGCTAGAAAGTTCACACTAAATGGCATTTTGCATACAAAATAGTCTATCACCGGTATTCCAAGTATTGGCGAAAATGAAAAATCACATTTATATCAGATGGTGCCGTGCAGAAAATATTTTGACACTAGTTGTTTAAACTAGTTTTGACAACTAGGTTTAACTAGTTTAACTACTAACTGGTTTATCTAGTTCTCAACTAATTTAATTAGTGTCTACTTTTTTAATTACAACTTTTTATCACAGAAAAACGAAAAATGAATATTTTTAATAAATACGTATTTTTCTAATAAAAATTACTTGTATTTCTTGTAATTTAGTTAGTTTTATTGATTAGTTTTATTATTAATAAATATATAATTAATTGCGTTTAATACTAATTTAAAAAATTATTTTACAATTCTTTTTTAGAAAATTAAAACTTACATGTGACCGATTAAAATGACTATTTATACACTACAAAAAACTCTAGTTAATTATCAACATGGGTTAAGTTCAACAAACATGGGCATATGAGGAAACCGAGTAAATAATGAGTCAACATATTTTTATATTTATATAATAATGAAATATATATATATACTATTCCCATTTATATATATATATGTATATATATACATATATATATATATATATATATATATATTATATATATATATATATTATATATATATATATATATATAACATATATATATATATAATATATTATATATATATATATATATATATATATATATATATATATATATATATATATATATATATATATATATATTATATATATATATATATATATATATATATATATATATATATATATATACATACATACATACTCTAGGTTACGTACGTCGGTCGGGCACAAACCTCCTGTAACTCCAGATCTTTCTTAAATATTCTGTATAGAAAATTTGAAGTCCAGTGGTGTTGGGGTAACGCTACTCACTTCACGACACAGGTCCGAGGTTCGATCCCCAGACTGGCCAAGTTTGACTCAGCCTTAAATCCCTTCAGTGTCTAGATAAACTGAGGATAAAGTATGTTTGAGAACTCAACACTGGCGATTCCGCGTAAGGTTAACGATTTAACTGGAACGTATGCATCTTCGCACCCCATAGCCCTTGGTCTTGAAAGCGGAGAATGGCACCGTAGGTCCTGGCCTCCTATCGGCTGTTGCGCCGAGGAGTTTATATAGAAAATTAGGTTTTGAAAAGTTTATGACATTTTAAATAAATGTAAAATGTTAAAACCAGTACACCGGTGAAATATCTTTACATATTTTCGTTACTCATGTTCTTAATGCAGGTGATCTTTAAAATGGCATAATCTTTAATATGTAGAGAGAGAGAAAGGCTAGAAAAAAGAAGATCGTGGGGAGCAGGTAGAGATAAAATTTCTATAAAAAACATCACTGACGATGTCACAACAGTAATGGCAGAGAATGCCTTGAAGTCCTATAGAAGTCAAAAAACAACCTGACCCTTTCTGAAAGAAACTTTTTGGGGACATTTCATATGAGTTTGATTTATATGTTACGAAAGATTTATTCTAAACTCTCGTGTAAGAACATGACTGTAGCTCAGATGATAGTATCCGTAAAAGGAGGAGAGTAATAAATACTGAAGTGATAAAAATATAAATAAATAGTACTTATAAAAAGTAAAATGGCTCCCAAAACCGGAAATGGAATAAAATTTAGAAACCAAAACCTGCATCGGCCAAATTATAGTAACTATGTTAAAATGCATTCAGATTTTTTTTTATTTGACTGAGATAGTATAAATACGTTCTAACGTATGCTATTTTAACTATCATATATTAGTATAACAAGGGCAGTATATCAAACAAAACTTCCCTTTGGATGCAGCTAACAGTTTATTAAACAAGTGTTCGGCGAAAGTAGTTTGCTTGAAAACAATAAAAGTTTTAACTTATGATTTAAATCTGGAAGCTTAAGGCTAATTAACGAAGTAACTTAAGGGAAAATGTTTCATGAGAAAATATAATGAATTTGAAATCCGTAGTGGATGACTATTCGCTCCTTCTAATCACCGTAAGACCATGAACATATAAATTTAACTTTCTAAACTACTTGTAAAGTTAGATTTTGAAATGGAAAGTCTGGGAACACTCAGAGGACACTGTACTACTAATATTTTCAGTGAAAACCATAGAAATACCTTTCCTTATAATATTTTAGATGAATAGATATTTAAATTGTGTAGCTTTGTTCTCTGCAAGGCACGTGTTTGAAAAGTATGAGGTATATGTATCACATGAAATTCTCTTTCGAATTCTTGTGGTAATACCATAATAGACATCCACATTAATTTCGCTTCTATATCCATTTCATTTCTTAGTTCTAAACGAGGCTGTTTTTATAAATCTTTGTAAAAAAATAATATCCCACGAAAATTAAGAATACAGAGTGAGGGGGATCGAATTAGTAGGGGAATATTCAAATTTTTGCATTTTCTTGTTTAGTCAAAAAGTTTTTGTTTAGTTGTTATAGATATTTTCTTATAAGTTTGTAATATTAAGGTCATAGAAATAACAATTTAAGTAGACAAAATTATTTTTTCTTTGAATACATTATATGCATCAATGTAAATCTAAAGCAAATAATCTTAGTATTTATTGATATAACATTTTTGCTTCAATTAGAGTTTATGAGCTTAATTAGCGTTGTATAACCTTCTATACACCAACATTTTGATGGAGATCGATGCTGTGATGCCAAGTTGTTATTAGAGTTTCAATGGACTAGAGCTTGGTGTTGATTATTTCCTTGCTAATTATTTGCTTGGTAAGTTCCGAAATATTCTCTAAGGGGGTCATGCCAGTTCAAAGGTCATGGTAATAGGGTAATTATTTTATCGGCTAAAATTAAAGCAATTGTTCTGACTTTGCGGTACGGTGTTAAATTCTTCATTAAGATATAAATTCTTCATCACCATGGAACCATTCTTCAAGTTCAGGCAGTAATCGAGTTCCTAGTACTCACATCTACTAATTTAATCTCACGATTCTATCAGCTTTGTGTTTGCACCACATGTTATTAAACGAATCCAATGTTTATGAACCAAATGCAGGAACATGAATCAAGTGTTTTTCCATCTCTCTACGGCCGTCTTCATCATGGCAATATTAAACTCCCGAGGGAAAAATCTATTAAATTCTTTGGACAAATAAACTTTCGTTGACTGAAATGTAAAATTGCTATTTTATTGAAACATTTAGAAGAATAAGAAGAAAGTGTTATTTTCTAACTACATTAATTTAAAATGTTTCATTTACTTTATAACAGTCTCGAACAGTCCTTTAAAAGTGTCGACTGGCCCGTTGCAGTTGCTTTTTCTTCATAGCCACAGATGCATGGCTACTTGATAGCCTGACTATAGACGTTTTTCCCCCCACTGAACTACCAGCGGACTGTCTCTTTGGAAGCTTAAGACGTCATGTTTTTTTAAACATGCAATATATTTTATTTTATTTTATTTATTTATTTATTTATTTATTTATTTATTTATTTTGCCACACGTGGTCATTGGGGCGGAACTAATTGTATAAAGTTGAAGTTATAATAGAAAAATCTACAACAAAAATAACTTTTACATTTCTGAAACACATTTCATGTACTCTTCATTATTTAAGAACGCATTCATCCAACATCTTCAGTAATCTTTCGTTTACAGTTACCGAAATCCAAAAGTAGAGTTACGTATACTTGGAAATATACACTCAAAAGAAAAAAAAATCAAGGACCGTAATGCTGGGAATTTGGGTAACCAACGTATTGGTTCTCTATGACCAATTCAACTAAAATGTTTTGCCCTACTTCTTTCGAATTCTGTAGCCCCAGCGTAAGGTCTTGTTAAAAATTCTGTTAGCTTGGTATTGTATTTTCCTCAACATTACGTCATTGAGAAAAATGCATATATCTCTAGCACGTCTAGATATGTAACCGTTGTCACTGGTTGTTCGATGATGAAAATTATCTGAAATTTTTTCGGTGCAGCCATTGCGAAACAAAATTCAATTTTGGGCTACTTTGTGCTATATGAAATGCACACAACGATTTATAATCGGCTGTAATTTATCATTCGTAGGTAACTAGTTATATTTGAATGTATCACAAATCATATATTAAAATTTTAATAAGAAAATTAATTGGTTTTGAAATCCACTGTCACCTTAACTTAAGTAGAAAGATATTCTGGCTCTCAATATTTTTATGGTAAAGCTAGTGTTTCTAATATCTCACTGAAGCATCCGATATTCTATTAGACATGCAAATAGAGAAAAATGAGATGTAGTCTAGTCATCCATATACCATGGTTATCGTTATTTGCACAAAAAGAGACGTTTGTTTGTATATGAGGACCAGCTGCGTTCTAAACATATGCACACAAGCAACTACTTTATTCTTTCTCATAGAGCAAAGCAAAGCATTATTTTCTTCTTAAGTGTCAGTATTTCTTGTAAAATAAGAAAGACATTACCGATTCAGAGAATAGAATCAATCCTGCAAATTATTTGTACAGTTTATTATATTTTCTTTTTCATTTTATAATTACTTATTGTTAGAAACTGTAATATTTACTACATATCACATTAACCAGGCATAAAATATATAAATAAAGAGGACTGTGTATATATTTGTGGGTATCTAATTCTTAAGAAGAGAGCGAGGGAATCGTGAAAATGGCATTCAAGAAATTAAAGATATGGGTTCTTCATGACACCGTGCGAAAATTATAAAAGCTTTTTTTTCGAATTGCCTATTTTGTTTAAGCAATTATATATAAAAACACAAGCATACACAGATATATGCATACATAAATTTACAAACATACCGTTGCATCATATAATAGAAATCGCCGTACAATTTGTTTAATTCAATTTTAAGTAGCCGTTTATGAGGTATTTGGGAAAAAATGACAAAGAAAACTTTAAACTTATATGTTAAGTTCATATCTATTTATAAATTAGTCTATAAAATAATTAAATATCATATTGGCATCATTAATCCCAATATGCGATACTTCTTACATATATCTAAACTTGTCATACGTGTATCTTCTTACCTATCTGAATCATAAATGCGTTAGACCGATCCTTATGAATTTTTTGAATGATTAAAAAGACTCAGAATGTCTTAGTTTCTTAATACTTCTCTTAAGACAGATTAGTTTATTTGGAGTTCAAGATCTAAAATGCTTTAAATAGAACTTGTAAACCAATGGAAAAAAGTGGTCATTTTAGATTTTTTTTTCTATTTCTATCTTGCTAAAGTACATGAAATGTTAACTTAATTTGTGGGATAGCATTTAAAATACGTTTTTCGATGATATAAGTTTTCTCAGAATTTAGGGGAGAAACAAGTTTAGTATCAATAAATATTAGGTGCATTATCTGTAATGACTTTTAAAGCTGCTCACTTTTAAAGCGCCCTTTTCGGTGTTTTTTCAATTTAGTGCGCTTTTTCCGCTGTTTTATATTCTTGAACAGAAGTTAGATCATTATTTTATAACATTAAAATTTACTTCATATTTTATGAAACAATTGTTTTGTTTTCAAATTTTTATTGGTAGTTCAGTAATATAAATTTTTAGATAAAAAAATCCTTTTATTTGGTATATACTTGTGCTATAATACTACTACGAAGAGCTGTGTAAGAATGGAAATTTTAATAAAACTTTTGTTGTTTCTTATTTATAAATTGAGAATGAAAGTGTTCATCGGATAACGCAATACTTTTTCATTTATGTTTTGAGGAATATTTAAACGTACATAAATATTAAATAATATGAATGCATATAAAAACAAAATATAAATTAAAGTCAAGTTCTTTTGTAAAAGAATTAATTTGAAGCACTCCTTTAAACTAGGCGATTTATACAGTTAAATAAGCATGCATATTATATGCACTTAATCTTTCCAACTCAAATAAGAAAATCTCAATGGAGACAAATAGGTAAAAAAAGGTTACGTTGGTAAAGTGGGCATTGGAATTTAGTTGGTCTCAGAATTATTTAAATCTATTCAGATTCAGATATATACAATTACGTCTTACCTAATTCGATACATTAAGGCTAACTATTGCACGTAATACTTCAGAATAAATTTTACAGATGATTACAGAAGTTCATCTTCTCCCCATTCCTAAAGTAGGTATACGACTAAGAGCAAGAAATGAAACTTTTCAATCCTTCAATTAAAATTAGGCAACATTGAACATTCTTTCTAAAGAAAAACTCAATTCCATCACAAGAAAATTACTAAACTGATTACAGGTTACATAATACGAAATTTCCAAATGAGCATTGCATTACCGTCATTTAGATTTGTTATCTCAAACTGTACTTCAAAGCATAAAAATAATTTCTGTATTATTCTATACCATTATCAAACTTATAATAGCTTAAATAACAATTTGTATGTCTCGATCAAAGTCTTAGATGACTAAACTGGTTTCCTTACTTTCTAAACGGAGTTCTTTTACTATATTTTAATAAAGCTGAGATACTCGTAGACATAAAAAAATAACGTAGCATTTTTTCAATAAAAACCTAGAAAAACCATTACTTAATATTTTAAATATTTACAGTATTAAAGAGAAAAACATTTAAAATTTTTATCAAAAAATATTTTTCATGAAAGATCCATTGGGAATGAAAGCTGAAAACTTTGCAAATCAAAAAGACTCGACCACAGTCTTCGATAAAATGTATGGTCAGTACACCAGCGATTCTCTAACAGAAAATACACTACCAAGGGTTTCGTTTATGTTAGAAAGAGTGTACTGTGGGTCCCATGTGAAAGGGTCTTTTAAATTTTTCTCATAAACTTTTCTGTTTTAGTTTAGTAGATTTCCTCTGTGATTTCAGACCGTTTGCTTTGCACATTTCCGAAGGGAAAAGCCCAATTTTTTGCTCAATACTTTTTTAGACGCTTTCTCAGATAAACAGAAAACCCAAAATTACAAAAAATTGAAATCTAGACAAAGAGAAAAATACGTTTAGAAAATAGGATAAATATACAGAATTTAATGAATAGTTTGTCGACGAGATATGTCGTTTCAAATTGAATAATGAATCTATTTAAAGATACATTGTAAAAGATTGTTCTGATGTTAAATTTATGGTATATGGCTGGACTACATATCGTAAACGCAGAACAAAACATGTAAACATTAAAAATTTAAACAATCTCATATCCAAGATTCTTACTTAAATCTTAAAAATATTTCATATTGTAACCGTCCTTTAATTAACACTAACAACTACTATGCTAATAAATAATTTGAGAGCTATCTGAAAAGAGCAAACCAAGTTTTAAACATATAACCTTATTGTACCAATGTAATTTCCCACGATTTTCAGCAAGTACATACACAGTTGTGGACTAAATTTCTAAGAAGAATTTAGGCACAGCCGTTGACTTCTATTCTTAATGGGGTTATAGTTATTGGAGTGGCATAAGTGTAACGGTCAAGCCCAGGCAGGGATGCAGCCGTGAGATATGGCATAAGTGAGTGGGCAGGGGCTAGGCAATAATGTCAACTTTCTCCAAAGGGGTCATTTTAATAAGCCCACCATCCCTGGGGTGCAGATGTGGGAAAAATATGACCAACAAGTGATTGGGAAAGAAAAAAAGAGGAGTGTTGAACCGACGTGTAAAGTTGTGGAAAAAAAGTGGTAAAGGAGTCGAGGTCGGAAGTACAAACAGAACGGGTGCATCCAGATCCCCGGAGCAAGCCAGAGAGCCCAGGCATCAATATTTTCCCGATCCACATCTGACAAAGAGACGACCGCTACGCCAGAACCTTCACCCATCAAACGACCTTCACGCCCGCAACGAGACGTTCAGAGTGCTTACAGTCTCGGCATGCTTCCCTTTATTTACTGGAGGTAAACCGACTTAATATTCATGATTATTACCTGAGTCTCATAACATTTTGATAAGGAATATCAATATAAAAATATTGATGAATAGCTAAGCCAAATAATTGCAGGTTATATCATATATTAATCAAGTCGTTTTAACTTGTAAAAATGTTCATAATGTTTTAGTTTAAATATAAGGCGTTTACCTTTAATTCAATAGCATATATTTTACTGTGTTTTACCTTTTAGAACGAACAGTGGTGCTTGTCTTTTAAGTACATTACAAGACTTATAAACATAGTAATTAAATTTACATTAAGAGTCCCAACAATAATAATTTTCAACCTATTCTAACCGCAGGTGGAAGTCAATTGGCGACAGTTTTTTTGGATCGTCACTATATGACGTTCGACATAAATAGTTCTCATGCAATAAGAAAATAGAAAATCTGATGTATACGTGACAAATTCCTTCTATGTCTATGATTGCATAATGTGGCATCAGAATTATCTTCTGCCTATTTCCTTCAAGGCTGAAAGTTAGTTTCCTTTTTTAAGGTAACAGTGATGTCTGAGTAAAGCTAGAGTATAGGAAGTGATAGTATCCTATAGCGTTATTATCAATTACATTTAGATTTTTGTAAAAGGTACTTCACTGTAAACCAAAAATTTTCGAGATTACATTACTATATTTATACTCTACATGAAAACACTTTAAAATCATAGTTTCAACTGTTAGAAAATATTGTTACACCTGCATATGAAAGCATCATTATCTTATACTGTGTTAGTCGGCGACCGGCAGAATTGATATTCGTGGTATCAATTTTTTCGATGCAGGAAAGGTTCAAATCAAGGTTCAAGGTTTTAAAGAGTTCTAAATATAAAATTTCAGTCTTCTACGGCTAATCGTTTGTGAGTTATGCAAGATGCCTACGTACCCTACGTACGTATACACATAAGTAGACAAGTCACAAACTTGTCAAAATACATCCATGGATGAACAAAATCCTTATAAAAGCTTACCTACGTACACTGAACGCCATGTACAAGAGTACCACTGAAACTTGCTAAAATTGTTTCAGGATTGGACAAAATGTTTGACGTTATATTTCAACGACTAGCGTATTGCCATTGAAATCTGAGCGCTGAAGTATTTTATGACAAATATTTCTTTTAAACACACACAAAAAAAACATACACTGTCTTCCCCGAACACGCATACAAACACGCGTGTGTGTATGCTTGTATGATAGATCACGTGCGTGCGTGTGTATGTTTAAATTGAGAAATGACAAATTAGCAAAAATCATACAATGAACATGTATTTACCATGCAGTATAAACTAATACAATAACTTTTTTTCGTTTTAATTGCTTTTATTTAACTTCATTTGATTCAAATTTTGCAATCAATTTTTAACTACCTTCCTAATTAACTACAGATCTGACATTTTGCATAAAAAGAAAAAGAAAATTAATAAAGCGAGGGGATAGAAATTGAAATTTACGTTGACGGCAAATGTTTAACATTCGACTTGATACAATTTGAAAATATAAAGGTTAAAAAAATTGATTATAATGAGAATTGGTTACAAAGTTTGAAACTAAAGAATCGAAAATAAAATAAATATAAAAATATCTTTTAAAAATAATTTATTTTACCCCAGCAATAATAATTTTTCGTTTACCATTTCAGTTACAAATTCCACAAACACATTTCAATAACATGCTAAAATTATTCCCTAGTTAAATTTATCAGCACAAAAAAAGGAACAAAATTTTAAATATTTATAGGTCTTCAATAAATCTTTCAATATTCGGGAGTGTAACAGTATTGGCTTCCAATAGGGAGTGCTCTCCGATATCAGACATATAACAAAAAGTACTTTTCGGTATCGAACTTAAACATTAAACTCAACTGTCAGCCTTTTTTTTGAAACTTTCCTGATAGAAAACAACTGGCACAAAGAAGGGGAAAAAACTTTTTTACGTATCTTTCTGGCAGGACGCCAGTACGAAATATCCACGAGAAACGAAAAGTTTTCTAAGAGGTTAGGGACAATTTTATTCATTTTCATAAGCAGTAATAGCCTTGCTTATTCGAGCATAAACTGCAAAAATCACGAAAACGGCGTTTTCTGTGACCGGCTTTTCATTTTTTTTTATTCAGAAATTTACATAATCATTTTAGCTTATTTCAATTACAGTCTTTTGTTTGGTTCCGTCTTCGCACGAAGCTTGAGTGACTTTTTGAGTTTTACAGACTTTCGATTATTATTCAGGCCAAGTTCAGTTTTAAATTATTTGATACGCGAATTTAATAGACATTGTTTCAATTCTTTTCCACGGTGTTTGAAATATCAAATGTCGATATTGTTTAATCCCAGGTTTGTTTTTACTTAAAATGATTAATGATAGAAAATTTAAGTTATTTTTAATCATAACTGTCCAAATTTTCTTAGCTTGTTGGTTTTGAAATATTTGTGTTTAGAATATTTATATGAATGTCATTATATCGTTATTATTTTTAAGTGTTGTGATAAAAATGATAGAAAATTCAGGTTCCTTTTTAGCCAGAGATGTCCTAAATTTTCGTTATCCATTCAACCTGAAATATTTCTAAACAAAATTTCACATCTTACCAGTTTAACGATGTTATATAAGATAAGTTTCTTACTTTCTTTTTGAGTTATACTTAAAATTAGATTATAACTAGTCTTTGATTTAAAATTTTGTACATTTTAAATGTTTTGTAAAAAATGTCCATGTTGTTTACTATTTCTAATTTATGGAGATGGTTTATGTCTGTTGCATTATATCCATGAATCAGAAAATCTCTAAAAATTTAATGAGTACAGTAAAATAATTTAAAACTTCTTTTTTGTGAAAACTAAACAATCAAGAATGTAAGAGGTGAGAGCTTGGTGAGGTTTACACATATGACAATCCGGAAATTACTTCCATCCTGGCTGGAAAGCAAAAAGAATTTGTGTATCCACTAGTATAACGGGATAAACTATTTTCAGGCAAGTTTATTCTCAAACAGACCCACTCGAGTCTGTTCAAAAATAATTAATTTATTTCACTAAACAGCCATTTTTTCTCAAAGTATGCAAAATTCTATAAATGACTTTATGCCATTAAAATGTAATGCAAAAAACAAAATCTAGCAACGAATTTACTCAGATGTCATTGAATGTTTTTAAAAACCATGTGTTTTTTTTTTACAAAAAATACTAATGTGTACATAAAGTGGTGAATATAGTTATAAACCAGGTGTGGTCAGCTACTGAATCATGGAAGGTACCATGGACTAGTGAAACAATAACCATGGGCAGCATTCATTTCAGGTAGATGTTTTTGATGGCAAAGAGTAGTAAATGAGTTTTGGTTTCATATAAAACAATATCTAAAACAAGTGAACAATGAATAACTATAAAGTCAAAACCATAATTGTTTTAACAGCTCATGAATAGAAATATATGATAATACACACATTTAATACTGATAAAAACTTACTTACTTACTATTAACTTACTCATAAACACTTAACAAAATATACTCCATTTAAATAAAATAATTTGGGAATTTTTTATGATAAAAGAATGCTTTTACCAACTCATTTAAGTGATTGCCCTTTAATGTAAGAGATCCTACGTATCTAAACTTAAAAAATATCACATAACATAGTAGTTAAAATCTTTTCAAATTATGTAATAGCAACTGTAATACTGTGAGCTCCAAATATCGTGTGTGCATATACGATAGCTTAGAAGTTTTGGTTATTAGTGATAAGAATCGATTTCAATTAATTGGATTATATATTGGTGAATTACTTCTGTTGTCATAAATAAAATAATCAAATATTTCAGGCATAAGCTTAATATTTCATAGTAAATGTATAATTGCAGTTCTAAATTTAAAATTCATCCAAGATGTTTCAAAGCACTTGACGTGTTAAGCTCACCATCATTTTACTCTCTAGGATTAAAAGCTACTTAACAAGTCTTACTCGTCGAGTATACCCGAGGGGTTAAAGTACTCAAGAAATATCACTCAACATCGCAAAAGAGATTTTCAAGTTAATTTTGGACCTCTAAGTGGATATTTTAGGATTAATCATACGTTTTACGAATCATAGTCATATTTATAAACCATGATGTGTTTTAATATTTCGATGTAAAATTTATTATCATTTCTCAAATTTAATATTTACGTTTCGTAAGTTATATATTCCTACAAACACTAGTGACTATTATGTTAAATTCAAACAGTTTATCACCGTTGTCCCAAGTTTGGTAAATGGCGAACTAGTAGAAATATTTTAAATATTTCCTCCATTTCCCTGGAAACCAGAGATTTCGTAATACATGATAATAAGGATGCCAATATACGGAGAAGATTAAATCTTAATGTAAATTTAGATTAGTGTACCAATAAACTAAATAGTCAGTAATACGTAAGGATTATCCATTTTCCATTAGTTCTAATTTCGAAATTATCCGCAACATTATTCCTCTTATACAGTATATTTAATTGAAATAATTTTATTAAGTAACAAATCACTGAAAATATCCCCATCTATATAACTTCGACGAAGATATTGTAATTTACTGAGGACACGCAGAGAAAAAGAGAGAGAAAGAGATATATGGGCATAAATATGCTGCATATAAAAATATCTAACCGTAACACACATTTATTCAAGTAGGATTTCTGAAAATTAAATTTTTTTTCCTTTTAAAAGTAAAACAAATATGTGTTATACTGACTTTTAATACTGAAATGCTATTAGGAAGTAATATTTTTTGGATAGTATTTATACATTTGTATTTAGTACTTTATTTTTCGTCCTAGGTCTCAAGTATGTTTCAGGGAGATAATGGGCTTTATCTAATATTACATGTAACTCTAATCGATTCAGTAATCACCCAGAAATGATAATAACGTATGTAATGTTTCACTTACTATTAATCCAGCTGTTGAGATTTTAATATCCTGTAAGCATAATCGCATATGTTCATAAGCTTTTAATTTAAGCGAATGAATGAATTTTTTTAGACCATGGCAGTCGAATATTATGAATGTTACCATTTCAGAAATTTAAGAAAACTATATACAAATTAAGAGAACACAATACGTAACAAAAGAAATTCTTTCCAGGTGTTTAGGGACTTATTTGACAAGTCTGCCCAAGGAAAGTCTGGAGAAAATCGGTTTGTAATTTACCGGATGACGAGATATGGGTGCTTCACTTCACTTCCGAGAACAAGTACGTCTAAAAACATGAAAACATCCCAAGTATAACTGTCCCAATACAAATCAATGTGTTAGATGTGGCTATTCCAACAGTGTGATAGGATGGAAATTTTTGCTGTAATTTTACTCCAGAGAACATAAAAGAAATATTAAATAGTGATATTATAGTTCGATATTCGATATAAATATGTCCTATAGATAGTACAACTCCCCAAACAAAACTAGGCAGAAGAAATTTTTTCTTCGAATACAATGAAAAGGTGGAATCAGCTAGAGACACTGTAGTAGTCTGGGAGAAGAGATTGAATTATACGGCCTACATGCTTGTCCCATAAAAAATAGTCATTCTGCTGCTAAGGTCAATATGGTCTGCCCCATATGCAAGGAAGATGCAGCACACTATGAAAAAATATTCCAAATCACTAAATATCATCTTTTTCAACATGAATTAGAAAATATGAGAAATTCATAAACTTTGAGATACATGCATCTATGTCGTAAGCGGAAAAATAATCAAAATTTTTTGTTTCGTTATACCATTCTAATCTCAGTACTTTATTTCCCATTTTGTAATAGAAATTCTACTTGAAACAAAATGATGAACCATATTTTCGTATCGCCGCTTATATACTAAATTGAGATAACGAAGATATACCAATCTGCAAAGCGTATTAAAAATCTAATTACCATATCACTAACTTTAATTATACATACGATGTTTCAGAGAGTGTAAATCAATATTTCCTTTTTAAATTCTACTTATTTTAAATGACATTTACTCTTCCAAGGAAAGTTTAAGATTGGACATCTAGATCTAATTAGAAAAACGCTGAAGATACAGTGAATAATTATTCTTTTTTATTTTGTGTTTTGATTATCTCTTGAGAAAACAATATGAGGAAATGAGAGAGAATCAGATTTTGATTTCTAAAGAAATTATTAGTTTCTGAGCTTTCATCTGAAAACGAAATTACATCCGTCACACTAATAGTTAATTAGTTCTGCAGCTGCATACCTCGTCGAGTTCTCATCTCGAAATTTATTTCTAGGCGTAATAAAGTGAAATCAGAATAAAATATTAACGGACGAGATATAATAAAATATTTTGATGGAAGAAAAAAAATTGTATCTAAAGGAGAAGTTGAAAATCTTTTTGAGATACTTTATGAAACAATATATTTTATGTGTGCTTTGAAAAAAAAATGATATAAAAAATTTAGTTTTAGAATATTTCGTTTTTAAATTTCTTTTCGTGAATTGTTTTCTACAAGTGGTTTTAAAGGTATTTGAATTCAAGTTTCTTAGAGAATAAAAGATATGAGAAATAACAATTTCATAAAACTATACTTAGATTGTTTATAAAGATGTATTTGAGGATACATAAATTAAAAAATGTTCAAAAACACATAAATCCATGTACAAAACTGTTTAATAAAATAAAATTTTGAAAGTTTTTATAGCTTAATGTATCGTTTAAGCAAAATATAAATGCTGATTTAACAATTAAAAAAGACGCAAATAAGAAGTATAAAATCTTTATGGTGTGTGTTTTCTAATCTTGTTTATTGGTCGTATATTTTACAAAATTTTTAAACACAATCGCTATTTCTGAAAACAGATTACTGATTTAAAAAAAAATGTTTATTTCTCAAAAGCAAATACATGCAACTACCAATGATTTATCTAGAATATCTGGTAAGACGTAGAATTTATCACATAAGTCTTTGCAACGTTTACCCTCATCTTTACAACAGTCTTTACATTAGTGTTGATCAATTTGTTTTCCATAGATAATAAACATGAATACAAGGCTAGTCTGATATCCTAGTATATTTTCAGTGGCGATAAGGTGAGAAAAAAGGAGGGTATAAACACTGATCTACCGAATTTTTATACCTCGAGCATATCTGTATCGATATGTATAATAATAGCCAGAATATGACTTCAAACCACCTGGAAGGTTCAAGGAGGGTATCTCTAGTTCTCTCGAATATATATTTTTCTACTTTCATCTCCAAAAAATATTGAGTATCGCCGAAAAAACGTCTTTGGCCCTTTTTTTTCCTTCCTTCAACACAATACATAACGATCCCATTATTCCATCCCTGACTTTTAAACTGCCTGGGGTAGCCACTGCTGCCGAGATCAAATAAATAAAAGTCCACTTCCTGCGAAGATCGAAGTTTTATTTTATTTTCGCTACTTAGTATTACTTCTGCAAGCCCACTGTGGTGGGAAAGCATCAAATAAAGCATTCAATCCATTTTATCAGCTACGGGAAACAAATTGATCACCAAGAGAATGTAAACATTTTTACAAAATTATATATATACAAACGGGTGTAATTAAAATTCATTGTAAAAGTTCATAAAACATATGTGACAAAGACTTTACCGCATACGGTTTACAGTGAGTCGTAACTAGAGAGTAATATAAGACGGAATCATTTAAAGAGTCTATACTAAGTTTATATTTATCCTTTTTTTTAGTCGTAGTCATCTCCCTGGTATTAGTCACTAGTGAGCTAATACATATTTAAGCTAAATATGATTGCGAAGCTGTCACACATTTAGCCCCACCCAGGAGTTATGTGTAGCTTAAAGAATTCAATGGACTTGAGTAACATTATCCCCCATGCATCCTCTTGATTTAGTTCCAGAGACCAAGCAGAAGATCCTCCCCTGGTTTGGCTTGCTCCTCCAGACGCATCCTTTTGGAACTTTGGGATTGGAAATGCATTGTAATCACGAACGTATTCTACTGGCCCTGGCCTCCATTAATGAACTGATCTTTCGCCAGCTCGAGCCTCGATTCCACAACACTATGGTTACGAGATCACTGCCTTTGTCAATTGAGGAACTGCAGCTTTATATTCATCGTGCTTCATATTCTAAATCGTTACCTTTAAGGTGTTTTAGAAGAAATATTTGGTTCCAAAATATAGATTGCAAGATTTTGCTTAAAATGTTTCGTTCAATTTTACTCACATTAATCACTGAATCTTCTTTATTAATATGAAAATCTTCTTTATTAATGTATACATATATCAATATATTTTATTAATATGAATATACAAGTATCTTTTTTATGTAGCCACTTTCAATAGCCATCACTTATATAAGATTCATTACAATTAAAATAATTAAATTCAGTAGACGATGATTCATCAAATGATCTACTATATTCGGTTAGAAAATACAGGATGGATAAATAAAGTTATTCAACGAGATACGAACACTTAGATTCGGAGATTATAATGATCGAGAAATTCACAAATTTTTGGACCTCAACACAGTGTGTTCACTGTGTTAAGATACACTTTGTGCGGATATTTATAACTATTTTCAAGAATTTGACACTAATTTTATGGTTGCATTATCTAAATGTTAAAAATATGTTAGGCATGATGATAACAGTAAATCAAAAAATTGAAATACCATGAGAGAGTTTTACATTCCTAACAATAAATCAGTTAATACTGCGAAAGAAATAATTGAAAGATAAAACGCACAAATTTACGTTACATTTCATGTAATAATATTTTACAGACTTTGTGGTTTATTCCAATAACTGAAGTATTTGTAATATTTCCTTCTCTTTCGCCTTAAAAACGTAGGGTTAACTCTGATGTATCACTTTAGAGCAAATGGAAGCAAAAAAGTTTTCAAACATAATTTAAAATTTCAATATAAATATTACATGAAAATTTATTTTCGACAGAGAGTTATTAAGTTTGCAGAAGACATATTATCCAGAATATCAAAAATTTTCATTTGCCTTATAGAATTTGCTTCGAAAGTAGTTTAAGAACTCTCCATTAGAATAAGAATAAAATATGCTCTTCATCAGCCAAGTAATGTAACACGCAAAAATTTCCTTTTGTATTATGTAAATTCATCATTCTTTGCATCTGGACTAGAAACGAGAGATGGAAAAAAACACTCCATCGATCATTGCCAATTACAGGATATCTTAAATTTTCTAATGTAACCTGACATCGGTTAATTTTTTTTCTATTCTTTTAGCTGCATTCTGAATATATATATACATTCTTCTGCATTTCGCAAACTACTTATTCAAATTTTTTTTATATAAATTTGGCGTTGATCCAGTATTTGAGAGGGAAAAAATAACTATTACCACGAACAAGTCAGATTTAGACGGACCGAAGGGAAAAAAAAGAATAGGGCGTTCGAACGTTTTCGGGGCAGAAAATTTCCTGTTCTAAATTTATAGTCTTTATGATGTAGACAAAAATTGAAAATAGCCCTATATCAAATAAAAGAGTTGAATCGTAATTTATTTTATAATGTAAAGAGCCTAGACACTGAGAGGGCATTTCTTTCATCGTTTGAATTTGGGCAGACAATGAATAGCTTGTTAAAGGCTAATAAAAAAAAACTCGCTGGTTCTTGAATAAAAAGTTCAAAGATGATTCCGCGTTAATAACAAATCTTATCAAAAATAGAAATATACTGTGTAATAAAATTTTACAGCCCGTTAGTTAAAAAGGTATATACACTATTTTAACTACAAATATTTTCTTTTCTAAATTTATAGGCTTTATGTTGTACACGCAAATTGAAAATGGCCCTTTATGAAAAGAAGAGGTTGAATTACAATATATTCTAGAATGTAAAGAGCTGAAGATCTAGAAAACTGTAAGAGAACTTCTTTCATCATCTGAAGTCGGACAGAGAATCTCATCGGTCAAACGTCTCTTCACCTTCATATCTTCTTTCTATATTTTGTATAGAAAATAAGGTTTTTAAATAGACTAATTTAAAAACAAAGGTTGTTTCTGCACATATCCCTTAGTCGAGCCACGCATTTGGGAACAGAAAGCACACGAATTAAGGCAAAAAGTTTATCTTCCGTTTCTCAAGCACCACTAACTGCAAGAATGTCTTAGCTTAAGAGGGTCCTTGAAATTTAGACTCTGAGACAAAGCAGAAGACCTCCAGGCTTGGTATGCCACTTCCAGAGGTAATGTTTCAGAACATTGTAACCACGAACTTATTCTATTGTCCAGTCACCGTTATCGAACATGGTGGATCTTAGGCCATATGGAACCTCGAAAACGTAACCTTTCTTTTACGAGATCGTTGCTTGTGCTGATTGAACGATAAACAAATGTAAAAGTAAAAAAGTACGAGTAAATATTCATTTCACGTTTTCGTCACGTATTTTTTAATACTCGTAGGCCAAAAATAATATAGTAATTAATGTATATTTTGTAATGACCTACAGGAAGTCTATCCCGACTCGAGAACAATGATGCGCCCTCACTCCCTTTCGCTCACTCTTTAATTGTAACAATGACAGTTGGCTGTCACCCAGTGAAACCTTGTAGATAAAGGATTTAACAGTATAGATGAAAAGAGCCATTGGTGTGTGTTACTACAGTACACTCCAGATAACTCTAATTGATTTAATTAAAAGCTGGTAAAAGAGTTTGCACACTGAAGCATAGCTAATCTAAGTTGGAAAATCGATCAATCTTAGTTTATGAGAGTAATAGTAGAATAATGTAATAATCTATCGGGCACCCAACATTTAGACAGGTGTTTCTAGTCCCGTGAAAACACCGAAGAGGCGATAATATGTTGTTAAACCGATATCGGGATACCTTAAAGGCGGAGAGATGTAGACGGTGAATATTCTCATTGATAAATGCAGTTAGCGTGGGAAGCCTTATCTAATAGCTAACTTCATCCCCTAATATAGAGTATGTAAGATGATATTCTAGATTATTGGAAAAATTTCACAGAATTTTTTAAACAATGATATTTTAAACAATATTTGAAATTCTATTTTTATAAACTGGGTATAACAATTATTTCAAGTATACATTTTATTGTAAGAAAATTCTCCGATATGTTTCCATCTGAACTGAAAATTTACTGCCAGAATGTGACAAATATTATATATATATATATATATATATATATATATATATAATATTATATATATATATATATATATATATATATATATATATATAATTAAGTTTTATAACTACGATAGTTGGCTCTTCACATTCTGCTGTAATACATATCTAAAATCAAAGACATAAGATTTTAAAAAAATTATTTACAAATGTTTTCCTGTTATCACGTTACTTAAAATAACATTATGTTGATTGGATGGAAAATTTAATGCAAAATTTCAGCAATCCAATTTATTCGTATTTTACAGATACATGCAAATGTGTATATATATGTAATATATATATATATATATATATATATATATATATATATATATATATATATATATATATATATATATATATATATATATATATATATATATATATATATATATATATATATATATATATATATATATATATATATATATATATATATATATATATATATATATATATATGTAATATATAAAAATTATTATTACACTTAAAATAACTTTTTAAGACTCATCTATTCCCATTTGGATTCTTTAATACCTATTTTCCCAGTTGTCTAATATTTTATTTAGAGGAGTGTACAAATTTAAAATTCTTTCTACCTATTTCCCAAAGCTAACTCTAAAATAAATGCAAATCTTCTGGGAACCAAGGACATTTTCCAGCTTGTCCAGGCGAATGACTCACTTTTTTGAATGATCTAAGTTTCTGTCTGATTTCTAATATCTCTGGTTAGGCTACCTTCTCTGGGAAAGAATTCATCTTATATCTCGCTGCAGGCCTATCAAGTGTTTTCGTGTATCATTCATCATTCTGATCTCATGAGAGAAATATGTCTGTTACTTGGATCTTATATGAAAGTTAAGTTTTGTAACAACCACCCCCACTCCGGGGCTACGTTGGAACAACATACTGTTCTGGTGTGTTATGCTTGCGTGGGACTTGCCCGCCTACTTTACTGAGACAGGTATGTTCGTAGATCGCCGCTTGGATGCATGGAATTTAAAATAATTCCTCCTAAAGCTTATGCGGACAACACACATTTTATTTACAAGATTTATTAAACATTAGAGTAAAAACAAAATGTCATATTTAGAACCTCGGAGCCTGCTTGAATCAGAAAGGAGCATTTTTTTAAGTCCAAACATAAAACCTTCTTCGTGTTCTCTCACATCGAACAGAGAGATGCCTCCTAGTCGCAGGCCCGAATCCAACTGTTTTCTTCACATCTTCTCTCCCTTTCCTCGGTGTGTGTGTGTGGGGGGGGGGTTCCATAATTTCTCGTAACTTGATCCCTGCTAAAAAGAGAAGTTCTCCTGTCCAGATGTACTACTGGCCTGCAAAAACACAACCGAGCGCATTCGTAGAACCTTATCAGCCCCACCCCCCTTATCCGGCTATCTCCAATTTCAAGGAACGCCGAGTGGAAGGGGTTCACGGGGAAACAAGAAAGGCATATCCATGTGAAACACTGGTCGTGGGGTCTACATTCCTTACAAGTTTTACTATAACTCGCCTTATTCATTTCATGGTCCCACAACTGCCACTTACTGCTTTGGATTTGCATTTATCAATAAGACCAGACAATTAAAAATAGTTGCTTTATTCTGATGTGACCGGTGGAACAAATTCTATCGTGATCACACACACACGCACACATAAATATATATAGAGATAGATATATAGATACAGATACATATAACTAAAACAATCCAAATGTTATTTCCTAACAAAATTAAGCATTCTCATTTCATAAGTAACAGTTTCAACGTCTTCACTACTTCTGAAATTCTAATCGATATAAGTTACATAAAAACCAGTACCCCGAAATAGAATAAATCAAATAATTTCTCGCAATACGCAGATATATAATGAATTATCGAAATATTTTCTGATTATATTATTTCAACCGATAATTAAATCCTACACATTTCTAATAACTGTTTATAGGTAGAAAATACACTAATTGTTTCATTTTAGTGGGCCCTGCGTTTCTACACAGTTATTAGCTGCAGCTGTTACCTGAAGTATTGTTCTTGTTTGACGGAAACCGTGTATGTCTCTAGAAACGTTTGATCTTTGAGTTTTTTTCTGTAATGATTTTTCCTCATGGGTTGGTAATAAGGCTATAAATTGTTGAACATATACGTTTGAAAACATATACGAAGCAGGTGTGTATTTGTCATTTATATGTACGCTATGAAAGATACATTTTTATCTTGACAGGTTAAGGTTTAGAAAAAAATATTTTTGATTATTTTGATTATTCAAATAAACAATCACAATATAATTTTCGTAAAAAAAATTTTTAGCCGTGATATAAAAGCGAAAATTCTTGATATAACTAATATAAAAATTGTAAATATACTGTAGATAAGTAATTGAAAAATTTGAGTTGAAAATTATAAGCAAAATTCCTTGGACTATCATACAGTGATTTAATTTCGATTTATTTTTTCATGCGTTGAGAGGAATACTATAAATTGTTTCATAATTTAAAAACATATAGGAAGTATGTATTTATTTGTTATTTTTTGTGTGTGCTAGAGGCCACATATTTTGATATAAAAAGAGTTTAAAATTAGGGGTATAACGTGTTTAACTTCAATTTTAGATTCCAATTTTCGATTCAATTTTAGATTAAAGAATTCTGTAAATAAAAGATAATTTTTTAAGCTAAGATATAAAAGTTGAGTAGCTTGATATAACTTACATATAATTATGTTAATAAAACATCATAGATAGATATTTAGGAAAATTAAAATAAAAATTGCCTACACAAATTTATCTCAATATATGAACCTGTCAATAAAGAATGGTTTGATTTAATTCGGAGCACTATGGTCTACTTTTTGCAACAAGACGGCTAATAAAATGGAACCTACAGCTTAAATCCGATTTCGAATAGCTAAGAACATCCATCTCAAACTGGGATTCGAACCGAATTCGGTACCGAATATTAACGCCCTATCCCTTCGACCACCAATCGTGCCAATAAAGAATGAAATAGTTAAAACCCTTTTAAAAAAATCTATTACTCAGCAAAGATATATAATTTTATTAGCTGAAATATTTCGGATAATAATCATATTATAAATTATGCATAATTATTTAGTTAATACAAGTTTAATTTTTTTTTAAGTATCAGATTTATTATTCATTATGCGCTAAGAATAATTTTGATTACACTTAAAAACATATAGGCAAGACCATATATTTTGATTTTAAATGAGTTATGGTTCAGAGACAAAGCATTTTGTCATTCAATAATCGATCACATTAATAAAGAATAACGTAGTGAAACGCTTATTACTTTAAAAATTAGGTATGAATTTATTATATATTTTAATAATTATGTTATAATGAAACGGAGAAGCTCTGTCGACAAAAGCAGCAATATTGTAACTTAAAGATTGCGGGTTCGGGGAAGATCTGCCGGATTTGTTAAAGGTGACTGGGTCCGGTAACTATGTTCATGGCCACAATGTCCAAGTTCTCCAACGATACTTCTGGGGGTGGCAGGGACCAAGCCTGGGGGTCTTCTGCTTGGTCCCTGCTTCTAAATTACAAGGACACAGAGGGAGCAATGTTTTTCCTTACACGTGTTTCTTGTGTAGTGCTAAATGAATAACAGCTTTGCAGCCATGTTTGGCATAAAGTTATGTCTTTGTTGCCAGCTGGATTGGAAAAAATGTGTTAAAACTTCTATAAAAGGTTTTTATTACAAAATATAGTTTAGATAAATGTATGAAAAATTGAGTTTAAATTGATGTATAAAATTTTTTGAAGTATCATTCGTAATAAGTGGCTTGACTTTCTGTTGCTGCTTAAATAATGACTAATACTTTCGAAATAGTCCCAGTCATTTCAAAATATGAGTTGCTACTGGTGTCCTATTAAATTTTCCCTCAGAGGGGTTTGAAAGAAAATTATTTAGACCTGAATGTAGTCTATAGTTTAATTTTTTATTACTATAAAGGTTATTTAAAAATTTTGCTACAAAGGAAGTAAAATATTTAGGAGTTAAAGAACATCGTTAAGAATCAGAATCCCATGAAAATTCGGCTGGATATGCCAACCAGACTTAATGAAAAGAGATAAAATCACAGGAAAGTAAATAATATAAAGAGATGTAAAAAGTATTATTGGGCAACAAAAGAGGATGATAGCATACAATATTTGCTGGATATATTCGAAATTACATTCATTACCATTGCTAAATTGCTGAAAATGCTGAAGATGTTTTCTTCGGATTTGAATTTTGAACAAACCTTAGTTTGGGGATAAACACTTATCTTGTATGCAAAATGCCCGTTAACCACCAAGCTGAATGATGTTTTTTTATAAATGTGCTCATTCAATCTTATTCAGTGTTGTAAATATTGTAATATTGTAAATCTTTACATAAATTTAAAATAACCAATAGGATATAGTTCTACCCATATTTATTGTGTTGGTTTAACACGCCGATACACTACAAGTACCAACCTGGAGAGGTAACATACAAGGCCACCTATTTGTTCCAAGCTTTACTGTCAGGAGTTAAAATTACACTAATTAAAATGAGTAAGAAACCATTTTTCTTTGGATTGGAAGCTTGAGCATATGCTTTTTCATGGGTTTGAACGGCCCGGTATTCATTACTTTCCTTTTTTAAGTGGATCAACAAAGCTCCTTCTTCAATGTTGTTATTATTGCAATTATCTGTACCTAGCTATTTTTTACATCCTCTCATTCAATTTTAAATAACCCAAAGGATATTAATTTAAAGGATATCCAAGAGTTTATTTATTTTGCTGGTTGCAGACTATAATACACAACATTTGTGGAACTTAAAAGGTTACCTACACTGCTAATTATATTTTCTATGTGATCATGACTCTTAATTGATTTCTCTATATGCTCTTCTCACAAAAGTTTATGTTTAAAATTCTAGGTAACCCTGTATATAAACCTCTGAGCAAAAGGTCTACATCAACCAGTGCTTTAGACGCTTGAAGTTAAACAAGATTTAATTCCATTTACAGTCATTTTTTAAACAAATGCATATTTATTTTATTGCACAGAAAATTTCTTAAACCTATTAAATTTACAAAGAAGTTTCCATAATCACTACTTAGATGAGGCAAAATATTTTATCTTACTATTTAATGAAATAATTTTTCGTTTCTAAAATAACTTTTTTATAGAAAATGATGTAAAGCAACAACAGAGCACAAAATTATTTACAATTCGTGTAATCTTTCATCCTTGAAAATTTTATAATAATGATTATTTCTGTCGGAAAAGATCTAAATACTTTCTTCTCAAGGCACTACATGGTTGACGTTTCCTTTATGTACACATTATGATTTTAAGCAAAGATTTAAAAAAGAGGAAAAATGTATTCTTACATCTTACTTGATAATTGTATAGCAAATAAAAAATTATGTATGCATGGAAAAATGCCAAGTGTTATATGTTGTCAAAAATTAAAACACAAAGCTGTCCTGTCTTTAGACTTTAAAATATGAAAAATGGAACAGTAATTGTTTGTGTCGCTGAATTAAAAGAAATGCAGCTTTAAAGTTTATTTTCTTGAAAAATAGCGACATTTTATGACAAAGAAATTTTAATAGAGGCAATGTATAAAAGGCTTCAGACTAATTTTTATTTCTATTCTAAATGGTATTTATATTTAAGTCACAGCTGAAATTTATTATTTTTGCTGGATTTAAAAACGATAATACTGTTGGTTGTCTTTGCCAATTCTAGTAATGATATAGTAGTAGTTTGATTTTAATTATCTTGTATACTTTTACTATAATTTACAAGATAGTTGAAAATAATAAATGATATTAATAAAATCATTTTAAAAAATTTTTATAAATAAAATGAAGGTTTACAAATTAATTTATGAAATTGAAAAACTACCTTTTTTATCTAAAAACTTTTCAAAATATTTATCTATTTCTGTTTTTATAATTAAAACTAGTCGTATCCTATAAGTAAAAGTAGAGATTTGTTTATATAAAGGATGTGCATAAATCATTTACTAAAATACATCATAAAAAGTTAATTAAAATAGAACTAGATATTATCTATTTACAGAAATTTTTCCCATTATATCAAACAAATTAATGCTAAGTTTTAAGTAGAGGCATTAAATTTAGTATCCTATGATAATTCTTAATGTTTGTGAGTGATTGTATGAAAAGCTGAAATATCAAATTAATTTCAGAGATTTATTAGAATGTGTAATAACTTAATAAATGGTTACTTCAGTTTTTTATAAAAGAATTAGTTTTACATAAAGCGCAATAAATTAATATTCCATAAAATATCTGAACAGTTCATTAAAATTTCATTTCCATGGTAACTATATATGCTACTTTTAATTTAGCGTAAGTTTAGTAGTTTCCATTTGTTTCATGGAGTTATTTCAGAAATCTTAATGTTAATCTCAATTTTCTTTGCCTTTTAATTCGCAAAGAAAATTACGAATGTTAAAACCAAAACAGCGTTATATTACAGTATGTTCTATGAATTCTTGACAGAAAATTAAAAAATTGGAAACCCAGCAATTAATTTATAATTTAAACTACATCAAGGAGATAGTACTGTTTTTTAGTTATTAAAAAAAGGAAAAAAACTTAATCCAGTAGATAGGATTCTGAAGACTGAAAAAAAATTTCACGAGTTCTAGATTCATTGTTGATGCAACCATTTACAGTCATTCCAGTTTGATTATAGACTTTCATATTGGCGAATTTTAACAGAAAATTAAACTTTTCTATTCCATTCCATAGTAATATGTAGCCAAGCGAGTTTATTATATCTTGAGGGCATCCTGTGATGAGTTATTATTGTAAAATATAAACATAATTAACAGTAATAACACGTTTAATCATTTTTAAAACAAATCTCATTTTTGTAAATTGAGTACTTTATATAGTCGAAGCTAATTTCTAACTGACCTTTGTCTCTGAAATTGATTGACATTTTTCTTATAGAACAAAAATCTATGTTAGGTACAATTAATTGAGTTAGTACTGTACTCAAAATTACTTTATAAGTTCTGTACTTAAATGTTAATATTTTTATACTTAAAAATAATTTGATATTTTAACTAGAATTATTATTTTCTTTTAAGTCCAAGAATGCTGACGATAACAAGTAAAGTTTAGAATTAAGATTAGTCGTATTCTATAAGTAAAAATGAATATTTTACTTGTGAAATGGACATTCATAAATCATTTATTAAAATACATCAAAAGCAATAAATCAACAATTAACATAATTATTTTATCTTGAAATTGGAAGCATATTTACAAGCTTATACAACTAATTACATAGTAGATTATTAAGTAGATTGATGAAAAATTAATTAGATTTAAAAGACCACTGTCACAATGAGCAGGGAGGCCTAGTTTGGTTTTTCCGAAGCGGCACGGTTTTTTTTTGTGGGGAGGGGGCAGGGCTACAGAAGGGCTAATGACATCGGAACCTACTGCTTAAAGCAGATTCCATACGGTTACAAACATCGATGTAAGGAATAGGATTTCACGAACTCTGGTACCAAAGAGAAGCGACCTACCGATTCTGCTATCGTTCAGCACAATTAAGCCTAATCTGCTTTTAAAAAGCAAACGAATAGTTGTAGAGCTTCTAATCATTTTTATTCTTTTCTAAAAAGAAATTTGATTAATCAAACGTTTTTTTAAATTGTTGAAATATTTTGATACAAAACTCTACATATGATCTATATGATTGTGACTCAATCATAACTGCCGTTGATTTAATTGAGCATTTAGATGTTTAAATCACTCTCTGATCATTTAAATACTAAAAAAATGTCAACATTTAACACAATTTATTTTTAATTTCCACGCAACAAAATATTTCCTTAGAACATTTGAGCTGAAAGTTTCAAATCATTCTATAAAAATAAATTTTCCACAAGAAGCACATTTTATACAAGATTAATAGACCCTTTTGGAAAAAATATATCTAATTATCTGAATTAATAACGTGTGTTACTTCTAAGAAATGCTCTTGTTCTACATTCCATAGCTACCACTTATAAATAAATAGAATATATTTTTTAACACACTGTAAGATATAAGAATTTTTTTTCCTTATCATATTTCGTAAGTTGTAAACTTTTGATACGTAATGTAACTAAGACGTATCTCTAAATCAAATTCTTATTCATCATATAAGGAATTTTAGTTAGAGAGCATTGCATAGGAATTTGAGAAAAGGGGAAATCTATGGACTGACATTTTTATGTCACTCTGATATCTAAAAATGTATAAAATATATATCTGCAAAAGGGCGATGCGAAATATTTAATATTTCAGGTGGTAAGCAAAAAGGAAGCACCGTGGAACCTTGCTGTTATGCCTTCTTTACCTATTTCACGGCAGGCAATTTCTCCAAATCCAAAATCCTCAAGATCAAATTTCCAAACAATCCCTTCTAAGCTGGCACAGAAATGTAAGAAAATTCGAATGCCGAGTCCAAGGAGAATTTTGCTACGTGATTTTATATGTGGTTTACACTGGATACATCCCTTCTTATTCTACATGCAGAATTATTGCAATGTTGATTCTTTGCAGATACTGAAGCGAAATGGAATAAGATATATGTATTAAAAAATAGAAAGAAGAAATGTATCTGCTTTTAATTTCAAAGCCAAGAAAACTTTCATCTATTAAATAACACCAATACATTTCTCAATAGTTACATATAATAATCAATAGTTCTCAATAGTTTTAATATAAATAGAATTAATAAAGATATTTTTACTAAAACCTACTAGTATTTGAATATACGAAAAATACATCTTAAGATCACACACAAAAAGAATTTTTTCCTTAATCTACATTGAATATTATGCACACATATAAAACCCATCTGATGTAAAATTTATTCATTAGCATTGGAATAGCAGTTCAGCTATATTTTAGAGGCTACACTTCAAGCTTTTCAACAAAATAGGTACTTTTGTTTAGTTCTTAAGTCTTTCTGTGGTTGAACCGTTATCAATGTCTTGATTCAGTTGCTTCCAGGAAACAAATCTCTCTACTATTATAAGTAATTAATTAACACATACCAAATACCTGATAGATTTAATACAGTGGAACTTCAGGTAACAAAAATGTATGCAGTATGCACTTTTAAAATATTTAGGAACATGATCACAGAAAATTTAGTAGCGTCAGTTAACCGCAAAGAAATATGAGGCTGAATGGAACTATTTCACACAAACACGTAAATAATTTCATGAATCCATATAAGGAGAAAATAAATACAAATATTATTTAAAATTGAAAGAACATGACAAAATACAGTTGTCATGTCAAAAATTGCAAATAATATGATCAAAAGTATAAATAACTTTTGTAGTTCCTTTAAATTACAAACAATTATCTTGATCTAAAATATCACGGTTTAGTTTGTTCGATTTCATATCCTGCCTCACAGCACTTGTGTTACAAAATTTGTGTTACATTCAAAAGCTAAATACTTAAATACTGACTGGTATGTATAGCAACATGCGTATTTGGTTTACGACATTCGTCTAACTTATAAAAATTCCATTTGTAAATACTGAGAACAATGTATAGCATCAGTATACCATTTGGAATATCTAAAATAATATCATTTAGCCAACAAGTATAAGTTCCTACGAATATTAATATAATTTAGATCACTATTATCGTACTAATAAACATCAAATAAATTTTTCATTGCAGATGCACTTTTCTTAATATCAGGGTTTTACTAATGCAAATACTACATAGATAGCTTTCAACTTAAAAACTACATTTACAGATCACAGTTACCATTTATATTACATCAAACCATGAATCGAATGCTTGGTGGATCGATCCCTAAAAGTGACCCAAGAGTCCCATAATTTGTCTGTTTCTCATATATCGAACTTAACGATGCTTTCTCATTCGACAGAGCTCGTAGACTAACTTGAAAGAGACGATATATGCTGAATGGAGATGTTTTACGCTGTCTGGACAAACTCTATAAAGAATGTAAGAATATAGTTGTCATTGTAAGTTTAGAAAAGCTCTTATTGATGGGAGGAACTTCTTCCATACTATTAAACGGGAAATGTAGTTTAAACTATGGTTCATTTTTAGCATATAAATTTTTATATATAACTTGGGGTTGTTTTACGCAATTTTTGTAAGTGTAGGACTTTTTCCTTTCACACACACGCTTGTGCATTAACCTTAACCAAGACTAATTCAAATGATTTTTACTTTAAAACATTTAGGTTTATTTGGAGACTAAACTAGAAGTAATATCATTATACTACAATAACTTTATTATTTTTTCCTAAGAAATTGGGCTGTTTATTTCTAAGCGATATATTGTTTTAATCTATAACTTCATCTCCGTTTGTGGTTCAATAAAAGAATTGAATTGACTTGTTGAGTTGTACTTGAATAAATGCCATTTGCAATTTGTACTTGCATAAGAGGCAGAGAGACAAAACTTCCTAATCTTCAACACCTATCATTGAAAAGAAATTCTGTTTATTGCTGTTCTCAATATTCCTTCAATTCTGCCTCAAATATATCTTTTGTATTTCTGTTCGGCAAATAATTATTCAAGCATCACAATGAAATAAAAGAAATATTTGGTGGGAAGAACTTAATATGGAAAAATGTTTAAACATTCTTAAATGTGCACTTAAGTGGTTTCGCCGTAATTTGTCTGCGATTAACTGTTTGGAACACAATTTGATGTAGAGAAAAAATTTCAGTGTACAATTAATATATCAAATATCACTTATCCTGCTGATGGAATTTCTTTTTCGTTTTTTGTGTAAGGGGGGAGTAGACTGGAGAAATAAGAAACACATACAAACACACACACACACACACACATATATATATATATATATATATATATATATATATATATATATAATATATATATATATATATATATATATATATATATATATATATATATATAAACCTTACAGTCTATTCCCTCGAATTTTCTTGAACACAAAATTTTAGAACGTTAATACAGCATTGTACTTTTATATAATTCCCTGATATATTTTAAGCTGGTCATTCTTTTTGTGTTTATATAGAAGCACCGGCTGTTCACTCAAATTGTTAATATCCTGTCTAAGCTAAACTGATTGTGCGCAGGTCTTTGGAACTAGAGATTCAAATTGTTAATCCCCTATGGACATGGATTTTTTATGGCATGGACGTAACTTTTGGGAGTTGGCCTTAAACTGTAGGTCCCGTTCTCATTAGCCCTCGTGTGAAAAACAGTAGCTACCAGACAAACTGTTACCATGTAGGTAAATAGATTTTCGAAATTGCCTACAAACGGTGAGTCTGTGTCGAATTAGTTTCTACTTGCAAGAAAGTAAACGTTGATCCCCAAATCAGATAAAATTCTTACTACATCTGTATTTAGGAACTAAATTTTCCTTAGTAATTCTACTGATTAATAATTTGGAACACAATTAGATTTAGAGCAACACTTTTCGTATACAATCAATATATCAAATGTAACTTACCCAGTGTATTGTAGTTTTAAATTTCTCGTGTTTAAATGCGAACAAAGAAACACACAGATGTACATAATTTCCATAAGAGTTATAGAAATGTGGACTTTTACTCCAGGTAAGATATGTATATGTCAAAGTCACTCCCTAATGACGACATATTTGGTAGCAGGTAAATAGCTAGGTTTATATTCCTTATACAGGTAACGTACATTTAAGATATAATATTGCGTAAAACCTAGCATACAATAAAAAGAAATTAATTTATTCATAATAGAATGTCGCAGAAAGCCAGACGCAAAAATTCAATGACCACCTATTATACATTTATGCCCGAGTAGCAAACACTTGCTTAGGCTTAAATACAGCTTCAGTACAAACCACTTAGTTTATTATATCTAAAGCAAATGCGAACAATTTAATCAGCAAAATTGCTTATGCTTATTTATAGTACGAGTTTATGCTAAACTTAGTTTTTTTTAAACAAACTTGTTAGTTTCTTCAAAACTATGCAAATTTAATGTTCGATTACTGCTAATCGATCATTAGGTATCCTTACAGAGTTTTTAGGACTTTCTTGAAGTATAAAACATGGTTGAACTCTCTTGAAACATCTAATTTTGATTAAGATTAGATCATTTCCTGCATGAAAACTGTGTAAATTAAATTCGGAAAATTGCAACAATTATATAAACAAATAAACTGCTTTGAAATAGAAAACTGACTTATGTGTTTTCTTTAAAACGCAGAGATAGTATTTTCAGTACACAAAACAATTAATTTTTGGTTTGTGAAATCAACACACGAATTAATATTTACCTAATTTATGGCGATCACACATGCGAGTAATTCGCTTTGCGTCAGTAATTCGGAGGAATTGCAGTCACTCACTTTTTTTACAATTCCCATGTCTTCGGTTGCTAAGCAACAAAGACCGAAAGTCGGATTAGTTTCTATTTCTTTTATATTGCCTTGGGATTGAATTCGGCTCCTTTAACAGGAGCCGCATTTTTTATGATTCCAACTAAAGCATATATACATTGTTTAGGAGTTTTTTAATGCTGTTTACTTTTATAGACTCCTTATTTGTGTTTGTCAGTGGATTAAATCGCAAGAGACGCTGATACTTGGTACTAAATGATTTATCTCACGAAAATATTTACAGTACAATAAAGCCAAGCGTTTGTGTATTTTCATATCTAACCATTTTCTCCTGGTACTCTTATAATAAACTTTATTTAACATTCCTCAAAAAATATTTATGGGGGTTTTTATTCAGAGGTGCTGAGAATTTGTCAAAATTAATGGGCAACTATACATAAAACAATTATGATGATTGCAGCAGGATCAAACTTAAGAACAACAAATTTCTTATATAATCAAAATATTTTTTTGTACAGATTTTTTCATAAGTATATATTTCTAATAATTCATATATATGTATATATATATATATATATATATATATATATATATATATATATATATATATATAACGAATGGTTATAAAAGAAGTATCTCTGGGGCTATGTGTAGCTTGAAGGAATAACTCAAACAAAACTAAAATGGTCTCACTTTATAATTAATAATTGTTAAAAAGAATTGAATAATAATAATAATAATAAATATTGTTGCAAGAATCACCTATATACGGCATTTTTGAGTGTAATACAAGAACAAATACCTAACACCGGGTGGTATACCTAATTTATCTAAAAAAAATTTTTAGATAGTTTGATTGTTTGACTCATAGAGATGCCGATGAAATTAAGGTTCTACATGACCACCAATGAGCTGGGGGATACAACTCAAGCTGTGCGTGACGTGCTCAACTGCGAAAGAGTGATGTGTCTCGATCTTTTATATCATTGAGGTTTGCGAAACCTCCACGGTGACATTATATTTTAAGTACTTCAAAGACCAAAAACCACATGGCGTTAGATCAGTTGATCGAGGAGGCTCGGACATACGAAAATACCGGATTATCATTGTATCATCTAGGAAATGTTGTTGTTAGAACTGTTGTACTGCTCGCCGAATAGTGTTCTACATCTTGCATAAAAACCGTTTCAGTAAGACAGTCTTTGCATTTGAATGTTTGCATCATGTACTTTTTCGCTGTGCAGTAACTGAATATATAGCATCTCCTGATGTCCGTAACTGCAAAAAATTAAGGACCAAGAACAAAATTTGCCGTAAAATTGCACCACAAGGTGAGGTTTGGAGAATGAAGGAGTATTTCGTGAATAACATGTGGTGACTTTGAAGCCCTTATTCTACATCTCTCCGTATTCACTCTGCCATTCAAAAGCCATTCATGGCGCATCATCTCTGTAACAAAGAGTTACAGTTGGACAAAGCAAGAGCGAAACCAACCTAGAGGTGAAAGTGGAGTGACCCTCCTTCGACCTATTGGTCAAGAGGGGTTGCTAACCGCGGAGTAGCCCGCTTCGGCCCAGCAACGCTCCCCAACGAACTTTTTTTCTAGAGAGATCTGCAGGCCCCCTCGGAGAGAGAGCAAAGGAGAAGGAACTTGGATTTTTTGGATCTTCTATACACAAATCATAATTTTACTAATGTAAATTTTGAATGCAAACTTAGGTAATATAGAATTACAAATGGGACCGAAGATTTTTTTGAAATTTGTATTTTACAGCTACAAGATGTTTTACAGCTACAGTATCAGCAAAAGAAGTTTCATTAGCTGTTCCAGTGGTGCAACGAGTCATCCTTTGGTGAATTTTTTTCGCTTCCGAGGGAGGGAGTGTAACAAAGAGTTACAGTTGGACAAAGCAAGAGCGAAACCAACCTAGAGGTGAAAGCGGAGTGACCCTCCTTCGACCCTATTGGTCAAGAGGGGTTGCTAACCGTGGAGTAGCCCGCTTCGGCCCAGCAACGCTCCCCAACGAACTTTTTTTTAGAGAGATCTGCAGACCCCCTCGGAGAGAGAGCAAAGGAGAAGGAGCTTGGATTTTTTTTTATCTTCTGCAAGAGTTCGAGCACCATTTTTTTTTCTCATCAAGGTGCCATGTTTGTTAAATCTCCGACCTAGTGTGGTTAATTTGGCATCATAGCCCTAAAACCATTTTATATATCTATTGCCATTTACATCTTTATTTAACATTTAATAAACAAAATTCAGCAGGAAGAGTTAGTTAAAAAATAAAAAACACTAGACTCACGGCCGGCTTTGACACTATATCGGCCTCTCATTAACAATCTCCCCATAAAATCTCCCATGGGAAAGCATCCTAGACATTCATTGATGCTAAAAATGTTAGAGAAAAATAAAATCTCTTCTGTAACTACCTGATAAAAATTGCATTTAAAGACTAATTTTATTCGAATAAAATTGGATTTCATTTATCAGGATTGTTCGAACAGTAACATGTGGAATATCCAACTCTGAAGCAATTCCACGTGCACAGGGACCGGCTTTCAGAGTCTCTGAGGACTCCACAATTGTAATGGCAATTTTTTTTGTATGTAAGGAGATGTACTGGTATCCTCTCCCTTCCACACATTACAGTAAACGATCAATTCACGTCGACTTTTTTACCATTTTTTTCACTGAACATGAATAACTACCCGGTCTCTCTCTCTTTATATATATATATATATATATATATATATATATATATATATATATATATATATATATATATATATATATATATCAACGATTGCAAATGCGACTCTTCAAGTTGAGTACGGTTCTCATAGCTTATTTTGTAAATTCATTTAAATACAATATTATTGTAGTTATTTCATTAATTTGTAAAAAAGTAGTTATTAAAAAACAGGTACGCAGTAAACTTTTTCTAACGAAAATAAGGCATTGCAAATACAAAACAGATCTACTCCAACAATTTAGTTTTGAGAATTTTTAACAGAAACAAAATATAAACAATTGAATAAAGCTAGTTGCCTTCAAGTTTCAATTTTTGAAATAATATACTGTATGGAGCTATAGACTCTAAGATCAATTTAGTAAATACCAAATAACGTTTACAGTCGAATAAACATCATCTGACCAACTCCTGCGGACGATTTTAAAAGATTTTATGCCAAATTTCAGACTTTTAGCCAAAGGTCTTAGTTAAATATTTTGTAATTTATAATTATGTTTAAATTTATCAATAAAATTTTGAAACGTTAATTTTGTGAGAACATTAAATACAATTTCTGTTTCAACTCACACCGTTATGTTACAGCCCTGAACTTTCCTGAAACTTGAAACGACTGCTAACAATTGAAAATGATTTTTCTAAGAAAAGCGTTATCTTTAAAATGACATTCTACTAATTTAGAACTTAATTTGAAAATAAAATTGAATTAATTTTGGAAAGTCATTTGAATGTCAAATTTAGTCAAAATAGAAAAACACGAGCTATACAAGAGTAAAAAAGATATATTATATATAACGTAGGACCTTAAAAATTTAAACTGTGAAAGGAAGAATCAGCAATTAATATGTTCATTGCTAAACACATAATTCCTCACCAAACGGCCGATGAGGCATTACCACATACACGTTGATATTTATTTTATAAGCGGAAAAATATAGAGGTCACAGCGAACCGATATGTAATATTTGTTTACTGCCTAGTAGGGAATTTACCACCACTACTTTGGTGGAGTGGGGATGGTTAACAGCCATTGTCTGTTCTTCATGTTAGCCAGTCTGCACCGTGGCGGCGTTCGGACAAGGCAAAGATGGGATGATTTTGTTTAGTTTTTCGTTGAATTAGTGAGCTTGATGTTTGGGTTTTACTTATTTTGAGTATTAATATAGAGGTCACAACAAACTGAAATGTAGTGTTTGTTTACTGCCCACTGGGGAAAAGATTTACTTTGGTGTTGTGGGGATGGCTAACAGCCATTTTCTATTCTTCATGTGAGCCAGTCTACACGGTGTCGGCGTTCGGACAAGGCAACGACAAGAATATTTTGTTTAGTTATTCGTTGAATTATTGAGCTTGATGTTTGGGCTTTATTTATTTTGAGTATTATTTTGGATTTTCCTAATATGAGTGAACCACCAGGGTCCTCGAAAAAACTCAGTGCAATGCAGGCCCGTGCAAAAGAAAAAAAAACAAGTCTAAAAAAGACCAGAGAAAGACTTATTACTGAACGACGACTTTTA
>CM063505.1:198630463-198660463 GCA_032207245.1 Pardosa pseudoannulata
ATATATATATATATATATATATATATATATATATATATATATATATATATATATATATGAAGCAATAAAAATGGGAAGATCAGAATTTTAAAGAATTATTTTAAGTGTAATAATTTTGATATACTACAGGTAACATATACATACACAAAATATTAAATTTTCTTTGAACACGTACAATGTTGAGACTACACAGTCACATGACTGTGTTCTAACCAATGATAATATTTCTAAATAATTCCTGTTGATATTCATTTATCCTCCAAAATATTTTCTAACAGCAGAAGTTCTTTATAAGTTCATAATTTGTCATGAATAAGTGACTCTACTTTTAAATAATAAAAAGTTCCAAATATTTTGAAAAGATAGCAAACATCATTTCATCAATGCTGTTATCAGTTATAAAATTCCCTAAGCTAAGTTTGTAAGTTTTGAACTCACTGAGTAGGGAATTAATTAAGTGTATTTTTAGAAAACTCTCCTTCAGTGGGAGATGTTTTAATTCTGCTTATGACTTTCTAAACTGGTCAAGGTTAGAATGTAAATTATTTACAAGATTAAACATTCGTTGAAATTTACAAATTGATATTTCAATAACGTTACTATATATCTGTGTTTATAAAACAGCCACTTAATGAATGGGGAAATAAATGAGAAATGTAGCTAATTAAAAAAGTAAATAAAAGACAACAGAATAAAAGAACAAATGGGAGGGAAGAAATACAAAAAATAAGTGAAAGAAAAGAAATCAACTGAAAGCGATGATAGATGAGAAGAAAATACAAAAAGAAAGCATTTGAGATAGGCGAGATAAAGAACAAATGAAAGACAAGAGAAAAATAACAGGAGGGAATGAAAAAGAATAAGTAAGAGAGAAGCGAGGAAGAGAACAGAGGGAAAAGAATGAGGAAAAGAACAAGAAAAGAGATACAAGATAGAGGAGGAGACACAAAAAAGGAGAGAAAACAAAGAAAGAACGAAAGAAAAGGAATACAAATAAGAAATTAAAAAGAATGACACTTTAAAATACAAAATTTCCATGGCAATAAAAAAACGTTTCCTCTATTTCCCGATGTTAAAAAATGAAATACATGCAACTCTTCACTTCTAAATAGCATTCATTTCAAAAAACGGTTTAAACCTAACTTAATAAAAAATACTGTCAGGTAAATATATTCCGATAATTTATATTCTTAATCTTTTTTAAAATAAGACAAAAAATATTGAAATCTATAGTGTATATAATGCATAGACGCGTGTCGTTGTGGAGGTGGTTAAACGTGGATTCATGCTAAAACAATATGCGATTCTATAATATTTTACAAATACACAACATTATTTTGTATTCAGTCACCAACTTAATATATAAAACATCTTGACCATTCCTTGAAATTCCTTCACAATTTAAATCGATATCCAGGCCGTAAAAAGAAAAGAATGAAATTTTAAACTATTTTCAGAATTTAACAAAAAAAGACAGAAACTATTACAATGATATCATATTTATTAAAAATATTTCTTCTGTTTAAAGTGTAATCTGGAGAGGTGAAAGTTTTAAAAATTTAAAATAATGAAGAAGCAAATATTATTGTATTAAAAAAAGTATAATAAATCATTAACGATTCTAATTTTAAAATAAAATAAGTATTCTTTGAGGTTATTTATAAGCAGGAAAACTAACTAAAACTGAGGATAAACATACTTACAAATTTAATGTATCCTTTTCTTAGCTTTCAAACGTGTGAATATTAATTACAGTCGATTCAAATATTCCGTTCAAAAGAGAAGCATTCTAACCTAAAAAATAATTAAATTATTTGAATGAAATATTTTTAAACTATACCAAAATATCATAATCATCTTGTATATATTTAAAATTATAAAAGGAGAAATCTAAGAATGCAATGCAAAATATTTTACATTTGATGATATGGGGCATAACTTCGTTTAATTAGCTCTCTTTGTTTGCATAACGTGATATTTTCATTTATATCTAATACGTAAAGGAAAAATAATACAAATTAGATACTAAGGCCAGGACTAGAGAAATAACTCTTTATTAAAATTTCATAACGCTTAGAGATATAGAATATAACTTTCCCAGTAAACTTTTGTTTGAAAAGTGAAGGAAAAACAAATGTACATAATTATGCAAAAAAGATGTTAGACATTACGAAGTTACAGTTTTAAGCTATTATGACCTTTCATATTACATAGTAAAAGCTTCTAATCTTATAAAACAGCAACATTATAAAAATTTATTTTTATTTTTTCTCGTCAGTATTTTTATATTAGTCTAAATAAAAATAAAATAATTCTATACACACACACACACATATATATATATATATATATATATATATATATATATATATATATATATATATATCATGTTTATATATATATATATATATATATATATATATATGTGTGTGTGTGTGTGTGTGTGTGTGTGCGTTTAATAGTGTATACAAATTATTCCCAACTAGGTGATTTGGTGATTGTAAAATTCATTGTGTTATGTAAATTAGGTGATTGAAATCACCAAATTTGCATAACACAATGAAAATATCAGCTCTTGATCATAATTATTACAATTTCTCTCGTTTTTTACTGTTGGCTGGTCAAGAAAGATTTATCGAATTTAATACCTAATTTTACATATTCTTATTCAATAAATTTTTATTATAAATATTTTCAGTAATAAATTTTAAAATCTATCACATAATTACATTTTACAGAGAGGAGGAGTGAATAGTGTTTGTAAAAAGGTTTGGAGTAAACGATTTTTAAACAACGAGAAAGAAAAATATTTTGACTGTAAGTGCAATTTTGGAGTTTAGAGAAAATAAATAAATATTTCTTAATGATTTGAAATATATTCTGTAAACAAGGTGATTCACAATTATTACAGTATGATAAACCCTAATTCCATTGGATATTATCTACTGACAGACATTTTCAGTATGTCTGAAATATTTTTTTATTCCAAAAAATTAAAAGAAACTTATAAAAAAGAAATTTATTCCTCATTTCACAAAATTGTTCATCATCAAGTAATAAATTTCACAGCGTATTTCATCTCGTCATGTTAACACATATTAATTACCTTTATTTTGAGGTAAGGAATGCATTTATGCAGATAATCGGGTCGCCATGACGACATTTGGGTTGCGGACATTACCGTCCAGAAGAGAAAAAAAAAAGGAACATTTTTTGGCAGCGCTCCTTTCTTTGTTGAATAATTGGCTCTTTTACGATCCGAATTTTTACACTAAATTTTTCATTTCAGGTCCAGGTGGACGATATAGAAAACCTCTGTGCGTATCGACTCACTCTTTTTATTCTGTAGTAGAATTAGGTAACCCGGGAAAGAATAAGAACAATTAAATGCGTGCCAGGCATATTTCCAACACCGATCTCTGTCGAGGAGGAAACTTGAAGTCACGGAACTCTGGTAACGTCGAATAACAAAAAAAAAATATAGCTACAAATAATGATTTCACCTTATGACAGCGGAAACGCTGGAAATGAAGAAATATAGTATCTAATAACGTATCTTCAGAAGGTGTAGAATAAAAAGATTAGGAGATATATGCGAACTAAACAAAAAGTCAGTGCGTGTACATATGTATGCATATATATAAACACATATATATGTGTGTAAGTGTGTATAATATTTGTATGCTAAAAGTATAACCAGCAAAATTATGTCTATCTTGAAATAATTTTCTAGCAATTCTTCCTTTTCTGGAATCCTTGTTCAATAGCCTAGGTGGATATCTTTAATTTCATTATTAATTTGATGACTTCGAACTGTCCAGCTTCCTGCTGCGTAAGTAAAAATCTTGTGACGCTAAAACTACGTAATCAGAGCATCAACTTGACTGGCAAAGAGAATTCTGATAGGATGGTCCGGACAACTATTTAACCGAGATGTAAATGTTTTGCGTATATATATATATATATATGTGTGTGTGTGTGTGTGTGTGTGTGTGTGTGAGTGTGTGTGCGCGCGTAATGATATTTTTATCCCTTTCACTCCCGATTTTCCGGTAATTCCTTTATCGCAACCCTACGGAATGTTCTCGAATGTTCCCTAGTAAAATCTGTCCACCTGCATATCTAAAAATAGTATTCTGTCACTTATGTTATTTTATCCACGTGACTAGTAGGGATGGCTAATAGGTTGGCACAAGTTGGCTATAAAATCGAATGTATGGTATTTGGAAAGGTTTTTTTCGAGTGTTCTAGCAGTTTTGATTATTTTGACATGATTCAACTACAATAGTTTTTCAGATTCCATTACCTTTATTTCTCTTTCATTATCGTCGCTGATGAAACTGGAGTTCTGGGTGGTTTCCGCAGAGAACTCCACTTCGCGATGAAGCAAAAAGACTCATTTCATACACACACGCACACACACACACACACACACTCATATATATATATATATATATATATATATGTGTGTGTGTGTGTGTGTGTGTGTGTGAAATATGGGTGAGACTTATCCAAAAGCATGGAACATTTTATTCCTGGTGATGATACACCCAATCCATACAACAGGCAAGAACTTTTTGAACATCGTGCCTACACACTTTTTCAGTAGGGATTTCCCACGTAAAAAGACTTCGAATAATCCCTAAGAACATTTGATCATGTGATAAAATATACCCATGTTTAAAGAAAACGCGTTTACTATTGGCTAAAGAAATACAGACAGAGGCTGAATTCAGTCTATACCGTGTCTGTAGGGAAAAATCCGAATTACTACGCCAACCCCCACGTAACGTATTTTAATATTACGTTATTAAATTAATATTAAATTATGTAAATAAGGGTTTTTAATATTACACACACACACACACACACATATATATATATATATATATATATATATATATATATATATATATATATATATATAAATATATATATATATATATATATATATATATATATATATATATATATATATATACAGAGAGACAGAGAGAGGTATGTATATATATGTGTGTATGTATGTGTGTGGGATGTGCCCATCACTAACATATCACAAAGAGTTTCTGGGTCGAAAAATATATACATGACATATATATGTAGATTTGTAAGACAGACAATCAGTGTTTCCGTGCTTATTATTGTGATGGCGCGGGAAGAAGTGTAAATAAGATGACTAAGAAGAACTGAAGTAAGCAGGAATTAATTTTGTTGTATGCGAAGTCGTCAGTTGCAGAAAGAACAACAGATATTCGCCAAAAGTCCGCAATTTAGCAATAGAATTCCCCTAATTTTATCTTAAAATACAATCACAAATACGTTGGTAGGTTTTAGGTTAAAATATCATTATGTACATATATGAGTAGGTCGATTATAACCTTACTTACGTAATTAATTGTTTACGAAAATTTGTAACGGTAGTCAGTGTCACAACCTGCTGGAATATATGCAACTTTTGTCCCGAAAAATACCCCATATAGCCAAATTTCTCTTCCCTTTTGATGGTAAAAATGCATATAAAGGAAAAGTAATAAAAATACACGTTTTGATAGAAATGTCTGTTTACTTTTTGTATATTTTATTCAAAACGATAGTCTATTATAACCTTTATTTCTATATAGAGTATAGAACTAATCCTTATTTGAGCCGCATCAAATATAACAACACACACACAAACTCATATATATATATATATATATATATATATATATATATCATAAGACACCGTTTTAGCCACCAAAGACCTTTCTTAGCAGAGCATCGATTTACATATCATCAGAGAATACCACTTGAGCGGAACCAAGTGAGAGATCAAATAACAGATAACGTAAGAATCTATGTAATCATCTGGTGCAAAACCTAGAGAGAAATCTGTGTAAAAATCTGTCTCTAATATGGTCCTTGTTAAAAATTTCTTAAATTAGCCGCTATTCCACTATAAAATTTTAATTGGTTAGACTCCTTTTCTAAAGGCATGATCTGTAATTCTAGTGCACAGTTTAGATTAGAAAGGAGAGACAAAAGAGGAAAGCAAAGAGAAGCATGATTTTTTTCCTTGAATTTGGATTTCAAATCCTATGAGAATTATCTCCGGTCTTAATAAGAACTTTTGACTACAAATTTACGTTGGCATGTGTGAACTCTCAGATTACGGAAAGTTTCTTGACAGTATATTTGTTAAGGTTCCGTCTTCAGGATTTTATACAAAATACCTACGCTAGTTTACAGATTTGGTTTACTTTTCCTTAACACACACACACACACACACACATATATATATATATATATAGATAGATAGATAGATACATACATAGGTAGATAGATAGATAGATACATAGATAGATATGTGTGTGTGTTTACCAAAGTACAATGTGATTTACATCTTAACTTGATAATTCATACATTAGGCACATAAAGAATATTTAAATTTCTATTCTCTAATAACAATTTCAATATAATAATATTTAATATCAGTGCATACATATGAAAATGTATGTAAAAGTATGCATGCATAACTGTTTATATAACTCATGTTGAATGAAACTTAAATTGTTATGTAGATAGCTTATACACAGTACCCTTTACGACCCAAAAAGTATTGAAACTAGAATAAATTTTGAAAGAAATATATATATTATTTTATGCAATAATACATTTTAGTAATTCATAAAAATTACAGGATTAAACATGATATTTTCTTCTGATTTATTTATTAATTCCAACTATTTCGAAGAAAATCCCATCTACTGTTTGACTCGAAAAGCTCTCACAGGTCTTTAAATAAGGCACCATCGAACTTGTTAGACATGAATGTGAACTTCTAATAAACAATCACGAATATCTTCCCGAAATTTATTTTAGTAAGATTACTCGAGAGAACTAGATAAACATGGAAATCAGAGGAGAGCGTTGACGTGATAATTATTACATTATAATCCAATCACAAAAGGGTTATACCAATTATGGTTATACCAATTACTTTTATCAAGATCGGTCCAGCAGTTTAGAAATGCATATTAAATACACACACACGTCTATGTATATATATATATATATATATATATATATATATATATATATATATATATATATATATATATATATATATATATCATGATATTTTCTCTGTATATCCTCCTTCCATATCAGAACTATCCAGAATTTTACAATAAATAGTACTTGAACGTTATTGTAGATACTAAATGTTCATAAATGTACAAAATATATAATTAATAAAGCTAAGTATAAAATTTTGAATTAAATTTCATAATTTTTTCTTTCATTAGTTTAATAGTATTCCGTTTGAAAACTACTACCATAACCAACATAATGTGAGCCTATACGTTTGGAGAAGAATTATAAGGTACTGCCAGAAGGAGATATAGTTACAAGAATGCCGTGAGTCTTAAAAGTTTGAATACCGCTGATTTGGAAGAAAGAAATTCCCAGTAATTACTTCCAAAGATGGTATTTTGAAGGAAAAGGGAATATTTAGAATCAACTAACATTTATATAGCATTTGCTCTTGTGCATAATAAATGTAAACTGAGATGGAATACGTTGAGAAAATCCTATTAGATTTCTAATTAAGTTTTCTCCAAAGAATTGATTATACATCACATTGTTCAGAGAAAATTATCCAAGAACCTGTACTTTTCTCTAGAGAGGTGGTGTTTCTACAGCGAAAAATTTGAATGCTAACGTAATACGAAGTCTGCTAATAAGTCCTTTTATATATTTAATTATACTTCAGTATCTGTTCAGTTGGAAAGAAAATTCTTTGGGAAAGTTATAATCATCGAAGGTTGGAAAACGGATCGAATGAAGAATTCCGCATAAAAGAAGATATTTGCTACAATTAAATTTATTAATATGAGTTTGGAATCATAAAAAAGGATTATTTTGATTTAAATATGAAAATAGTACAAATAAAATTGAATAAAACATCCTTTAGAAAATACGAAAATATAGGATAACTTAAAATTTACTACTACTTATAGCTTAGCTTCCAGATTTCGGACTGGATAAATAAAGTTATCCAAAAAACATATATTTTTTTAAAAAATCACTAATTTTCATAAAGAGATAAATGCATTTCTTTAAAATTTTAATATAAAGTTAAGAAGTAAAATCTAAAGAAATAAAAGTATTATATTTTGTTCATTTATCATTACATGGATTAGCAAAACAAACGTTATTTTATTTTGCAAAATCATAAAAAATACCAATGTATCTACAAATAAAAATATTAAGGGTATGTCATAATTCTTAAAAACTTTTGAAATGATAATGTTATTACTAATGAAATAAGATTCGCATCTAAAAAATGGATAAAAAATAAATTTATAATAAAAATACAAATTTATAATAAAAGAAATGCGCCTAATAGAAATTGATATAAGTAAGTAAATATATTAAAAAGTAATAAACACTGTATTATTTGGAAGTATTTTAAACGATATCACATAAATTAAGTTACTTAAAAACTTTAAATAGTTTGGGGAGTTAGTAGTAAAATATATATATATATATATTTATATATATAATATATATATAAAAGTAATAATGTAGTATATACAGATATATATATATATATATATATATATATATAATACCCTGCCTTGACCTAGAATCAATTTAACTAAGCCAATTTAACCATGTGCTCAAGTCAAGCCTCAAAAAGTTTAACCTGAACTACTTTTATCAAGGTTGGTTCAACAGTTTAAAAATGCATAACAAATATACACTAACGTAAACGTGAATATATATATATATATATATATATATATATATATATATATATATATATATATATATATATAATGATATTTTTGGCACTGTAGTTGTGTCTATCTTAAAATAATTTTCTGACGATTCTATCCTTTTCTTGCAAACTTGATGAATATATTTGTCTTTCCTAGCAATTTGGTGACTTCTAAAACCCAAACTTCCTCTTGTTTAAGAGATTTACATAACTCGGGACGCTTAAACTACGTCATGGCGTCACCTCGTGACTGGCAATTTGAGATTTCTCATTTGTTTGTCCATACAACTATAAAATCGAGATATATGTGTTTTCGTACAGAAATACGTGAGAGGAGTTTCTGGAATAAACTCTGTTTTACTTGTCATTCAAAAAGTCTTTTGTTCTCGATTTGAACAACGCTTTCTATCGCCTCACGACTGCATCACAATCAAAATGGAATCTCTCCCATTTATAATCGGACAAATTTTCTATTACATGTATATATATATATATATATATATATATATATATATATATATATATATATATATATATATATATATATATATGTGTGTGTGTGTGTGTGTGTGTGTGCGTGTGTGTGTGTTATAATTATTATTATTTTAATACCAACAACCATAAAATTATATAAAAATAAGCTCTAGTGTCAAATAGAATAAAAATATTTCTATTAACTACATAATTTTAAATAATAACACTGAATTTAGATAATTTCATATTACCCGAATACAAAATTATTGAGAAATTTTTTTCTGATTAATTAAAATGATGAAAGTATATAATAAATGAAACAAAGAAAAATATATTTATTTCAGAAATTTTTATTTAAAATTTTTGAAACATAAAGAATATTTTATCGCAAGGAGGTGTAAACCGATGGAGGTTCTGTCTGAAACAATGTATCTTTTTTGACTTTTCGGACACATCAGACAGACTAATATCCATTAAAGAACGCAAAAGATCTTAATGTACAGTACTATATAAAACTGTTTACTTTTGAAGTAAGGTAAACACTTAAGTAATTGTTTAGAGATGAGCTGCGCTTACTAACAAATTAATGTACCTTCTGAAGCGAGTTAGAGAGTGTTAATGGAATCAGCTCATTCGTAAAAAAAGGGTGTTATCAGAAAGAACTATTTTACTCCTTCTTTTTCTTAGCTTTCTTAGAATATAAAAGCCCATTTTTGCTGAGAAAAATTTATCGCTTCAAAGGCAACTCATAGCAAAAAATAAATTTGAAACATATTCAAAGTAATATTTCTACACCAGTGATTTCAAAGACGTTATTTATTTAACGTAAAAAATTTTACTGATTCTTTTGTCTGTACAATTTCTGTACAAAAAGAATGTAGTTTCTGTTATGGAAAAAGAAGCACTAATGGAAAGTTCTGTCTGATTTTGCTCATATTACATAATTATTACTGAAAAAGAAATGTAAAAGAAAGTACTTGTTTAAAAAATTTATAACTATATATCTTTTAAAAGAAAAGTTATATGTTTTATTACATTCTTTAATTAAAAATAGAAATAACTTTGAATTTGTCCAAAATACATTACAGCTTCAAAATATTACTTTATTACAACTTAAATTATTCTTTTTCGCTACACTAATTTTTGTTACATTTAGTTACATTTTGCAGATTTGATATTTTGTGCTTCCAAGAATAAATATATATATCATATCAATAATGAAGATTACTATGCCGCTTTTAGTGTAGTTCCATTTCAAATATTTGTCAAATTTACATATTGACTAAAAACTATGATGCAAAATATGTATTCTAAATTGTAATTTTTTATTAACATGCTAAAAAAGTATTTTCAAAATAATGGATTGTGCATGTCTTCTACTTAAATATTTAACATGAAAGCCTAGAAATTATGAAACTAATTGTGGGATTGCAAAATGATATTTCATTCATATAAAAGATATTTTATTAAAATATTATTCAACTAAACGGGTAAAAACATCCATGCCACAAGGAGATTCTAACCCACAAACTCCGTTACCAAAGATCAGTCTCTTCAGCTATCGTTCTGCAATGCATACATTGGTAGTACGGGAATGTTTGATACAGACTATCCATTATTCCATAAAGTATCATGGATATATCGTGGCTGTATCATGGATAGGAACAGCACTTTTGCTTCAAATATTTCAGGGAAAATTACTTTCCGTTAACATCATCTGTTAAGGAGTATATAAACTAAAACTATACAGTTAATCATCTATGAGCTTGAGAATTTTATGCAGGATTTGTAATATTATTTTATTTATGTTTTAGATTTTTTAAATTTAATATTTTTTCTTGTTTTTTTCTTTTGTAATTTTAATTGTCAATTTTTTTTATTATCATCTTTGCTAATTTATGTTATTTTCAGCTTTATAAATTGTTTTTTGAGCTATCAAATTTCTCCTTATGATATCCATAATGAGCAGTAAATAACCTGATAATAAAAAAACGATTTAGAAAAATATCATTGAATATAATAATTTAGGAAGTTACATTTTTCTACCACAGAATATTCGTAATTAAATAATAAATAAATAAAACTGTATTGCATCTACGTATTTACTATTATACACTATTTTTTCTGCCTTTTCGAACTTCTACATCAAATTCAATTTATGATTTCCATTAAATATGTATTTTGCACTTTTATTATATTCTTAAATAAACATAGATATTTGTTTTAAGTAGCACATTAATTACAATATATTATACTCTTGTAACTATAAAATTTATTATTCATTTATTAAATAAATTGCTCATTAAAATGAGCGGTGAATATATATAAATTGAAAATAATAAAAAATTTAACTATTATAATAGCATTATAACGAAAAAAATGGTATCGACACTCCATTAGGTAAATTTCTACAAACATCTTCTGAGAAAAAGCCCTTTCCTGATACTTTCCTCATCACAGAAAATGAAGTTATATTACAAGATTTAACAGAAATGTTGTACTTTGAGATAACAATAAATAAAAAATCCGACATTCATGTTATATGCAAAGAAAAACAAGAAAATTCTCACTGGATGTCTTGATAAGCCGCACACAACAATCTGCAAAAAGATTGGATCTATCTTGTTAAAAGTATCTTAGTAAACAAAAAAGAGGCAAAATTTTGTATTGCATTGGAACTAATCAGCTTTTATATACGAGTGCTAGTTATAAATTGTAGAAGAGAAGTCATGATTCTTAATCCCGACTGGCAAGATACACATCAAATTAAAATTTTGAAAAATTAGTAAAGAAATTTAAAACTTTATTCAGCACTTTCTTTTCTCTTGTTATAAACTTTAGAAAAATAGAAACTATGATGAAAAATTATTTATATCTTTAAATGTTAAATTAACTACAGCAAAAATTTATATTTTCGAAATATAAAAATAGTTTTGCTATAAAACAATAATATTATTTCTCCAAACAAAGTTGCTTTAAAAAAACAGATGTCTTTAAAAATAATTGTGAGTTTTAATAAGTATTAAAACAATGATAATATACAAAATGTACTCATTTTTATTGTAGATTATCGTTTCCAAATTTCACACTCTAAAATATTGCTATTTTTAGATAGGTATTTCATTACAGAGCAACTTTGCTGCAACTTTTTCTGCCACTACTATTTATACTCTTTATCCAAAATATATTTTAAAACATTGTTTTATCTATTTGAAAACCATTGTTACTACTCCATGAATATAACGCAATATTTCTTCTGTATGGTAGTATTGTTAGATTGCAGCAACACCAACATTCGTTATAATGAAATATTTTGTGTTGAGTGGAGATTGGGTAGGTATACAAGTACATGTTACAACATCCTTGCATATGAAATTTTAACATTCGACCACTATCATTTTTTATTTGTGGAACATACATACATAGTAAGTCCATACAAGTGTTCGAACGAAACTACTTAAATACATTCAAGAATGATTAAATTGGATATTTAAAATATCAGATTTAAAGTTTATTTATACATTTGTAAAGATGTAAGAAGTGAAAAGTTTAATTAGATTCATGCATGGTTGAAATGTGCATTTCCATTTAAATACCCATGACCAAAATTTTCGAGATAACAATACTTTCGTTACTTCGTACAATGAAGTAAAAATACATAACATGTTAGTGTTTAGTGTGAAAAGAAAGCGCATAAAGTAAAAAAAAATGCACAAAATATGGCTCTTTAGGTTGCAAAATTCTCTTCCAATATATTTAATCAAGTCATACAATGTTTGTGAATAAAAAAAAACTCTAGCCACCATTTAGTCTTCTGACTTTATCAGGTATTTTAATAGTAAGTAATAAAGAGGACCATTAAATTAAAGACTTTGCAATTATCTAAAGAAGGGGGGGAGATGATTTTATGTCTTTTCAGCATGGGGTATCGATATCGATAAAAGCAGATCAATGCAGACGAATAGTAGATGGAATACATTACGTATAGAAACTGGCAGTAGCAATGAACTTTGGTATTTATGACAGAAAAAGAATATGGTACTTTTATATGAGCATAATCCAAATTTTTTAGCTTTTTGGCAAGGAGGGTTACCTGGAAGTAGGTTCGTAAAAGAAATCTTTAAAAAAAAACTGCGTTAATTTTATTTCTCTCTAACTTCGTAAATGGAATATGTAACCAGAAAATCAGCTTCTATGAGAGAAGAATTCGGTAAATTGAATATGTTTCTAAATGAAATATTTACACGTAGCAAAAAATACTCCATTTATATTCTTACTGGCTTACATTCTCATATATTTATACAAAGAGAAATGACTCAAATGACTCTCTATAACACATTAAATAACTTTATACCTTTAATATATTTTCATTTCTTTCTTATCCATTCTTAAGATTTCCTGAAAAATCGTGTAAACTCACAATTTAAAAATATACAAGATTTAATAAAAATTGAGATGAAATAAAAGTTTTTTCAAAAGTATCAAAACTGATAAGTTTTGGAGGACATTTTATAAAATTACTACATTAAACTTCATTTTTTTGAAGATGTGTAAAGAAAGAAATAACTCGATTTTGCTGAAAAATTTTTTTTGGAAATATGGCATTCTGTACATAGAGCTACCAAATAATTACAAATGTAGGTAGAGAAAGCGTACAATAAAGCTGCAGTCTAGTTAGAAGAAGTGATATACTGAAAATAATATCTTCTTTTATTACTTTGTATTTATTTTCCTTTTTGAAACATCTTCTTAAAACGTATAAAATACTGTCTAATTAATAAGTCTAATTAATAGTAAATTAAATAGGATATTAGGATATTTCAACTTCAATGAAATGTAAGTTTTCAGATGTCGAAAGAAACCGAAACCGAAATCGTCAAACCGAAATTGAATTGAAACCGAAAACCAGAGGTGAACAGAAAAAAATCGGTTTATTTCGGTTCGATATATCTTGAGTCATTTTGTTACTATAACCAACTTATATATTCTAATTTAACATCAACCATATAATTGTCGTCATTACATGTACATTGCTTCCCGATTTCCTGTTTTGATGTTTACTAATACTTTTCTGTTTCAGCTTTGTATAAAACTAATTGTAGAAACAAATTTAATTCAGTTGAATATTTAGTTGTAACATGTGATTATGATAAGGATAACTGATTATTGCCATTCTCCGGTCACATGCTTGTTAATTGTATCAACTCTCATAGTGTACCAATTAAAAATGAATAAAATCTCCTAAATTTTGATATAATTATATTTTTGTTTAGGATATAATTATTTTTTCCATAAATAATTATATACATAAAATAGAATTATTCATTCGGAACTGAACTGAAAACCGATATTTTTGGAGGAATGAAAACCAGAAGTGAACCGTTATATATCTTTTAGTTAATCTGGAATGGAAACCGGAACGAAATAAATCACTATTTGAAATCCTGATTACAGTTATACTGGTTACATTAATTACAACTATATCTGTTACTATGAAATTGACTATCAAACTCTAATAAGTAGAATATTTTTAATGCATCAGTTAAAGTTAACTGGAAAATTTAAAAAGTATTAAATAGATCACTAGAGGAAAATCCTATCCATAAAAATCCTACTTTTAGAAAGAGTCCTAGAAAAAAAGGAAATGACAAGAAAATTTCTTTTATTTTTCCCTACAACAACGAACATTTGTTCCAATATACAGTTTTTATTTCTAAACGTAAAGCATCTGGTAGTAAGATGAGTTAAAAAATAGCCAGTTAACTGGAGAAAAAGCAGTTTTCTTTCATGCGACACAAATGCAATGTAATTCTGTTTCTTTTAAATATCTTCCTAACAAAAAATACTTGTACTATCAGGGAAATTCAAATGGCCCATAGACTGAAATTCTTTTACTGAACAACAGAGCATTAACGTTCTAGTAAAATCTTTCTCCTGATACTGTAACTTTTAAAAGTAACATAACGCGACATTCAACTCTCCGATAAAAGTACATTTTGAGAACCTATTAGGTACATAAATAGGGGGACATTCAATATGTTTAAACCACCTTTGCTATTTTAAACTAATATTTAGAAGGAGTTTGGATAATTATGGTTCCTCTTACTAAGTTTAAAATATGTTCTCTTCTAATTTTTCTTACTCACACCCATATCGATATTTACAAAATGACTCTGATATTCACAATCTGCTTATCTTAACTATGTTACGTAAAATTACGGATGTGAAGACTAACGAATTATTTATTATTATACATGACGTTTTAAAAGTCACATTTATTTAGTAAATTGCAATTTTGCAGAACGAAGCTGTAAGTACATAAATAGGACAAAAACTCAGTACGTTTACACCACCTTTCCTATTTCAAACTAATATTTAGAAAGAGTTTGCATAATTATGGTTCCTATTACTAAGTTTAAAATATGTTCTCTTTTAATATTTTTCTCACTCACCCATATCGATATTTATAAAACGATTCTCATATCACAATCTGCTTAGCTTTGAAGACTGAAGAATTATTTATTATTGTAGATGAAGTTTTAGAAGTCACATTTATTTAGTAAACTGCAATTTTACAGAACGAAGCTGTAGGTAGCTATTAGGTACATAAATAGGGCAAATACTCAGTATGTTTACACCACCTTTGCTATTTAAAACTAATATTTAGAAGGAGTTTGGATAATTATGGTTCCTATTACTAAGTTTAAAACATGCTCTCTTCCTATATTTTTCCTACCCCTATTGATATTTATAAAACGGTTCTGGTATTCCCAATGTGCTTATGTTAAACTATGTTAAATAAAAGTACATTGTGAAGACTAACGAATTATTTATTGATACACACGACGTCTCAAACTTTTAGCAAATTGCAAGTTTGCATAACCAATCTGTAGATATAATTTTTTAGTCTGTCAAATGATAAAGTAGAATTTCTCAAACTTTCTTAGAAATTAGTTTTTAGCGATATCTTTATTACGCCCATTTTGAAATTTAGGATAATTCTGATATTAACAAACAATGTATCTGACGTATGTACGTATCTTATAGAAACAATTTCATTTAAAGTGCGTTATGTGAGATGTAAAATACAAATTTATCCAAGCATAACAAATTATTTATGCTATGTTAATTTTTTCGTTTTATACCTTAAATTGAATGATGATCGAATAGATAAAGAGTTGTTCTTCATTACCAGATTTCGTGAGTTTGATTTCCATAGATAGCATTGATCTTTGTGATCTTTAGAAATCGACTTTAAGTGCAGTAAGTCCCAGTAAGGAATTTAGACCCACGACCTGTTTTTCGTAGCTGTGCACCCTTTCCTGTATCTGAAAGTCGGCACCATTGACCACTCCACCCGGCAGTACTTCGTAAATAAGAGCCGACCTGCTAAGGAGCTGATAGGTTTTCGGAGATGTCGCTTTTTCTTTTTGGCAGGTTTGGTTTGGTTTGGAGTGCTACGGTCTACTTTTTGCAACACGAGGGCTAATGAGACCGGGACCTACAGCTTAAAGCCGATTCCGAACGGCTACGAACATCCATGCTACTGTGGGATTCGAACCCACGAACTCCGGTACCGAAGGCCAGCACCCTAACCAATCGGCCATCGTTCGGCTTTCTTTTTGGTAGGGAGGCAGTGCATCTAAAAAGAGGATTATTTTTTCGGAAGGGATCAAGTTTCCAGAAGATCACCCCCGAAGAAAGGAGCGATGATCTGCCAGTAGTTCAGACGTGGAGTCCACGAAGAGCCTTCAACCTATAGGAATCTTTAGGGAGGTTGGAGTGAGAAAACGCAATGTCTGTCTTTCATGCATGAAACCGCCATCCACCTGATTTGGGTTGCATTTAAATCAGGCTCCGAGACACCGAGAATATGTTTTTTCTTCTACCTTTAATTTTTTTCAATCGTGGAAATTTATGTTATTCGTTGTCATTTTAGTTTCGGAAGTAATTTAATGTATCCCAATGACAATCTACGAACATAAAGCATACCTGCATACTAATATAACATAAAGCATACCTGTATACTAATAAAGCATACCTGTCCCAGTAAGATAGGTGGGCGGGTCACACGCTTTTACAGCCCCACAGTAAGTGGTGCTATAACAGTCCCAGTTTTATTACCAGTTTTATTACCCAGTTACAGTCCCAGTCCCAGTTTTAGTAGCCCTCATGTAGCAAAACAATGTACCGTAGCGTTCAAAGTGAACCATCCTTTAAACCGTATTGTTTCAACACTGTATTTTTCCTAGCGCGTAAAAGTTTCTTAGTCCTAATAATTATCAGTTTGTTCGAGAAACCGTTTCAAGTACATCTTGCATTGAATATTCTACGATACAACTGCAGGATAGAAAAAATTCAAATAATTATTTTCCTCCTTAAAATTTCAAAATCGGTATAAAAACTTGATCACTTTGCTGGACAAATATAAATAGGTAACCAGCTTCTAAAATATCAAAGTAACAGAAAAATATGGCAGACTAACAGAGTTATTTAAAAACCGCACTTACTCTGCTTCATACCATAAAGACCCATGCAATTTCAAACTTCTCTTTTTTTCAACACAACATAATTTTGAAGAAAGAATTTGTAGGTAAGATTTGCTAATCTTCATCTGGTAACAGTGATACAAACAATTATAAGTTACTCTTTTCTTTAGTTATATATTTTTTTCTTTTTAAATAATTAATAAATCCTTATGTAATAGAAAAAATACAGTATTATTCTGGAGATTTTTCTCAGTAATGTGTATTTAAGTACTTTTCGAATAAGACTTCGGAAATTTAATCCCTTCTACTTACGAATACATCTGCGAAACTTCTGTAAGATTTAAAGCCCAAACATTGTAATGGGTTTAGTCCAGATTAAACATAAATCTTCGTCGTGTTTATGAAACGTTTTCGAATAAGAGTTTGCTTTTTATGATTTGTTGAAAATGGTTTGTTATTATTAGGTGCATATTCTACTAAAAAAGTTACATAAGTCTATTAGGAAATTTATTTAGAAAGAGATACACTGTGTTCAGAAAATAGCAGTTTACTAATATTTATTTAGGTATTCTTTCCCATGGGTATCGTAAAAATGAAATTTTTAAAAGATGTAATTGCGAAAACAAGCATTAAAGCATTTAAATTCTAAGCGTTATTTTTCATTTTTATTTCATTTTACATAATGCAGGTTATTTTTATAACATGGATGAAAAGACAAATTGACAATAGAGCCGTTCAGTCCACACATTCACTGACTCCATTTTTTTTATATTGATAAACTGGAAAGTCACTGCACAAAATGTGAGACGCATTTCTCATTCAAACCAATATTCCCCAATTTTAGTTATCAGCAGGGATTAATGATACATTTTTTGAGTCAGTGGGTCGGTCAATAGGTTACTTTTGGCACATTTTATGAGATTTTTTTGTATTTTTTTTAAATATGGAGTTAGTCAATGTGTACCCTGAGCAGCTCAATTCCAAGTATAAATTACATTTAATGTAAAAAGTATGAATTTAGAACAGGTCGTTAACACTGAATGAGACTTATTTGTATTACAATTATTATAGAATAATTTAAAACACATGTACTACAAAACAACGTATGTAGATTTTTATGTACGTGCAGATATGTTTTATTAGAAAACAACTTCGTGATAGATTTTTTTTTATATAAACACCATTCAAAAACTATAATTTACAACTAATTACTAAGTAATGCTCTTACTTTTAGAGGTTTTTTTTTAAATTTACAATGGGGTAATACTTAAATAATTCGAATTTTAATTTTACTCAATTTTACGTTCCTCAGTCGAAAAACATTCGCTTTATACTACGTTCTTATGTAGAAAACCGGGAACCCACTACCTGTTATCTGCGAAATCGAACATTATGGTGCCTGAAAATGAATGGCCTAAGAAGGCATTATGTTGAATGGTCGCAAAATCCTCCATGTCTTTGAATGAGGCACTAAATGAGTTCATTTTAATTGAAAAATGCGAAGCCACATAAAGCTCTTCTAAACGACAAATTCCTAGAGAGTGCGGATGATCGCCGGATGGATTGGTTAAGCAAATCTCCTAGGTTCAACCCCATAGAGCATGTTTGGGATACTCTTGGGAGGGCAACTGTAACACATAACACCCTTCCTATAACCATGTGGAGCTAGAAAACAGCATTGCTATACGAGTGAAACCAATTAGAACAACAATTATTAAAATGCCTTATTCCAAGTATGAAATCTCGCTGAGAGTTTTTCTGTTTATTCTGCACCAGATGTCATATTTTCCATATCCAACGATCACGAGTATTATAACTCTTGAATGGTTACTTGTTTTGTACTGCATCAATGTATCTATGTATGAAATATCATTAAAATCAGTATATGTGTGTATAATGTAAAAATTTAAATACTTTAATCTTAGAATTAAAATTACTATCTCTTATATAAACCCCCCTACCAAGTTCGAGATTTTCTAGTAGCCTCTTGGCGTTAAACTCTTTGTAATAGATAATATATCCTTATGACGAAACAAACTCACCAACCTATTTTCGCTGATCTAAGATTTATAAAGTTCTAAAAACATTCTTATAGCCGCACCTAGACTTACTTCCTCATGCTGGTGGCGCCCATAAGGTTATAAGAGACCGCATGGCTAATTTTCGTGAGAGTTGACTGTTGGAGATGATCAAATAAAGATGTTGCTAACTATCCTTTGAAAAATTTTCTCTCGACTACCACAATATTAATTCGGTGTCGACTACTGAGGTCCACGGCTGAGGCATAGCTTGTCCAACACTATGTTTCTTATATATATGTTTCTTATATGTGTGTGTGTAGAGAGAGAGAGATTTCATAAAGATAGACAGAGATTTTATCTTAAAATTGTTTACCAGTTTTACTTTGAAACTAAATTTTACAAAGTAATAACACTTATCGGACAAATTAAAGTTAGTCCTGTATTTATAAATATTCTGAACAACTGTGCCTCTGAATATTTCTTATTACAATCGACACACTTGCGAAATATATTAAAATCAAAATTACAATGTGACATAGTTTTTTTAAAACTCTATTCTATATTTAACTAACATAAAACTATATATTTAATGAATGAACTTGAATTTTACATGGTGTGATGCACACATGTAACCAATCTTTACTATCAGCTAGATAATTTAAAATTAACGCCATCAAATTACATGGTTTGGCTATTAGCTCTAATCAACTACGATTTAAAGTTAACACATAGATATTTAAAATGTTATTTTGTTTTTGAAATAAAACTTCCTGCGTATTTGAGTTATCCTGAATACACACAAACATAGATAGTGTCACAATTTTCATAATTAGTAGTTTTAGTTTTATTCGCTAGAAATTTCTGCTAGCATGTCTTCTAGAGATAATTGGTTGGCATTTAAGAAAAAACAGAAGCGAAAAATGTTTGATATTCGACATATTTCAGTTGAAATGTTTTCAGATATTTTATTTAAAATATTGTATTTGTGTTTAAAAGAAAATCCTCATTTCTTAAACCGCACATAATCATTTTCTACAATTTATTCAAATAGAAATATCTAATTAGAGTAACGTTCTATTCAAATTTACCTAAAAACCTTTCATTAAGTTTTTCGGTTGTTTGCATATGAAATATTAAATAAACGCATATAAAAACGCTTGATTCAAATATCACTAAATTATATGCTAACTTATAATCAAACAAGTTAACTCCCTGGAGGCGTTTTTATATGTAGACAATTTCTTTTAAATTTTAAACATAATATTCATTTGATCTTTCCATTCAAATCTGAGTACATTATGTCTGCTTTGCACTTTAACAATTTAATTTATGTATTTTTAAGGTTCATGTTAAGTATTTTTAAATTTTTTAGGGAATAAATTGTGGTTTTTAGATGATCAATAGAGTATAAAAAACGAAACTAAAAAATTAAAAATAGAATTATTTTTATATATTTCTTTTTCTAAAATACATTAAAAACATTTTAAACAATATTTTATAGAAAAACTGTGTACTCAAGAGTATATTTAAATAAATAAATAAATTATATATATATATATATATATATATATATATATATATATATATGTGTGTGTGTGTGTGTGTATATATATATATATATATATATATAGTGTATGTGTGTGTATGTAAGAGAGAGATAGTAATATAAATAGGATGTGTTATGTAAAAAATAATTTTTCACTTTTAAAAAGCAATTATTTTTAAAATATACACAATTTTGTATTGAACTAAATTTGTTTAATATACAAGTAAAATGAAATATAACATTGTTTTCGTGGTCTATACAAATCGCCATACTTGGACCAAATTTAACACACAAGTGCGTCATTCTGAAAAGAATGTTTTAAAAATTCTTTGATTAGATGAGCGGTCATTTTTAAGACATAGATGTATAACCATCAAAAACACTGTTTAATTTTGATGCTGAGTTGGCATCAATAGATTACTCATTTTTTCATTTTTGATGTTATTATCCTTTAGGCTTTGGTTTTCATATTAACATAAATATGGTAACAAAATCTCAGAAAAGAGAAACTTCGATGGAAATCAGAACTAATAAATTCGACTCAAACATTTTCGAAATATCACGGGGCTAGAAATTTGTTTATTCATTGGTGCTCCGATATTGCTGTTAAACCTAACGGTAATTCACCAAGCTAGACATTAGATTTCGTCATTTAAGCTATGTCATTTGTTCATTTTTCTTAGTTTGACCATTCACAATGAAATGTTTCATAAGGGGTTTAGAAGTCTGTATCTCTACGAAAACAGTAGAAATGAGACTTAGGAGTCCAAATGGAAGGGGGGAGGCTTATATTTGTGCTTTATTCTTTATGTCGACTTCCGTTACATTTATATTATTCTTAATCTTTAGTATTTATTCTTTTAACTCTGCCACATTGGTTCATAGTTTTACCTAATTTTCCTAAAATGCATTAATTTTAGAACACGAATGGAATTTAATTGTATAATAGAGAAAAAATGGATTATACTTGACGACGTGAAATTAAGAGTATTTAAGTAAATGTGTAAAAGAATCATCTAGTGGCAACCCAAAGAAACTATCGTCGATTAACCTCCAATAGCTGTTAGGATAGGCTTCCCAATGTTATTTACGTCTTGGACTCGAATACAAATTGTTCTTTCTATATTTAAATTTTTAACTGTAGTTTTTGTAACTGTTTTTTTTTTTTTGTGTGTGTGTGTGTGTGTGTTAATAAATAAGTCCAGACTTTCCAGGTCTTGGTGTCTATCGAAGAACGGTAACAAATAGAAAGACTGCTCTTTTCTTCTATCAATATGAAAGAGTTATTATAAAAAGAAATCATATAAGTAAATATCGATATTTTTAATGAAAATCTAAAATAAAGTTCTGGTGAAGTGTCTGTGCAGCATTAACAATAGCTCATTGCGAGAGAAATCTTCCTACATTAAGTACATCAGATAAAAATAAATGCCATAGTTAATAAAAGGTTTTGTTAAAAGAATCTTTGTACTCTGAAATTAAAAAATAATTTTTGAATTTTTCACCTCAATATTTTAAACTTAATGAATTTCATTTTTTTATACAAAATTTCTATAAATAAAATCTATACTCTTTGGAATGATCAGTCACTCTTACCTAGAATTGTTTTGATGTTTCCATCACATAAATAAATTATAAATTCATAAAAAAATTACAAATTTATCAATTATATAGGTTTAAAATACACTTCTGAAATATTTGAATTCATGCATGACAGAAACTATACAAACAGGGTAAAAGAAATCAGGTATGTCGGTGCTTGTGATCAATAAACATAACAACACCACTATGAAGATATTCGATAAATTAGATGAAATATCTTATATTCTTTTTAAAAATATATTTGTTGCAATATACTAAATACATATATACATATATCAAACTGCTAAAATTGTTGTCAATACTTCTTTTATAAAAACCGTTTTTTTTTTAAAGATATGTCTGTTTAGACTTCTTGTTAAAAGATAGAGAAAGAACAAAATAAATATTTGACCTATAAATTATCAAGTACTACTGCTGAAATTTAATATTCGATATGTAGTTCTGTTTACTATTGCAATCCAATAAAGTAGAATTTTTTCAGTATCAGAAAAATATATTAAACAGCAGAAACTTTTTTTCTCTTTTTTTAAAATAGTGTCCTCTTCTTATTGGAAATAAATTATACTTTTTAGTAACATTTGAAGATTAGAATATAATATGTTTTGTTATTAATTGATATGCATCATTTAACTACGTAAATTAAAATTAATGCATGATATTGACAAAAATTAAGGCATCATATGTAATACGTTTACTACATTTCATAATATATATTTTATCAATTTTTTCATCAAAACTAATTAATGCTACATAAATGTATTTAACATGCAAATTCTCTTAAAGAGGGATATTCTGTGTCAATATTTCAGTAAAAATGTAAAAATAATAGTGCAAATTTACGATTTCTACAATATTCAAATAGGAATAAGCATTGTTCATAAACAAAATATGTATTTCAAAAACTAGCCAACGATATGTTGAAAGTGAATAGTTATGTAAATCAAAGATTGAGTAAAGGAAAATAATAAGACGAATCATATTCCACAGAGATGTGCATCTAAAAATGTTTAGTATGATCTCCATGACATGACAATTAATAACTAAGTTTGAATCATCAAACCTATATTACCGAAAGAAGAATCTACGTTTACACAGTTGTTTGAAATATTTGAGTTAAATGGTAAATAATACTTTCTTGTAAAGAAACTTTTGTAATCGAAAAAAAATTCAGTCTTTTACTTTCAACGATAATACGTATTTTGGGCAGGGCAGAATCAATTTGACTTGTTTATGAATTACATATGTACGTACGTACTAGAAAACTCTAACTTTAAACCTATAAATATCCATTTTGACTATCCATAGATACATTTTGGTTTGTTTCCTCGTGACGTCTGTATGTACGTATATATCTCGTGTAACTCAAAATCGGTTAGTTGTATAAAATTGAAAATTTATAATTAGAAATGTAATACCTTCTTGTGTGTCTATTAAAATAAATGGTTCAACAGAATTTATACGGTAGACTGAAATTTATTTTATACACAATCTCGTTTTGATTGTCATCAGCAGTCAATTTTTAATGAGAAATATAAATGTAATGGATATTAATACTGCCAGGCATAGCCGTATAACTTTGTTTCTACGACTTTTATAACATCTAGTTGTGGACCTCCCCTTTCTGATTTCGATCCGCAAAATATAATTACAAATTTTAATATAACGTGTGTTAACCTTGTAGGTCATAATTCGAAAATGACTATCTGTAAAATGTGTGAGTTTTGTATATATATTTTGGTGCATATATGTTGGAATTTGTGTATTTTGTATTATAGAATCTGGTTTTAATAATTTTTTTACTGTCTATATGTGGCGTAAATTTCAATATACACTTGTACTAACTCTGAGGGACATAACTCTGAGGATAATTCAAAAACGGTTAGCCTTAGAATGTTTTAATTTCAAATTTAGGACTGTTATATCATCTAGTTATGCAACTATACTTTTTGTTCCAATCCAGAATTTATGAATCAAAAATAATTATGTAATTGTTACTGAGGATACCAATATGCAATAGAAAGTATAAGCCCGTTCCCAAGCAGTTGAGCCAAGATTTTTGAGTAGAGTTTAAAGTAAGGAAAAAAAGTGAATAAAAATCAATCATGTGCGATAGTAATTTTGAATGTTCAAGATTTATTTACTTTCTAGTACGGAGTTAACAAAAATTATTATAATAGGAAAAAAGTTTGGTTCATAGATATATATATATATATATATATATATATATATATATATATATATATATATATATATATATATATATATATATATATATATATATATATATATATATATATATATATATATATATATATATATATATATATATATATATATATATATATATATATATATATGTATATATATATATATATATATATATATATATATATATATATATATATATATATATATATATATATATATATATATATATATATATATATATATATATATATATATATATATAAACGAAACAATATGAATACAACATATATTAAAGTTGCCTGTCGTAGATGGCAGTACGTCAGCAATACTTAAACAAAACAGTAACAGCGAGAAAAGAAATCTATTTTAAAATTTTAAAGGAATGTGAAAATTATAATTATGATGTTGCATCCCTCAATCAAGATTTTTAGAAATATGTGCATAATATAATAAGCGTAGAAGGAAATCATGCAATATTTATCGCAGAATTTTGTAATTATAAAGAAAAATAAATACAGCTAATTTTATTTTTCATTTTTAATGAAATTTTAATGATGTGATGATCTGTTGTCGAAAATGATATAATGTTTTTTTTATATTAGAATAATATAAAGAATGTAATAACTTCTTAAAAAATCATTGAAGGAACGTGTTTGCTTTCTTTGATTTTAAAATCTTTGTAGTTTAATGTGAGCAAAAAAACAAAAAATATATTTTTAAAAAATTTGAGTTCCTGATTCAAGTATAAAAAATACATCTGAACATAGATATGTTACATTGACATGTTAATCAGCCATTTTGGCTAAACGATAAAAGAGATTTACTGACAAAAAATTTAGACAAATAGAAAAGTAATAACACAGGACTTATTCTGAAAACTTTTCATTTCTCATTTCATTTTTCATTTCTAAGATGTGAAAGTCTGGTGAAGAAGAGGGTTGTCTTCGTACTATACATTGGGGGTTAAAAATGTATTTCTGGCTTGGATATCTTTAAATTGTTCAGAATTAATATTATTATTTATGTTCTACTTAGCACTCGAATAGCAAACATTAAATATAAAAATTCATTCGTTTTATAGGTCATATTATTAACGTATGGTCGCAATAAGAGTTTGACATAAAGTTTTAATTTCAATTACATCTTAAATAACTGTAACTAATATACACATTTATGAAACTAAATCGGGGAATATCGTTTAATTCCAAAGTGTCAAATATTAAATTTTACTCTCGGCAATAATTTTCTCACCTTTCGGGAACCAAGCAGTAAGTGAATTAATAACAATTCCTTAATAAATTAGTGTACGGTTTTAAAACTGCATGTGTAATAAAGTTACTATATTAGCTGATAAATTTAGTGATAGAAATTAATATATCTGTACTTCTTCAATTTTAAAGCTACTTAAAAGAGATTCTTAACATGTTGCTGCCGTACTGAAATCTAAATAATAAGAATTAAAAGTTTATATATTCCATTTGTATGCTTTTCTTCCTAACTTTTAGCGTTAAAGCTGCAGAGCAAATGTGAGGCGGAACTTTCATAAGCGACAACCCTTTGAAAATATAGTTTTAAAGTGAGAGAGAGAGAGAGAAAGAGAGACTGCGTATTTCATAAAACCGATAATAAACACGTGTCGTTTATCGCGTTTCATCTAAATCGATTAGTGTCGACCGTTGTCGCAGTTTTAAAACTGCACATTGCAATTAAAGCAACTCATGCAGTTATCTACGTGCCATTAACGTGGCGAGGATTTTCTTCACCGTGCCATTATAACGCCACCTAATCCTTGTAATGATTGCGACAGCCCAATTCGGCTCTTAAATCTCCGAAATGTGTTTTAATGGCGAAAGCAGCGATTCATTAATTTTGCGCGGGATTTGGCGCGCCTAGAAACACCGCAAGTTCTACAAATGGACGACCCGAGAATAATTTCTCATCTCTTATGTGCTCCTATCCTTTCAAAGAAATGTATTCTAGCTATCAAACAATAAGTTATCGAAAAAATTGTTTAAATACAAACTTTTTAATGTCTTTCTCTTTGAAATAAACTTCATGATAATCCAGCCATCAGTACTGGAACTTGATGATTAATGCTAAACCGACCGGAAATGCTAGTCTAGATTATTTAGGCACGTAATACCTAGAATTTAAAATATACGTTAAGAAGTGAGGTAAGCGTTTATTCTATTCTCGAACTTTATAGTATTTTCAAAATGCATAAAGTTTATAATATATTTGACATAAATATGAAAAACATAATGCTACCTGATTAACATTAGACTTTTAACAGAAATCTGATTTACATGTTATTATAAACCACCACTATTCGAAAAGGAAGATTCGATAATTCATAAAAAAGTATGACAGAGCCTGATAATAAAAATAAGAAATACATCTATTACAGGCATTTAAGTTTAGTTCGAGTATCATATCATCTATTTGTCACATCAGCTATTTTGTTTATAACAAGAGACTCAGTTTGGCAGCAAGTCAACAGCTCACAAGATTTTTCTGAAATTTTCTTGTAACTTGGCGTTATCTGCTATTAAATAGTGTAGTTTTACTCCTTTATGTTTACAAACATACGTCTATCTATCAATGTACAATTGAGAAGGACCCACTTGAACAAAGTCTTTTTTTAACCCTAATGGTGTTTCACTTCAATTCTAGCAGACTCTCACTCACGTGCAGGGCTAATCCATATATCATTAACAACAACAAAAAGGTTTTGAAATGCTACATTACAATGGAAATGTGTCTTATTTCATATTTCCCTAACTAATTAATTCAATTAAACAAAATGCAGCTTTTCAAAATAGTTTCAAGCTTAACAGTTTTAGAAAATAAGTAATATTGAAAAAAATATATATATAATTAATAAAATTTTTTTCAAACATTATGTTTAAGGTAATTTAGTAAAATTAAATATACAGGCTATACGTTCAAGTTAAAATAATCAGAAATATTAGGTTTACGAAATGATTTAACAAGATCATAGGTGTAAAATTAACAATTATTAAAGAATCATTTGAAATATTAAAAAAAACTTTATTTCAAACTATGAGATTTTTAAAACTATTGAAAAAATTAGAATCGATTCATTATATTAAACCATTCTGTAGATAAAACATCTATTCAAACGTGAACAATTTCACAAAATATTCTAAATCTATTAGATCGTGGTAAACATTACAGTTTTGTAAAAAAAAATGGTATAACCAGAATTTCATAATTGGCAACATAATGTACTACATAACTTATGCAGTTCATACTATATTAGGAATTTTCAATGTGGTTTTTTTAATATGTTGAGAGTTGAGTGCAGAAATATAGTTTCGTATAACGTTAAAATCTCCCAGACAATATATACTTTGATAAGTTTTAATGTCCTCCCAATTGCCTACATCTTGCTTTGATTTCGTTTTGGTATGGAGGGCTACTTATTTTGCAACACGATGAGACCAGGGGTTAAGGCTTAAAGCCAATTCCGAAAAGTTACATCCTCCCTTCCAGATTCGAACCCATGAACTGCAATAGCACAGGAATGAAGAACAGCAGCTCCCTGTACATTGCTATTGCCCTGTCCATGATCTTAGCTCAGACCTCAAACTTTTGGCTCACCTACAAACCAGAATAAAGGATCAAACTAACTTCCTGGTTATTTTCTGACAGGGAAGGGTTTCTTCGCTCATATGACGAAAAAACTTTATTTTTAATTTAGATTAAATTAATATTATCATTTATCATTTAACATTGTTATAAAGCATTTAATAATTAATATACATTCCTGATACTAATCAAATTAATGTGAATAAACATATTTTTTATAATGCAGAAAAAATATCTTAATGTTTGCAGCAGAAGTAATTTAAATGCAATCATAACTAAAGACTCCCTGCAAAATATTCTGAATGAATGAATTTCAGTTATAAATTCGAAATTTTCTCAAAGCAGAGTCTGAGAACTGAGAACTGGAAGAATGAAACATTTTTCTTTTCGGAATTTCAAAAGCCCCTAAATGTCAGAGAACAGAACTTCTCAAAATTATTTTTTGAAACTTTCAAATGTGTTTGAAGAACTGAATAAAAGAGTTCTCTTTTATAACCCCAGTTTTACTCAAAAGATTTTCAGACAGATTTTTGCTTTAGGTAACTCGAATTATAATTTATGAAAGTCATTCGAGAATTTTATTAGAAATAAAATATCTTTTTCGTGCTAAAGAAGTATTTTTGTCTAAAATTTCACTTAAAAATCTTTCATTTAGTCAGTGAATAAGATTTTTTAAAAGTAGATAATTAGCAACCTGACATTAAGTTATTTTATAGGAGATATTATATTATTTTGAAAACATATTTCTGCACCTGTAAATTATCTAATGAATTGTTGCCGTATGAGTGTGATATCAATGCTTGCAACTTAACACATTGTGTGCGGATACATTTCGCAGCGGAATTGTACCGGGAGAGGGCGTTTTGCGTGTAAATTTGGTTATTCAGTTAAATCTCAATCAAATCTTTTTTAACCAACTTTTCGTATATTATAACTAAACATATAAACAAATATATAAAAAATATATAAACAACCATTAGATTTTTGTAAACAAAAAATATATTTTTTAGTAAATAAATTTATAATAGTATCGTAAATATGAAAAATTAAATGGAAATAGTAGTATATAATGTTAATTTTTCCCATTATGTGGTTCCGCATCGACTGATGTAAAAACTAGTTATTATTTCTCTAAATATTTCCAGAATCTATGTAGTAGACAAGAACATACGTTTCCTGTATATACCATTATTTTTGTATCCACAAACAAACCATGTTTTTACACTAACCCGTACTAGTATGTGACCAGCGCTCAAGTATCAATCTTCAGAAAACATACTAGTA
>CM063505.1:198665463-198670463 GCA_032207245.1 Pardosa pseudoannulata
TATATATATATATATATATATATATATATATATATAATGGCACTTGGACAAGACAAGTACGTGAGCCAGAATCTACTTGAATTAAGGCGAATGGATGCACCTTTTTTTATAAAAAGCACTGCTAAGGTAAAAGAAAAACTATGCTGAAAGTGGGTCCTGGTAATATGAAAGCAGAGACCAAGCAGAAGACCCCCAGACTCCGTTAGCCTCCTCCAGACGTATCGTTTGGGAATTTAAAGACAATTTCGATCACGAACGTACTTTATGTGTCCCAGTTGCCATTAATGAAATCGGCGGATTTCTGTCCGACTCCAGCCCCTAACTCACATTTTCCGGTTATAAGCTAGAAGCCTTTGGGAAGAGATTTCGCTACTATAATTTTTATATTGCAGTAATAAACATAAAAGAGCTTAGTGATTATCGTTAACGAAATTATAACTTAATAATAAATTCATATTGAAACGATACAATACTATAATATGTGCAAAAGTTTATACATATCCATACCTATTCAGTTTACAGAATACGTACATTAAATTTACTGAAGGAGAACATCAATTAACAAGAGCAGACATTATAAATATTTGTTTGATTTAAAGTATCAACGAAATGTACATTGAAGGCTAAGTTTGTATTTTTAAACAATTATGCAAAATATTTAATTATATGGAGATAGAAATAAAATTACTAAAAAGCTTTGGCCACACATCACATGATTTAATTTAATACCATAAAGCAGAAACTGGCTTAAGGAAGCGTCTTGAAATCTTTATATTGTTTGCTTATTAAACTTTCCCCCAGGGGAAATGTACTGAAGAAAGAGAAATATTTTAGGAAACTAATAGGAACTAAAGAAAAAGAATGCGTTTCATAGCGATAAGAGTTTTAGGGTGGATTTTCTCCGAAATGGAGAATATTATCAGTAAACTTTAAAAATCTAATGGTTTTGTGACAATAACAAAGTCCCATTAATTTATCTTAAAGTCAAAGGGAGAAAGGTTTACATCTTATCCCATTTTGTCTCTGAAGAGAGATATCTGCATTTTATGCCAGACAGAGAAGGATATTTGCTTAGTATTTTTATGATATAAACAATTCGTACGTGCTCATTTCGAAATAGTGAAAAGGGAAGTAAAGTACATTAGGAAAATGTAGTTTATTCACGAATATCTCAAAAAGAAGTAAAGCGTTTATTTTTAAATGATAGATATTTTAACATAAGGTAATGAATAACATTCTAAATATTTCATACTTTGGGGAGGAGAATTGCGTAACGTATAAATTTCAGTAGCAGACATGGTTTTTATAAACAGTCTAAACTTATTTTAAACTTCTTCTGTTGTTATTTAAAGACATAAGAAATCTTCAAAATATAAAATATCAAACTAAATTTAGAAATGCTTTTCTATTCCCAAAACATAGTATTTGAATTATACATTCAAAAAATACCAAATTTGTAATTCAAAAATTATTACTTTTTATTAAAACTCTTTTCAACTATACTTCTTTTTTGAAAATATTAAAAAAAAACTTTTTTATTGAGGTTTTTAACTTACTCTTGAAAATGGTTAACTTACATCAGTGTATTTAATATATTTTTTTCTGACTGAAGCACTTAAAATATGTTCGTGGTCACAATGTTCTCCAAGTTCTCAATCGATACCTTTGGGGGCGGCAGGACAAGTCTGTGGGTCTTCGGCTTGGTCTTTGCTTTGAAATTACGAGGACCCACTTGAACAAAGTCGTTCTTCCACCTTAATGGTGCTCATTGAAACGAAAGGCGTACCCCTTTGCCTCAATACGAATAGAATATGACTCAGTCATGCTTGGTTGGTCCAAGTGGCATCAGAATACAACAACAACATAAATTTTTGCTTAAATCTGTGATGTTTAAAGTTAGTTTGCACATTCTAGGCAACTTAAGTTTATGTTAACATAAATAGCCGTTAATTAAATTGTTGCTAACAAACTGATAGTATAATTAACCATTAATAATTATTTTAAAAATCAATTATTAGGTTGTTAAAATATTTGGAAAGCAGCAGTTAATAATATCCTATCCTAAAGTCGGCGGACCATTTAAAAAGCAGAATGCTACCAAAATTGGGCAATGTATTTTTATACCAAAAATGTAAATTTAGGTCTACATTTTCATAAATAAGACAATTTTTTTCCTACTACATTGAATAAATCTTCGATCGTTTATTCTTCATTTAAAATTTAAAAATCAAGCTAGTGTTTCAAGTTAGGCCATACTTTTTTCACTTTCTGGTAATTTTAAGGTGTTAATTTTAAAAATGCAAATTTCATAAAATTTTTTAATTTCTTTTTTTAAGTTTTTGGACATTGTGTTTTGAAATCCTGAAATTACTTAAGATCATGTATGTTTTTTAAAAAGATTTTTTTTTTAGTTTCAAAGTATGTAATGTAGAACATGATAAAAAATGCTTGTTAAATCAAAATAATTTAAATGTATTTTAAACAAATTGTATTCAACAAAAACCAAATTTACCTAATAAAGCAAAGAGGAATCATCTAATAAAGCAAATGCTCGTATTTATGTTTCTATGTAAATGCTAAGCATGCAGTAGAAAAGTCATTTAATTAATATGCTATGATTCAAAAACAATTTGCATGATCCTACATTTTTATAAAGATATTTGTATTTTAATTAGAAATTCTATTACTATAGTGGTCACTACCTTTTGTATTTTATGTAAATGTATTATCTATACAGGAAATGAATTTAAAAATTCAATAATTTAACCATTAAAGAACTCTTTTTCTAGTTACGATAAAATAACACAATTTAGGTGGAACAATTAAGAAATAAATTACTTTAACTTAATTGTAATTATTAATATAATTAACTTAAATAAACCTATTTGATTTTAACTGTTAAAGTTGCCTTTAATGTTCTTACCACCAAATTGTGATGAGATTATAAGGTAAAATAATTTATATTTCTATAATTTTATGATATTCTATGTAATGTCTAATCTAATTACTATTAAAATATAGTTGAACATAATCTAGCTCTCTGAAAAATACGTTGTGCTAGGCAATGAAGTGTATACGGATTCAGATTTTCTTTCCCTAAGTTTCATTTATGTAGGTTCATACTTATTAGAGATATTAACACGAAATATTCTATAACCAGTTAAATGACCGGTATTATACATGTAAAAAATTCTATGGTATAAATTAAAAATTCTTACTCTTTGTGTTTGTAATGCATAACAATGGAAATATACAACTTAGTTTAATTATAATAAAGTTTTTTTGCTCATTTCTTTCCCAATATCCGTATTTCATACATTCAATCGGGAAACAAAATATCCGGTCATTTAAACTCCTATGCTAGAAATAGTTATGTAGGTTTTAATTTTAACAACCAAAACGTAAATTATCTTGACCTAAATGTGCTTTTTTCCGATTTATCTATTTATCCCTGTAAAGGAAGAGAAATGGACTGTATTTTAAAAATTTAACGAAAATTTTAATTAGCAAAAAATATAATAACAAGAATAGATCAGAGCAAATGGGTTCTAACTAAACGAAATGCGTACAACGGTTCGGTCTGACTAAAGGGGTCTGAACGTTAACTCTCAAAGTTACAGTACTAAAAAGAAAGGGATGCGCTGGATACAACAAAGCGTAGAAGAGGTGGGGGAAATGTCTATATGTACCGAACAATCCTTATAGAATTCAAGGATAAAAGAAAGATGTGACAGATAAACTCTAAAATATGTCAATATTGTAAAACCATACGCATAAATTTTAATTTGAAGTTTAATAACAGTGTTAATAAAGTTCATAATTACATAATTAAATCTGAGTTAATTACAATACATTTTATTATTGAAAATATTGAAAATATATTTCTGCAAATGTGGGTAGATTTGGAAGGAAATATAATGACTTTTGAGGCTTTTAACTATTTATTGTGGACCTTTATTAACCTGCTAGGGTGTGCGCTATTCTCAGTTACACGAGAACGTCCTCCGGGCCTCTATTGTCCGATGCAATATTTCTCAACCCAACACCAAAATGAAATTGCATTTTATGATAAACAGAAAATTGATATTACTAAACAAACTTTATTAAAAGATAAAACTATATTTCGGATTATTTAAAATGTTAATTTTTAAAAGTATTTTGAGCTGTAGATCTTTTTTTATTATTATCAGAATTCCGAAAGCAAAAACATGAGATACAAAAATAATAAAATCTTAAATCACATCTTTATATTTCCTCATTTTAATCATATAATTATGTATTTTTCAAAGCGTCTCTCTTCCGACACTAAGTAAAATAGCAAAATTGTATGCACATGCCCTGGGTATATGAGGGCGAATAAATTAAAATTAGCTCTTTCTGAAAAAAATATTCAGGAAAAATTGCAGAAATGCATGTTATTGGTATCTAGAAGACCTGTAACACAGCTACTGAAAATCTGGAAATTTATCTCCATTGGATAATTTTGTATGGAATGTTTTATAATGCTTGGGCTTCCAAGGTCTGGCGTTATAAAAACATTCGCGGGTTAAAAATATATCATTTGTAAAAAAAAGTAAACTCAAAAATACGAGATCTATGAGAAGAAAAAAAAATTTAAAAATGTTTACAACCATAAACTAAGATATAAGATTTTGTACCTGACAGAAAAGAGTCTCTCAGCAGTTTACAGCCGTGATATTCTTACAGAGAGTTAACTATTTGACAAAAATTAATGGCTTTCTTAGTTCCAAATTTCAAGGAATAACGCCTTCTCGTCCTGTGTTTACGTTTTCTAGTTCGAGAGATACATAGACATTACGTAAATTTTAAATGATCCACAAATGCATAAATATTTCGCTGTTGACAGTATTTATAATTACACATAAATTTTGGTATTAGAATACGGTTCAGACTCCATTTTTAAAAAAAATGGGAAATGTTTTGGTGTTTACCCTCCCAAATCTATCAAAAAGGGAAAAACATATTAATTTTTAAAATGT
>CM063505.1:198675463-198680463 GCA_032207245.1 Pardosa pseudoannulata
ATAGATGTGGCCTGTCATCGTTACACTCGGAACATGCAGGTCAGTTCTGGAACCAAGAATAATATCTCCCCTAACGAGCCATCCTGCACCACCGTAACGGTGTAGTTCAATGGTGTTCTCTTGGTGGTAACGGGTACCTGGCGCTCTCCATATGAAAGTCCGGCGAGAATCAGAATGTAAACTGAACCTGGACTCGTCGGAAAACATCACACAAGACCACTGTTACGGTGTTCACAATGTCTCTAGCCCAGCATAATCGCAGGCGACAGTGAGTTGCGGTAAGGGGAACACATCTGACAGGCCTACGAGCATATAGACCAATGTTCCCTAAGCGTCTGTACACGGTCTGCCTTGAAACTGTCGTACCGGTAGCTGAAGAGAGCTGACGAGACAGGTCTGATGCTGTGCTCCGTCTGTTTCTTTTGGCAATAACTGCCAAATACCGGTCATCATTCGGCGTAGTAACTCGGGGGCGACCTGTGCTGTAACATCTACTCACATTACCATCATGTTTGAATCGTTGCCAAAGCCTGGATATGACACTCTGGGCTATTCCAAGTTCCTCGGATACTTCCAGCTGGGTATGTTCACATTCCAGTCGTCCGATAATTCTACCACTATGCGGTTATATCACTGAAAAGCTTTTAAAGCGCTTGTGAACAATTTTACTTCTTTGCTAACATTCCTTATATACCCCTTTCATACACTCTCGTCATTGTGACGTACTATCCGCGCCATCTGGTGGTTTCCTGCAATTTGAATATTTTTCTTCAAGATGTGTGTGATAATTCTACAGGTGAAATTTTTATTTTAGAGCTCAATTTCTGTGTGATTCTGAATTATCCTTAATTTATGGACATGAATGTATATATATAAGTGTGTGTGTAATAAAAATAATTATCGTGATAAATTATTAATTTTAAACATTCATTTTTCATCTTAAGTTGGTTTAGAAGCTTATTGAGAGTCAAGTGGTATAACCTCAGATAACACGGTGTGCTTAACTTTGCCTGAGATCTTATGCAAGAGCATATTGTTGAGATATAACGCCACATGTTCAGTTTTTGGAAGCTTTATTAAGCTCTACAATCGTAAATAATCTCCAATCTAGCTGGTACATATTTTCTTTTCAGACACGTCAAACTTAACGTGTCGGAAATTTAATTAAAGTAAACCTTATTCTTATATTTGTATTTCTATCCAATTTATCTTAAGTGATGTAGAGGTTTAAAAAGAATTTTTATATTTTGATAGTACCTATACACATAACCAGGATATCTTAGTACCGGTGTGTATCAACTGAATGCCTTCTTTGTCAGTACACATATGCTATACCTCCCCAAGCAGTGTAAGCCATAATGTCAGGTAAACCTTCCTCGAGTATTTCGCAAGATATGATTTAAAAAGTGTTATTGTACTTACTCATGAAACCACTGACTAAAATGAATTTTATAAGCTGTATAATAAGCTAAAATGAATTTTAATTACCAAAAGTGTATTTTCAATTAAAGAAAATTGATACAAAACATAAAGTTAAATTTATGATGCGTCTAATAAAATCAAATATATATTTTCCACTAAAATGTAGCCATGAAAACAGAAATCTTATTTTTGATTTAATTTATTTTTCAGAGTTTACATTACGAAAACACCATAACATTTTACGTCCACATTTACAAAATAAAAAACTGACAAAATATATCTATAAATGAAAAGCATAGATGAAAAGTATGACCACCGCATCTTCTAAACAACATATACTTCTATCTGTTTATTATTTACTTTAGTTAATATCTATATAATTAGAAATTCTTAAGTGAATTTTACGTGCCGGAAAAGTACTAAACGATAAACTTCAATGTTAATTTTTCCATTAATTTTGGAGTGTGTTTCATATTTTTCAATAAAATAAGCAAAATAAATCACAACGAAAAAGTCTATGGGATTTTTTTACAAATAGCAAAATGGGATGCAAACAAATTTTTCTTTCTCTTTTATATTCTTTAGTTTAACTCCAAAGTTTCGAGGAAAGCGGCCAAGAAAGAAATATTTTTGAAGAGCGCTATTCAAGTGGGACTCTCATGAAAAGTGTTTCATTCTGAAGAAACGTGATCTCTTTCTTCTAACTCGACACTTCTCTTGAAAATGGTTCAAAGACATTTTGTTATTTATTTTCTGACTGGTGAGGAAGACAAAAGTTTATGCTTCAAGAACCTACTGTAAAAAAGTGTTAATAGCAACTATCATTGTTAGATTAATGATTCACTCTAATTCTCTTTTTTTATAACTGTTCTTATAGTTTAAATTTTGTGTATAATTTTTTCTTTCTTTGTGAGTACCCTGCGTAAACTTTGAAGTAACGAATAATAAAACATGGGTAAATAGAAACGTCTAACATGAATAATCGACTATTCTTACTTAATATGTTAAACTCCAGAAGTTTTAAAATAAAATGTTATGAAAAGATAGAAAAAATTTTCTAATTTATAAACGCAAAGAGTCGTCTGGTTAGGGGACTTCTAATTATTATTTTATTTCAGTTTTGTATTACTTTCATCAGTTAATTCTATAGACTTGTTCTACTGCAAAATGCAACGCCTTGTCTAAAGCTCAATGTGACATTAAAACTTTCTGCAAGCTTATATGTAAAATGCAAACTAATTTAAGTTTCTAAAATTTCATAAAAATCAGCTTACCATTTTCTATTTTTCGTGATATGCCAAACAATGAACGTATTTCGAACAAAATGTTCATGTTCAAATCGATTATCCAAAATCAATATGTCCAATTTTTATGATAGCATTTTATAAATTTTGAGACAACATTTCAAAATTGTTTCAAAGATTCAATTTATTAATTTGTGATAAGTTTTGTTTACAACATAAGTAAATGATTTTTTTCCTTTACACTGCACAAATAAAAACACGTTAGTATCAGTTTTTTCACATAAACACTTCATTTCGCGTTGCGTAAAAAAACAAGCAAGTTATATCAAAATTGGATTTATGTGAATTTTTGTAACTTTTGGTAACATTAGGAATGCAATTCGAAAGTGCCATGAAATACTGTAGAATCTGTATTAGTTTATGAGGTATGTTATTAAACAACTAATGTATAACTATTTTATAAAAAACATAAGATCATAATACCGATATTTTCCAATGACTTCATGGTATAGAGCCATTGTAACACATTTACAGTATTGACCATGTTAATGCCTGCTTACAAGTGCACAGTACATACAGATGCTTTTATAAAAAGTTATAATTCTAAGAATCACGTAAGGGGAAAGAGATTTACTACATATGGAAAAAATTATATTATCATCATTGTTATCACTATCACAACTGCAACAGTCATCCCTCAGGGATTATAAATTATAAATTTTTTAAACTTAATTTTATACAAATTTTTCCTTGAAATGTGAAAAATACATTAGCACAGGAAAATCGATCGAAATCTGACGACTTTGTTAAATGATAATCAAAATTAATCAACATGTTCTAATTTTTAGACGTTTGAAACTTTATTTAAAAATAAGCATTAAAGTAGCCCATAAATCCAAGTTTACTTAAATTTCAAATACTGTTCACATTCTAACTTTGTATTCCTTGATATTTTCCATAAAACTTCACTAAACTTTTGGTTCGAAATCAGATATTGTTTGCAGAATGTTAGACTGTGATAAAATTTATTGTCTACCTTTGGTAATGGTTATAAAATTGGGTAGGGTAGAAATGAATCTTCTATTCTGATGCTATGGAAATACTTATATACGTTATTGCTACGCTAATAATTTGTTAAGAAAATTAAATACTCATGAATTGTTGCATTGTTTCTGATTTAATTTTGTTATCTTTCAAAAAAGTAACTGGTTGGTTAGACATAAAACAGATTATATATATATATATATATATATATATATATATATATATATGAAACACAGCGATAAACTATGCCTCAGCCTTGGACTTAAGCAGTTGGGACCGAAGTGATGTTGAGAAAGACAAGATTTTCAAAATAAGATTAGCAGCAGCTTTATTTGGCCATCTCCGACAGTCAACTCTCTCGAAAATTTGCCATGCGGCCTCTTCTAACTTTAGGGGAGCCACCAGCGTGAGGAAGTAATTCTAGATGTGGCCTTAAAAATATTGTTGTGATAATTTTAGAATGTTTAGTTCATCGAAAGCATGTTGGTGAGTTCGTGTCACTAAGAGAAAGGAGGTTTTATCTATTACAAAGAGTTTAACGCCAAGAGGCCACTAGACAGAGAAATTATAGACTTGGTGGTTTTTTAGTAAAGGAGTTACTGATTTTAATTCTAAGATTAATGTATTTAAATTTTTACAGTACATATATATATATATATATATATATATATATATATATATATATATATATATATATATATATATATATATATATATATATATATATATATATATATATATATATATACATATATATGCATGCATTTACACACATCAAACATATTTAGATACTTTTGGTGTATTTTGATGTATTTTGATAGATTAGCTGCAAATTTGAAGGAATATCTGTTACTTAAAGAATATTGTAAATCCTCTCATTTCTTCATTTCAATTATTCCAAAGGAAAATATTTCTGAAGAGAAATTAGTCGCTGTTACCTCATATTTCAGAAATTTTCGCTAAAAGTGGACAAAGCCTTATCAGTCATGCTTCTATGGCAACAGCGAGCAGTTCGGGGAGGGAGCGAAAGCATATATTGCCGTAAAACATGCAAACTGACTAGGCTTCTCTCACTACAAACACCTGCCCTGTTTTTCTAAAGCTTTTCCTATTGTAATAATGAATAAGTCGTTTGTTTAGGTTTATTTGTAAGTCTATAGCTTCATAATGACATTATTCACTGCAATGGGTGAAAAAATACAAGGAAAGTTTTTAGCTCAATTAAAGAAAATTATTTTGTATTAAAATTTCAAATTAACACACCGTATTTTATAATGAGTCAGTTAAGAT
>CM063505.1:198685463-198703261 GCA_032207245.1 Pardosa pseudoannulata
ATCTGAGAAATCTCATGTTGTGTCATATCTAGGTTTTACTGTGGTTACTAAGAGATAGGATCATAACTAAACATTTTACAATAAGTCCCCCCCGGGTTGCAACGCTTAAATATGACTGAAATATGGAGATAATACTAAAACAATTAAGAACGGTCGCAAGAAAGGTAGATAAGCTCAGATAATTTACTGACTGCTTTGCAATTAGTACATAAGCTGTTCATAAAGTCCCAATAGTTACTTTATAGTAAATAGTTATTTGTCCCAATAATTAGTTATTTAATAAATAAAGTCTGATAAACGTAATGCAATTAATATACTGTTAATATTTCTGCATAGGGTTTTCTTCAATTGATCCAGGGTTCATTTCTACTATTTTTAATGGCACTATGGTACATATACCCTTTATTTTTTTCTGTTTAATTTGCTTATTTAACATATTTTGTGTTTAACTAACATTTGTTTAATTTTAGACTTTTACAAGCAGTTATCCTTAATTTAGGATCATGACTCTTTACTCATTACAATTACTATTTCTATAAGTATATATATATATATATATATATATATATATATATATATATATATATATATATATATATATATATATATATATATATATATTATATATATATATATATATATATATATATATATATATATATATATATATATATATATGTGTGTGTGTGTGTGTGTGTGTGTGTGTGTGTGTGTGTGTGTGTGTGTGTTTATTTCCATATTTGTGTAATATATATAAATAAATATAAAAGTGAATAATTGCAATCGGTACAATAAAGCAAGCTAACTGTCGTAAAACGACTTCTACGAAAGAATCTTCTTTATACAATTTGGATTGCTAGACCAAGAATGCCCTATTTTAACTTCTTTACACGAAAAAAATCGTTTCTCTTAAAACATGAATTAAACGTATTTTCTTATTAATAATAATATAATATTATATAATAATATATAATTAATAAATATAGTCATATGTTATAATAGAAAAATGCTGCCAACTGCAGGAATTTTAGTGGGAATTTATGTCTACCTTTAAAATACTGCAGACAGCATTACTTATAAATATCACACGTTCTCGGATAAACGAAACTTCTACATTAACATTTCTTTCAGTTAAATTAATATATCAGTCTTTATAAGACGTATAAATATCAAGAATAATTATAAATCTGTAACATATAAATATCACCCCATTTAATGCTATTTGATTCGTTAGTACTGTCTTATACTCCGAAGCTCCGGTAACTTCTTTTATACGATTATATGATGAAATCAGGAATACAATTAGTTTTCTTTCAATCTGAATTGCAAAAAGGATTTTAATGGGGTGTTAGGAATTAGTTATAGGTTTGAAACGAAATAATATGTTATTTTATTATAGAAATAAATAATTACAGTAATTTGTTCTTTTATACTGGATCTTTTTACAAATACTTGACTAAAGTTCAAAATGTATTTCTTCGAAAATAAAGTTTAGCCCTTACAAGCTTTTAAAAGTAGAATATACGTTAAAAATTTTAATATATATATATATATATATATATATATATATATATATATATATATATATATATATATATATATATATATATATATATAATATATATACTTAATTATAGAAATTCCTTGTATTGAAAAATATGTTTTGTCAATAAATAATGACAAACGTAATGATTTGTTTTTCTGGGAATTATAATCATTTTAAATAATTGCTATTTTGGTAAAACAATTGTTATGAATTTTTTCAGAATTTTCAATTAATATTTGTTAATAAAAAATAAGTCGATCATACCTTAAAATTAAAGACATTTGCAATGAATTTCCAGTGAATAAAATTCCCCGAAATAAATAATGAATAAAACAGATCTTATTTATCTTTTAATTTAAAATGAAATATTGGTTCTATTGGTAAACAAATATTTCTGAAAAACATACTTTTAAGTTTCAGAGTTTTAATTTTCGGAATGACAATATTTGAAATATGAATATTTTTTCTAGTAAATAAATAAAAATAAATTGCCCCTACTTAGTCTTTGAAATGAATAAACAATCATTTTAAGATAACGAATGATTTGTTTTTGTTATTCGATAACAAATAAATAATGTATCCATTATGAATAAAATTATAAGAAAGTTAAGATTATTCCTACAAAACCTTAGATTATTTAACATTCATTCTATACATAATACTGTATTTATGTACTACTGTTCATGCTGACTTCAATAAGATTTTCAACTTAGTGGGTTATAGAATATTTATGATGTTTTGAATTTTTATATTATGTGCCTAAAATAAATTTTCCATTATGCTGAAATTTTTTAAACTAAATTTATATGTTGCTTTTTGTTTTGTTATTAAAGATGGTTTACTTTTATATTTATGTCATTTGTTTCCAGAGTTATAATGAAAACAGAGGTGGTTAACTTATATATATATATATATATATATATATATATATATATATATATATATATATATATATATATATATATCTTTATATACAATTAAAATTCTTCTGTCAGTGTATTTGTAATAGAACTCCTCTTAAACGGCTGGACTGATTTTGATGAAATCTTGTGTACGTAATTAAGATGATTCGAGAATGGTTTAGATTCCCATTTTGATCCAAAACAAAATGTTTTCTTCGTTACCAATCCAGAATTGTGTGCTTATTGACATTATCATAATGCCGTTTGAACCCCTACATTGCAGACGTATTTGTGGCTAGGTGGTCGGCTCACAGGGCTTCAGTACGAGAAGTCTCAGGATCGAATCCCGTGCAGGTGATGTGAGAATTTTAATTTAATATATTTACGTTTGTGAAAACTGTACGCGAAATAGCTTCAAGTTTTTTTAAATAATGTTTTTTGTTACTTTTCCATAAAAACGGTCCAATTTGTAATTTATTTAGGAACACTTTACAATTTTTGGATTAAAAGTGTTAAAACAGCACAACGTCTGTCGGAAAGTCAACAGAAATACATACACACACACACACACACACACACACACACACACACACACATATATATATATATATATATATATATATATATATGTACATAGGATCTACTAATTTATGATCTAAAAATATGTGTAATAATCTACTTATTCTAACGATCTTATGCGTATCTTCCCCAATGGGTTTATCCGAAAACGAATATAAATATTTTGAGGGACAAGTTTCTCATCTCATTCAATTAATTGTTAAAAATTGACATTTAAAATAGTCTTTGTAGCTATCTAATTTGACTTGATTACGTTACTTAACCTTGTGATTTTTTCACAAATACATACCGCAGGAAAAGTTAGTAACTCAGTAGATTTTCTTGAAAAATACCGTGATTTAGAGAATGGGTTAGAAAGAACCCCTAATAATTAACTCTTGCCTACGCCTGTGATTTAACTGCTATTTGGTTAAGTCTAGAGATGGGAAAAACACATCTTCTAACAAAAACATTATTTAAAATTATATAAATTGGTATTACTTCATGCTCACATATATATCCCCAATTTGTGCATATATATAAGGAACTTTTAATAACTTTCTGGTACGCCATGCATTGAATTTATCCCTACATCTCTCTATATATATTTAAAATTTAACAGTTATTTTAAAAGCGGTTATTTTAAATCAACAAGGAAGTTTTTAAAATCGATATTTATACTTATTTTCAAAGGTAGAATAGTTTCGTAAAATGTAACACTTCATTAAAAATCAGTACTTTAAATTCCAAAAGAAAGTTTTTAAAACTATGGATATAGCTACTTCCAAAGATCAATCATTATTTTCTTCATATTGACTGGTTTGCAACACCAATTGTTAATATTGTTGTTGTTGTTATTTCCGATTTCATTTGGTTAAACCAAGCACGATTGAGCTATACGGTACTCGTATTAAAGCAAACGAGTGCGCCTTTCATTTTAAACGAGCACCGCAAAAGTGAAAGTACGGCTTATGCTCAAGTGGGTACTCGTAATTTATAAGCAGGGACCAATCAGAAGACTCTTAGGTTGGCCTGCCAGCCTCAGAGGTATTCATTGAAAATTTGAAGGACAATTACGAAAGCGTTGCCTTTGCCGACTGAGCTCATACTATTGTTAATAACTGAGTACTATATATAATTAACTGAAGTGAAAATTCGGTTACTGGGAATGGTAACTTAACAATCTAAAAACTAAACTGCCTTAAAAACTCCTTCATAAACTATACCCCTCGATGCATCAGCCTTTGGGTAGTCTATCGATTGTATATATATATATATATATATATATATATATATATATATATATATAGATAGATAGATAGATAGATAGATAGATAGATATATATATATATAGATAGATAGATAGATAGATAGATAGATAGATAGATAGATAGACAGATAGCTAGATACACTCACACTCATATATATATATATATACATATATATATATATATATATATATATATATATATATATATATATAAGTGGTTTTGACCCATTACAAAGGTTAAATATTACCCATGCTGGATATGGTGAAATCGTGTGGCCAGAAGAGTAAAGATCACAGTTTGTAAATAAAACTGTTTATTCAAACATTCCATTTCCAAACAGTTAACATTCGCTTATATAGAGGTATGAAGGCGCAAGTCAACCAGTTAATGAGAATTTTAAGAGTTAGTCAAGGGTTGGAGTGCTAGAACCGAAACTAAGTTACGTAAACGAGTTATGTAAGAATAATTGAGCGAAGCAGAAATTTATTTTGACGTTCTGGAAGTCGCGAAAAATTGACGCAATTGGAGGAGAAACAAAGACATCTCTCCAGAGTTTGTAATTTTAGGACAGAATGGCTAGAAATTTGTAATTTATTTCAATTATAATTAACCTGCGAGGACACGCGCTACAAGCCATTACACGAGAAAGCAAGACAGGCCTATGAGGCCCGATGCAACTTTTTTAGCAAAATACCAACAAAACTGCTGTTGTTGATGAACAGAAAATGTCTATTACGAAACATACTTTATTGAAATTTTAAAATATATTTGAGTTATTTTAAATATTAATTTTTAAAAGTATTTAAAACTGTAGTTGTTTCTTTATTAGTATTCCGAAAAACCAAACATAAGTCGAAAACAATTTAAAGTCTTAAATCACATCTTTATATTTCATCACTTTAATCAAATAACGATGTATTTTTGACAGCATCGTTCCTTCAACCAAATAAGAACATTAATAACAAAAGCAAAATTGTATGTGAAATAAAAGTATCTCTTTCAAAAAAAATTTTTCAGAGCAAATTGCGGAAATGATTGTTATTGAGATCTAGAAGACTTATAATACAACTACTGAATATCTGAGAAGTTTATTTTGTGTGGAATTTCCTTATAAAGCTACCGACTCAGAGGTCCGTCGCGTGTCGTCAAGGGTTGAATTGGTTAGTCATTGTTTAAATATTGCATATATATCCAAAAATTTTAGGAATATACAGATTTATGTTCTTAATGTTATAAATGGTTTATGCTTTTAATTTTCGTTTTGCACCTGAAGTCTCTAACTTTTAGCAACTGTGGATCCATTTTATGAGTTTTATCTTCAGCATGCCATTTGATGGCCGATTGGTTAGGGGGCTGGCCTTCGGTACCGGAGTTCGAGGGTTCGAATCCCACAGTGACATGGATGTTCGTAGCCGTTCGTAATCGGCTTTAAGCTGTAGGTCCCGGTCTCATTAGCCCTCGTGTTGCAAAAAGTAGACCGTAGCACTTCAAACCAAACCTTATCTTCAATATAGTTAAATTAATTTTCACTATTTTTGAAACTCCAATATTGATCTTGACAACATTCACCACGAAGATATTGAGAAATGCAGGAATCAATTATGATTTAAAGTATTAAATATGTTGAGGTTTCAAATATGTAAAATGAATCAACAGCTGATACAGGGTAACTGTTTGAAAAAGAGGTGGAGTAACTGTGTATTCATTTTAGTTTACAACTGACATCATTCTCCAAATGATTTTAAAATATTAAAATTAGTTTTGTTAAACAGTTATACCAATTTCAAGTTATGTAATTAATCAAAATCTACTTCTTAATATATTAGATGATAATTTTTCAAAAATATAGAGGATTATTTTTTAAGGAAAAATGAGCTTTACACAATTAAGACTGTTTCAATAGGTTATAAAAAGACATCAGATCTTTAGATTATAACACAGATTAATGGATCAGTTATCAGTTGTGTAAATATTACTGCAATACATTTATCAGAATTTGTAATAGAAGCTTTAATGTATATACTCTATCCTTTCAGCAACATATCTATAAATTGAAAATTAATGAAAATTTTATTTCATTTCAAATAAAGGCACAAATATTTATTATAATATTTTGAATATTTAAAATAGTACATTTATAGCAAGAATATACCTGAAAATTTACCCAGATATCAATAAATCTCTGTAATAAAATAGTAATATATTCAGAAAAAATTAATTAGAAAGCAAATAATAAAGACTGGAAAAAGATAGCTGTTTCGCATCTATGAATGAGTTGCCTTATCACTTCTAGTAACCTCTGACAGAAAAATACAAACTGAGTATGGAGACATGAAATTAACGCCTTTGACAGACCACTTGTAGACAAGTGCAGACTTCTATTGGTGAAAAAATGTCATACTTATTGAAAAAAGAAGTTGAAAGTACACGAGAGCAGAGAAAAGTTAAATAAAGCACAGTTAGAAAACTTAGTGCTAATAATCATGTGTTAAAACTGTTTGCACACTATATTAATGTAGGTAATTTTACACCTTATATCTATATTAGAAGAAAATTCTAATTGTTGTATATACGTAAGAGAAAAGAGAACGTTTTCTAACTGTAAATAAAAAATATTCGGATCCTGAAAAAGTTTACTTTACAAAACACAGAAAATTTATTAAAATAAAATTCTCAAATTCGTAAATTTGAGAATTTTATTTTAGATTGAGATATATTATCGATAATTTTATTTTACATCAAATTGGTAAATTTCTTTTCATACCTTACAGTTCAAAGCTTTAATAATTAAAAACAGAATTCAAAATATTTAATGTGGCTTTTTGCTGTTATAAATTATATATCAGCTTTTTAGGTATGTTAAATATTCATATTAACTTTAAAACCATATACAGATTATATATTTTGATAGTTAATCTACCATACATATGAGTATAGTTCATTGAATAATTTGCCATTTTTAGAGTTGGTATGTAAAGTGATTATGTGTTTTTGGATACGTTAAAAATGCATATTAAAATCTCATTTTATTTTTTTACAAAAATAATACACTATCTTAGATAAAAAATCTTTAAACTTCTACAGATACTTCCGACAGTCTTAGTGACACGATCTCGAGAAACTGCCTATCGAATGGCACGTGCACAGAAATATCAACTGTCTAAGTCAGAGACATGTGTGTCAGTCAAATCTCATAGACATGTAACAGTTCAGATCGAAACTTAACCGAAGTTCAATAACTGATATCGCTGACAAGTAAAGATTTATTTTTTTTATTACTGCAGAGTTGCTTCTCAGAATTTATGGAGATGAAAAAGAATCACAGTGCAGTTAATAGAATGAATGAAAAATTGCTAGTTTACTAAAATCTTTATTCAAATTATTTTTTTTCTTAAGATTCAATTTATGCCTGCTAATGAAACTCCAACTAATTAGTTATCAAAACCTTACAACTATTTTTTATTGACTGAAAGTATTTACAGATCCCAATATTATCTTAAGTAATCTTTAAGTACACGAAATCATCTTATCTTTTATGACTTAAAGTACTTACTTTTCTCGTTAACTATCCTTTTAATTTCCATTTTGTAACAATCCTTGCATAAATGTCCGTTTTAAATATCTCACTCTTTTAGGGTTATTTTACTTATAATTTTATTCAAAAGAATCAAGAAAAAATATTAATTAATGATAGTCACAGATACTAATTGTTACTGACGCTGTTACAATTATTTAAAACTTCCTTTTATGTAAAATTTGCGACTTTTACGAAAGGAGATTTGCTGGATAAAGAAAGCACAGTCTTAAAGATTGATTATTAGAGTAAACTTTTACAGGCAGGAGTTCTCTATCATCTCACTACAACGTCGTACTTCCTGAATTGGAAATGAGCCATAAAACCCAGCGCTACTTTACCCCCGGGCTATACTGCTTCCATTTACTGCCTTAAAATATCAATATTAACCTAATTTCGGAAATGAAAAATTGAAGTTGCAAGTTTACAACTCGGCCGTCAGTAGGTATTTTAGGATTATATGTATATGATAATAAATTTATAATATTCGCATAAACTTTGATTTTGAAGTAAATTACTAAAGCATAACACTAAAAAGTATTTGAGTTCACAGTAACTCTCAGGGTAATATACCCTGTACATGACTTGTTATTGTTAAAAAAATTAGCTGACCCCTACCAAACATCTAGCATGCGAAACCTTATTTTTCATTCCTCTTACAAACGTATTCAGAGTAAAAGATGACAGTGAAATATATTTTATTAAGTATTTCACGTATCAAAATTTAAATCACCTTATATCATGTAAAATATAACTTATAATATATAATAGATTGGGACATTTTCTTTATTAAACAATTCGTTTTTTAAAAATGTTTAAAAGGTAGCTTTCAAATCTATATCATAGACATATTTAACATATGATTAAGATTTCAAGTAATATATCATAATATATTCACACGTAAATTTTAAAAAAGAAATATATCGGTGGCTAGAGAATTTTAAAGTATTTAACAAATTATTAATAATTATTTACAAACTGATAATTATACTTTATTCATATATTTAAACATATAAATATGCAAAATAATTTCTATTACAAAATATACAAAATTATCTCAGGATAATTTCTGCTATAATAAAACTCAATAACAGAAAAGTATTGCAAACGAAGAAACGAATTCTTTAAATCTGAAAATTCTCTGTATGGAAATGGTATATTTAGGAGTGAAGAAGAATGATAGCAAATGTTCAGCAGAATTTTTAAATTTTGAAATTAATATTTATAGACTGAAAGTGAAATTTGTCACTGCTCTTGGGAAGTTTATTTGTTTCCCCTAAAATAGTTTTATAGGAGAGCTGCGAGACGGTTGCATACGACAATTCACGACATTATTATACACGATGGTTCCGGAAAAATATTACAATATATAAGAGTAAAGAAACTAATATTTATCTATAACTATATAATTAATTAAAGGCTAATTTAATTGACAATTAATTATGCATTCCCTGTTGCACCTATGGAACCGTTTGCTTTTTCATTAGATGAAATGTATCTCTGTATTTTTAATATTACTAAAGTGTGCTGTTGTGACATATGTTACAACTATTGCACGGTTATTATAACATATGTTACAACTGTTGTCTAACGGTTGCACGTTAGAGTCATTTCACAAGGTTGGAGTTACCACCTTTAATTTACTATGATACAGCTTTGATTAGACTACTTCTAAATCTGCTTCCGAGGGTTACCTTTTCATGCGTGGTGTTCTTTTTCAATCAATAACTGACTACAGGAAAAGATTTAATGATTGGAGGGTGACCATTTTAAAATGTCCTAGAATGTTAGTATTTATATACAGGCTGTAATATCCCTAAAGAAATTTTTGTTTTGCTATCAATTAACACCTGTTAATCTTTTCCTTTTTTAAAAATCAGCAGTATAAAATATTATAAAATTCAATTCTACACTTGCAAGACGAGAACTTAGCAGGAGAGCCGCCGTCATTGAATATCGAAAATTGTGTTAAGAATACCAATGAATATGATCTGAACCCTGTTATTAGCAGATTACATGGAGCATGGATACTAAAGCTTTTTGTTCTTAATTTATAATTTTAAAATAATTTATGACACATTCCTAAAATAAAATTTCTAGATGAAATGAATAAAATTAATTTTATTTTATCAAGGGTTTAATATAAATGCATATGCAGTCTACAAGAAAATTGCACAAAAATTTACATCTTACAAAGTAACACAACTATGTTTTCTTGTTTCTATGTGATATAATAAGCAGGTCCTATCAAAGTGGGGGTCAGTTTTACTTATGAAAAATATGTTGATTTGAAAAAACTATAATTACAGAATAAGATCACCTCTGTAGTATAATTGAGTATAATATTTTACCGAACAATATATTGTTAAGAAACACACAAAGGCAAATGCTTACTACGTGAACATTACACTCTAATGTGAAGATAATTAAGTATGCAGATTGAAGATAATATTTATAGATTCTAATTTATTTTTAATAAATGTATAGCTATTTTTTTCTTTGATGGTAGGACTAACATATAATTCAGTCAGATGTTTTAAAGTCTTTCACATTTCGTAAACCTACAAGAGGAATCCACCTATGATGTTGAATTTTGCATTCATTCAGAGTCTTATTTAAACTGTAGACTCTACATATCTGTCATGTTCTTAAAATCCTGACACTATTGTAACTACATCAAGTTAATCCTGTAAACTACATCAAATTCTGTATTTGACGCACGTATACGTTAAGTAAATTACCATTAAATATGCAAACTATATTCATAAATAGTTCAGAAAAATCCAAACTGTTTTTTAATTAAATTATGCAAATCCTTTACTAGATTAAATGGATAAATAGTCCTATATTTTATTCAGTCTATTTATGCTGTTTAATACTGATTTAATATACAAAATGTTACAAGATTTATTTATTTTTCCAAAATATTTTAACATTTCGTGGAAAAGTATAACATTTTAGGAAATGATTTATAGCAATTCTTACGACAAAGCTTTCTACATTTTTCGCTTTCTGTATACAAAATTTACGATAAACGTACAACACACATAAAAAAGGCGAAGGCTATATTTTATGCTACTCAATTTCTTTAGTATTTATGATTTATTTGAGTTCAGAATTGACAACAAAAATTTATATATATATTAAGATTATAAAAGTAGCCCTTTATTCAGATACATAGTATATAAATATCCTTTTATCTATAAACATATAACAGTATTAAAATCATTCTCGCACTCCCACGCACATATACATATATATATATATATATATATATATATATATATATATATATATATATATATATATATATATATATATATATATATATATATATATATATATATATATATATATATATATATATATATATATTTACGGAACAATAATAATAATAATAATAATAATAGAAAATAACAATTAACAATAAATAATAGCTAAAGTAGGTAGCAGGTAGAGTGCCATATGTATTTCCAAATAATACTAATGCCTGTGAATAATTCTAGTAACTCGGAGGTTGGTTAACTTAGAGTTATCAAAAATATTATATCAATACCTTAAAAGTGGTGTAATATATAACATATTAAAACAAATATACATAAACAAAACTCTTGAACCGACACTTGACAATTAACATAGAACTTATGAATCTTGGCAATATTCAAAACTGTTAAAAACATAATAACATAATAAACTGTATATAAAGAATATAGATTACAAATATTATATCAATACCCAATAGGTGGCATGATACATAACATGTGAAATCTAAGAAAATACTCTATTAATGCGCATGCTCGATATATGCTTATTCTCTTTTATCCATAGAAAACACTCTGCATGCTCATATTGTTTGCTATGGAAACTATCGTCAACTTCCATTTTGGCAAGAAACGACAGATCAAATCTTAGTCGTTCAAAATATTCATTGTGCTATATTTCTTACAAACAACTAATTTTTTTATGGATAGTAGAAAAGAACTCATTTCAAGACCTTTCATACTGTAGAAAAACTCATATACAATTTGTTACGATAGTCCATGCGCAATAGTTCCCTGTTATCCGTCGATTGCTGTTATAGTATCAGTAGTCTTGACTTGTGACATAGGTTCACGTCATCTGTTTTAGTGTATTTTAAGTGACTAAATTTCTTTGAAAATCTTGATAATATAGCTTAGTTGAGCCAATAATGCCCGATGATAGTAATGTGAGTTGCACATTCATTAAAAAAGGCTCACTTCAGCTGAGAATATTTTTCTATGGGATGTTATATTGTTATATCACTCATTGGTGCAACTGTCTTATATGAAAGAATAAATTTTGATAACAGTAGTTTATGCTATTTCTCGATTTGGTAAATTACAACATCAAGATGAATATTCCAAACAGCAATTTTTAAACTATTAATTTTCACGAAATCTTATGACTTGTGTCTCCGTATTACGTTTGGTGCCAGTTGAGTAGTTAAATCCAACCACATGTGTAGTTTAAAAGCATCAGTTTGAATAAAATCACCCTATACATCTCATTTTAGTAAAGTAAATATATATATATATACATATACATATATATATATATATATATATATATATATATATATATATATATATATATATATATATATATATATATATATATATATATGTGTGTGTAAGGTATATTTTCCTTTTAAAGAGGCATTCTATGTTAATTATATTACAGTACAAATCTGTGTAAAAACCGCATGCGGATGGCTTTTTTCATTCCAAACTAAAAGTATAGGTTCACCGTTAAAATAAAAACAAATATTTGACATTAATATTTCCTAAAATTGGAGGCAAATGAAGAATGACTTTCAAGATTTAGTAAGGGAGAAAAAAAAAACGTTGTGATCTATCTGAGCATTTCTTTGAATAATTGTAGGTTTTTGTCCAAACAAGCTTTAATTTTTCATGGAATGTCAAACTACCGCTCACAGCACGCTAAAAAAAGATATGAAGAATGGATTATCTGACAACGAATGGGAATCTGAGAAAGAGGAGATCGTTAATGGAGTATCTTTCAGTACAAATAAAACTATGTCAGGTTTAATAACGCTTGTTTATTTCATTTGGCAACATTAATTTCACAAGATCGTAGATTTCACTCGTGTCGTTTAAGTTTTGAAGAGTAAAGATATAAAGGGTATTTAAGTTTTTGACTATTCAAAAATATAGAAACATTTATATTTTCGAAGCATATGTTATACAAAAGACCTTTAAGCATAATTTAAATTAAACCATGTAAAATATTATTATTTTAGGAAAGAATTTTTACTAAAACAATGTTTTCTTTCATATTAAAACAATACATTTAAATAAGAATTTACGTTTCATTGCTTATTTTTGAAACCAATCACAATTAGCTTATTTCTTACAACTTAATTAGTAATTATGCAAAAATCTTAAAAATTTCGGAATGAAAAAAAGTATGTGAACCTACACAAAATTATTATTAGAATATTTTCACAAAAAGAGGTTTCTAAATATTAAAGATTAAACAAAATGATGAAATTTTGTGAAAAAATTTTATTAAAAAAGCTTGTTTTCTTGCAAATACATGTATTTATTTAATTTTATTTTCTGTAATGGACCATAAATATTTATTTTGAGATTTTTAAATACGCAACAGATTTAAACTTCTTCTACTCCAATTGTTAATTTTTAAATCAGCATGCAGTATAAATTTTGAATCATGTTTAATATTTGTGCACACACTTTTATAAAATATTTAAAGTACATTACTATATAAAACCACATCGTTTATATTAATCATTTCATCGAAAAAAAAGTAACTTCTTAGTAAAAGGATGACGAGTAAATTTATTTTTCACTTTTTAAATGGCATTTTTCAGACATATAAACATGTATTAAAAATAAGTAAAAAAACTAAAATATTTATTGTAAGGATTAGAATAAATTTATAAAGAGAGACTAGTAAATGCCTGACATATGTTTCATGTTTAATGATTCATAAAAATGAAGATAGATTAGTTAGTTTCTATTGGATTTAACACGTTTTAAGCGAATAAATTATAAAGTCTTCAATTTTCAATAATTCTTTATTATATCATAAATTCTTAATTATTGTTGACAATATAGTTGTTAAACATCAAAATGTGTCAAACCATAATAGCTGACGTTGATCCCAACATACTTGTCCGCGCAGGGCATGAAACTGATTACCGTTATAAATATTCACCATGTGACAAAGATCTCACATGTAGAAGAGCATTCACAAGGCAAACCTTTTTTTATATCTATGATCATTAATGCTAATAATTTAAGGCTGTTTTCAATTTTTATGAATTAGTAAATATAAAAATATGTTTAAGCCTTTAGAGACATCTGGTATATTTATTAATGAAACTTTTGTTTAAATTAATTTTTTGTAGTAATAATGTGCATAATCATAGTTTTTAAAAATTTCGGTATTTACATACGAAACATAAAATTTAAAATTCTATACTAGTCAACCGACCAACAAATTACACATTCACCTATAGGTTTAGTTCGGAGAGCTACATTCTACTGTTTTGCTTACGAGGGATAATGACTGCTTAAAGCTAATTCGTCACGGATACGAGCATCCATACCAGCAGAGGGATTTCAACCCGCAAACTCCGGCACCGAAAAGCAGTGCTCTACCACTCGTCCATCGTTTGGCCACTTACAATTTCACAAATTAAGATAATCATTTCAGCGGAAGTTGAAAGCAAGAGCTGATCGCTGGTTACCACAGCTTAAGTTATTGCCTAAACTTTAGAGATATAAAAAGTATTTTTTAATAATATTTTCTTTAAAGAACTATCCATCATTTTAGTGCTTCAATTACATTTTCAAAATTATTATATTCATAGAAATCTACATCCAGCACGCAAACATATAACTACAAAAATTCAATAAAAAGTTTATAGTCTAAACTTTTATGCAAAATCTCGAAATATTTTTGTTATCGTGTAATCAAAAATGTTCATCGTATTAAAAATAGTTTCTTAAGTTATAAAGTTTTGGATTTACTTTTGAAGCGAATACAAAGTAAGAATCTCTTATAAAATACTACATAATCTAGTTTCATTCTAAATGTTTTTTCCCTATATTTTAAATCCATATTTCCCAGATCCGTATTTGTTTTCCTGTACACAGGTATATCAAAATCATAACCATGCATAAAAATATAAATTATATTGGTTTAATAATTAAATTGATATAATAAGCCGACAGGCGTATCGAATAGTCTGACAGTAGTCAAACTTTTTTATTAAAAATAAATAAAATCTTTTAAATTCTTCAAGATTGCTTACATTTTAATAGAAAATTATTTTGCACCTATACATTTAATTTTATAATTACATAAATAAAAATTAAATATTACTCTAAACACAAATATTAACAATTCGTCAAAAATCAAAATCTTTGAAATTCTCAAATTTTTGTTATATATTTTTAAATCTTTTACCGGACACGAATCGGAGTACAATATTTATTATTTCTGTAGTGTAGTTATGTTTCGAAGATCACATGTAAAATAATTTTCCAATGAAATAATCTTTGTTAATAGTTAACTTTTTTGTTAATATCAGTAGTGTTTAACATTTATTTTTTTACGTTCTGTAAATAGTGTAAAACTTAAAGATATGCAATTCAGAGTTAAGCAATAAAATTGTGTTTCTCAATTTTAATACTTAATTTTACATTGCATAAATTTTTCTCTTCCCTTTCATAATCATGTAAGGATAATATTTTGAAATTAAGCCGAGATGCGAGATTTCCAAATAACCCTACTAGAAATAATCTGAAGATTTTCTTAAGAAAGTGCCATTTTCTTAAGAAAATCTTCAGAAAAGTGAAGATTTTTTTGAGATTTAATTTTTCTTAAGATTATCTTAAGAATTTGTTCAGATATTTTGAAGATGTTAAGGTGAATGACATGTATCTGAAGATATTCATAAGAAAATGTTAAGACAATTTGCAGAGTAACTTTATCTTTAAAATAAGTTAATAACTAATAAGAATTTTTTCAGAGATACAAATAATTTGAGATATTCTTCAGAAAATTATCAGTCATAACTTAATAAGTGGTTTTAAGGTGTTAAAAGATAGAACTTAATTTTTTTTTTTTTTTTTTTTTTTTTTTTTTTTTTCAAAATACTGTGTTATCAGTAATTATGCAAATTACAGTATTTCTTTTTTTTTTAATTGAAACTCAAACTTTGTAATAAGATATTTTAAAATGATAGTAATTAAAACTTTTTAATATTTTTCCCCAAAAATATAAAATAATCATATATTGAAAAATGAATAAAATATTTTATTTTGCTTAAAATTATTTCACATAAATCATTGTGGTATCATGTGTTTTAACATACATGTTTATTTTATTATCCATTTTTTCATTACTTATTTAAAAACATAAGTATATATATTAATGAAAATTCCTCTAAATTATATTTATATTAATTTACTATTCCTCTTTTCTAAATATATTATAGAATAATTTAATCAATTTTAAATCAATGTGCTTTAACTTTTTACTAAGTTCATTTATTTAAGACTGAAATATCCTAACTAATGTTTAAAAAAAAGTGTACTGATATGTTAGTTTTAATCCTAATTCTGATTTTATTTTATTTTATTTTTAATAATCTAATGTGTAATCTAATGTCTAATAATCTAATGTGTGCTAGATCTAATCTGTGTATGTGTCTTTACTTTTTTTGCACATTTACAATCAATTTCTTTATAGAATTGCAGCATCGTTATCCTTGAATCGCCATTCAGTCTAGCGTTTGTTTACATCGCGCCACGTGTGTAACGATCGTATTTGGCTTGGTGATTTCCTTATTTTTTTCTTGCATTTTGCAACGAAATTTTTACTTAAAATCTTATTCTGTGGTATTAAAATCGAACATTTACTGCTAATTCTTCAAAAGCTGATTCTACTAAGCTGGCATTGTCTTGAATCTTTTATTGAATGTAATTCTGAACTATTTAGAAACCGTATCTTCAATATTCGAACATTAATGTTTTTCAACTATTTCCACAGCTACAAAAGTGGATTAGGCCTATCAGAAGATACGATATTCGGTATATGTGGGGGAGATAGTGTGGTTTTAGTGCAACTTTTGCAAATTTTATAAAGAATTTTTCTGAACTGAAAAGGAAGGCAATAAATGTATTGAAGGTTGTGTGATCATATAAACAATTACTGTGTATGGAATATTAATAGAAAAAGTATACACAAGAGGAAAAACAACTATGCTGCATGTTGAAATTATTCCTACTTAGTAAAGTAATTCTTAGAAGAAAAAATATAAAAAATGCTACTAAAGACAGCAGGATGAATACAGCTAGTGAAGTTTCAATGTGATGACAGGTTGGTAAGTGGTGTGACAATGGATGGAAATTGTTACTTATCTATAAATGACTGTATTAGTTGCCTATCAGTTATAACAGCAAAGTATTAGATATTGAAATAATCTGATACTTTTGCATTTGCAGTTTAATGTTGCTGGCATAGCAATCTGTTGAGCAAAAAAAAAAGGTTATTAAATTCAATGTGTAGCAAAAACCACAAGAAGCTGTAAAATCACATCATAAGATTTTTGATTCAAAATGTAATAAATTATAGGCATATGAGTTTCATACGATAGGATATTGCAGAAAAGAGGAAACAACTGATTGTGTAAATTTCGACATTCAAGCATATATTGTTATTGATTGTGAAATATATAAATACTGCCATGAATTTCAGAAAACTGCAGCAAATTCAGAAAATGAATCTGCTGATTTTTTTTGTGTGCTAAGAAGGTGGTGTCAGTTCTGTCCTATCTTGGTTAGATGCCTGAGATGACATAAGACTTATATTCATATGCTTGTCGGTGCACATAAAATAGGTTCACGGTCACAATATTCACAAAATTCAAATGA
>CM063505.1:198703361-198815861 GCA_032207245.1 Pardosa pseudoannulata
TCAATATTTTAAGAATATTTTAATGTATCCAATTTCTATAATTCTATAAATAGTATGAACTGACATCATAACCTATATTTTATTTTTTCTTTTTGTTATAAAGAAAAAAATATTAAATAAAATTTGTTAATTGTTAATATACATTATAATAAATATTACAACAGCAATCAAATGAAAATACTATTTACAGTAAACAGATATTATAGAAAATTATATTTTTATCACATGGCTTTCATACTAATACTTTTATTAAAAAAAAAAAAAAGAAAAAGAAAAAAAAGAGAGAGAGATAATTGTGAGCAGGAAAAGGCAAGGAAAAAATTGTTTTAAAATTTTTATTTACACATTGAAAAGAAGTTTTAAAACGCTTTAAAGCATTTTTCTACAATTCAAGTTTTTATTCTTCAGAATATCATAAGAATATTTGATTTTATTTAATTTCTATAATTCTTCAGAAAATCTTGTGTAAGTATTAGAATATATCCAATTATCTCAAAATTTTCTCAAAAAAGAAATCTTAAGAATATCTTAAGTTATTTGGCCCACATAAGCCTACATGTAGAGAAAATTTTCAGATTATATTCTTAAGATTTTCTGCAGATTATATTCTTAAGATTTTCTGCAGATTATTTTCTTAAGATTTTCTGCAGATTATTTTAAGATTTTCTGCAGATTATATTCTTAAGAAAATCTTAAGATTTTAGGTTTAAGATGTGGGCCAAATAACTTAAGATTTTCTTAAGATTTTTTTTTGAGAAAATCTTGAGATTTTTTCTAGTAGGGAAAATATGGTAGCTCACGATTAAGTATGCTATTATTTTATAAAAAGAAGGTAAATTGTACATAATTTAAGTAAATTTTAATATTTTGCTAAATTTATAATATAGGACTTTAGTTATGTAAGCTATTTATAAATTTATAATATTATCCAATAAATAGAAACCGCTATTAATCCATTTTGCAAAATTTACATCTTTTCCCAGTAAAAAAATGGCAATATTTCTGTAAAGATTTAAAATGTAAAACCTAACGAACTAAAATTGACTTAATGCTGTGGTAAGATAACAATAAATCCATTCACACATACATACATTACGCTCTCAAACTGCTGAATGGACTTGAAATGTAGAGAACTACTATATATACAAATGCAATTACAATATACAAAGTCAAAGCTCAGCACTGAATATTGATTTTTACGTATGGTTAAAAGATGAATTACTGGTTCAGGGTAATCGATCCCCTAAAAAAACTTTGGTAACAGAAGTGAAATTAAATGAAATCGATAAAGCAATACTGAATAAAGAAATTTCATTGATTTTACTGAAAATATCCATTGATATAAAAATTTTAAACATAGTTATGAATTCCCTTAGTTTTACGATGTCAAACAAATTGAGGTTGAAGTGGAAGCATGTTATATAACTAAAATTCGTTGATTCGCACTTCAATTGAATAGGTTTAGATAATTAATCTAACTGAAGTATTGAAGATGTATTTGGTTTTCAACATTTTATAATTTTGAATAAAAGATTTAAGTAAAAAATTATAACAAATAAAGATGAATGGATAGTTGAAACATAAATATTATTTAAATACCAATTTTTAATTGCATGTGATAAAGCGCTATAAATTAATTTAATCTATCATTCGTAGCCTAGATTTGAATGGGAGATACTAGAAAGTATGCTCTTCGACCACAGTAAAGAAATTATGTTCGTTTTTATTCATAAAATGCTACACTTCTGAAATACAATTGATTTCTCAAGAATTCTTTTTTATAAGTGTGGTTATTAATGAAAATTATTTTTATCTGACTTTTTATCTTACTTCAAATACAAAAATATATAGAATAAGCTTTACATTTTTATTTATTGGTTTTCAAAAATAAAGGAAATCTCGATTTCACTTCAAACTAACCAGCTATTCAACTTTAAAATCTTAATAACTATTTTCTAATCAGGCTAAAAAATTCGATTCATTGCATTTTTAATATTTTTAAGATAATTATATAAACATTTTTAATAGTCTTTATAGCAATAATTAAAAATTTTCTAGCATAATGTTATGTATTCTTCACCATGAATCAAAACTTGAGCCCGAACCAATTAATTTCAGTCACTAAGTCATTTAACGAATTCATATGAATCATAAAACGTACTGTAATGCTCTAGAGCAAAATAAAATCACGTTGAATTGACGCTGCATGACATTTGAGTGATAGATTCATTAATTAAATTGAGAAAATCTTGTAATGTGCTATTTAAGAATTTACAATTAAGAGGTCTTTAATCAATCATAAGGTATGCTCTTGATAAAGATAATGCAAATTTCCGACAGGAAATTCCGCTATGTAGAAACAAATGATCTGATGAAAGCACTAAAGCAACAAAACAAATGAAACATCTCAGGAATTCTAATATTTCTGCTCTTTATTTAGAAACAATGCGGTTAAAAATGCAATTACAATTATACATAGCTTAATACATTATGTTCTATTCAGTCTCGCATTTTTTACATACCTTATTTCAGCAAAAGTAGCTGAATGATTCAATTAATGTAATTAAATGTACAATCACTTTAATTATAACACTAAACAGGCTTAAAGTGTTTTAATATTCATAATTATCAACATTTAATTTTTACGTTCTCTAAATAGCTAGTAAATATAAATTTAAACAATAACTCTTTGGTAGACTTATTAACAAAATATCCTATTTCTGTCATTTTATTAATTCTAGTCTCATATAAACAGTTCAGATTATATCTATTTTTCTGCCTTCACAAAATGCACACAATTCTTGATAAGTTCTCGAAGAACCAAATAACATTTTCCAGCTATAAAATGAAATGCTTCAATTGTTGAGAAAAGGGGGAAAATATTATAAAATAATAAAAAACAAATAATAAAATCGAAATAGATACTTAAATGAAAAAATGGAGTAATATTATGTGTAGAATAACAAAATATAAACTACATATTATTTTGATTAAACAGTCCATATTTGAAAAATAAAAGCTAGGAACAATGCAAACTAATTTACTAATTCTCAAACTCAATGAACACGATACGAAACAGATATATGCATTGAATATTAAAAAAAGTATATCAATATTTGCTATATTTACTGAAGATTAAATTTGTTATTATTCTTAAAACTCATTCACTTTAAATAATAAATACCTATTTTATAAACATTTTAATTACAAAAGAAAAGTTATTAATTTTCTATTCAATATTTAATTAATACCAAAACTTCAAAATTTTTATAAAACAATGCAAAAGTTTTCAATTTTTTTATTACTTTTTTTCTAATATATCTGTTAGCACAAATCAACGAATTTGCATTAAGGAGTTTTTCTGTATTAAAGTGCTATAATTAAAGGCCATGGTGCATTTCTAACTCTAAAGTTTTATTATAACGAGCAATATTTGATTCGATATAAAATAGAAATATCTGTTCTATTTCGGATAAAATACTTTTTATATTCGTAAATGTCTATCTTTAGAAAATTTATTTAATTTTGTTATGAAAAGCAAGCTTATATAACTACAATATATAAACACCATGTTAATAAATGCATTGATCTGCAAATTAACTTTTGAAATTTGCAAATTAGAAACTAACTTGTTATATAAAACAGATATTAATTCAATTTTTTTTATTATGTGAACATCAGTTTAATAAGAAAGATATATTTTATTTATAGCATGATATAATATACTTTTTTATTTATAATTTTGTAAGATTTTTTACTTGTTTACGCTTTAAGTCAGCTATCTTTTAAGCATTAGGTTTACAGAATAAAAATGAATGTATCTTCAATTTTATATAACAATTTAGTTTATATTTATATATTTGAAAAAGTTTCTTGCGTATTGAGTTTCTATTTTTTATTCGTTTCCATTTTTTCATATTATTTTAAGGAATATATTACTTAAATCGGTAAAACTAAAACTTCGGTAAAACTTCTTCAAGTAAGAATGTTATATAATAACTTTTAAATATATTTTATATAGCTAATAGAAATTTTAATTTATGATGCATAATATAAGGTCTTTTAAAGTATACTTTAATTCTTGAAAACTACTACACCCCTTAAGAACGTTAATCATAGCCTTTTTTCAGCACTTATATAACCGTCACTCTACATTTGGTTCGTGACCACAGTCACAAACACACTAAGAAAGAATTGCCCTTTCTTTTGGGCAAAAATAGTTTAAAAATACACTATTTCTGTTTCGCTAAACAGTAAATCAAAACACAGAATATAAAAGAAAGAGTTAATTAAAATTAAGCATCAGAAAAAAAATAACTGGAATGTAATGTTTAAATCAACATAAGGTAAAATTGTTGTTTAGTTTAAGCAATGTTGCTAAAAATATTTTGATCTTCCACTATTTAAAAAAATTCCACATGCATTAGTTATTTTCCCCTAAATATTCCTTTAGTCATTGTGACTGTTATGTTCCTCAAATATTTAATTGTTTTTATAAAATAATTAAATAAATTAATTATAAATAAATATGTTTTTATAAAATAATTAAATAATTTAATTATAAAATAAATATTTTTTAAAGTTAATATGCTTCTAATGACATAATATGTTCATTCTGAACTTGAAAAAAGTAAAAAAAAAAAAAAAATATTTTAAACAGGTAAAAAATAATTTTTTGTAATTCATATTTTTTCTTAGCACCAATTTTTTATAAGTACTAAATTGAATTTTAAGGTTCAGTGGTTATCTTTAAAAATATTCTACAATATATGTCAAAAAAAATGTTAAGCAGTTTCAATTAAAATAATTTTGAAACAAGTAATAAATTTTCATCAACTTATTTTTTACTAAATTCTGACACAAATCAGAGTATTTAGTAATCTTAAGATATTTTAACTTCTGTGAAATAAATCTGCAATAACATGTAATAATTATGCAATAAATCATACTGTAATAATATATTAAAATGAGTACTATAGTTCTATAGATGATAACATTTATATTTTAATTAGTTTCGAATGGACTGGTACAAAGTCCAAAAGAGGTGTTCCAAATAAACGGAAAACAATGTAAAGACAATTATATTTTAGACACAGAAATTTTCTTTTCAGATGAAAATGTATTGATAATTAATAACCAATAAAAATTCATATTATGTACTGAAATTTAGTAAACATTAGTTCAAGTTTTTTGGTTATAAAATATTAAATTATCATGTAGATTGATTAAAGAAACAAATAAAATAGGATTACAAAATAAATTCAAATACACTGTAGTCTTTATAACTTATTGATTTAAATCCCCCTCTCAATTCAACACTTTCTCTTGTTTCCCAACACTCATTTCTTTTAAATATATTTCACTATTGTTTGACCTTTCCAATAAACAAGATCATTTGGAAAGCATGGAGGAAAAAATGTTAGAGTAATCAAGTGTAAAGTTTGATTTACAGAAACAACTTAATGTGGTTTCATTTTTTATGGTATCCAAACATTCAAATTCAATGTAAAGGATATATTTAAAATACATGAATTGCAATTATCCAAAATGAATTGTACCACGAAGACGGTGATGGAGTGAGACATAGCTGTGAAGAAATCTAGAATTTGTTTCCTAGTCAAAGTGTTTTATCTCTTTCCAAGGCTTTCCTGAATTAGGAGTAGTAACAGAAAAGTCAGAGTTTTCTGGGAAAAAAATCATTTTTGATTTAGAGACATCACATCCGTATGCATTTTACTTTGGGCTTTACGTTGTACTGCACACAATTATATCAACTAACACACACGCATGCAGTCAGGTAACACTTAGGTAACTCATGCACTCAGGTAACACGTATATAATTGTGTATTTTATACACACGTGTATGTATATATATATATATATATATATATATATATATATATATATATATATATATATATATATATATATATATATATATATATATATATATATATATATATATATATATATATATATATATATATATATATATATATTATATATATATATATATATATATATATATATATATATATATATATATACTTGTATAAGAATTATAATATATAAACCATTGATGCATGTATATGCATACCTACGTATGTATATATATATATATATATATTCAATGTTGTGTGTCTTCCAATTTATATTTTGTGTCTACAGAATGGATAAATCAATTAAAATCTAAAATCCTCTTGGAACATCTCAGATTTCTACAATATGGGGGTCATCTAAAAAGTGGTGTATCCTTACACACACACACACACACACACACATATATATATATATATATATATATATATATATATATATATATATATATATATATATATATATGTATGTATATATATATATATGTATATATATATATATATATTATATATATATATATATATATATATATATATATATATATATATATATATATATATATATATATATACCTATTTTCGCACGTATATTGCGTGGACTATCTGTATTTAAAAGCAGCCGTGGACTATCTGCTGGTTTTTCATTGATCAAATCATCAAAATAGGAAGAAGGGTGGGGGGTAAAAAAAACCACATTGCGCAAACGGCCGATGATCAAATGTAAACAAAAGCACACTCATGAGATTCCAAGAAAATATTGTATAGGTAACAAAAAATGAAAAATAAAAATAACCCGTAAACCAGATAGAGTTAGTAGTAGCAAATAGAGCAATCTTAATTGTGTCCTGGATTACTTGAAAATATCGATAGTCACGATTTACAGCTCCGATGGACAACATCAAGTAATGGGTTCAACATCGAAGGTTGAGGGTCGAAGGCCATTTCACCTCGAGGATCACTCGTAACAGAGTATTTTGTTTTCAAAGTTTTGATTTGCGGTAATATTGGACATTCATTATGTCTTTAAAACATCGTCACAGTTTTGATGCTGATTTCAAGCTGAAAATAATTCAGAAGGTCGACGATAAATTGGCGCAAGTAAAAGGAAACATGAAAAAATCAGAAGAAAGCGATCTAATCGTCTTGTAAAAATACAATGGCTTGCATTAGAAGACGATTTATATAGCTGGGTTCACCAACAGAGAAATATAGACAGCGCTGTTTCTTCCGTTAAAATTCGTCTTCAAGGCTATGGCAGAAGAAATGATTTTAACACTAAACATACCGTACCATATAACGGGTCAAATGACCCATAAGTATTATGTAAAAAATGCGATGGGAAATGAATTAAACATTCTTATTATTCGTGTTTGTAATACATAAAAATTGACAATATACAATTTTGTTTAGTTATAATAATGTTTATTTCACTATTTCCCTCCAATTTTCATATTTGACCGGCTATGGTAGAAATAAGAATGTATAAGTGTTGGTATGTTTAGTGTTAAATTTTAAAAAGTGGAATTAATTGAATTTACTCCAGACTTTTGGGCACTTTACTGTACTTAGGTTTTTATTCTTAAAATGATTTGATTAGTTCGCGGATTATCTAATTGTGTGGACTACCTGATGATTTCTGAAATTTTTTAAATAAAAAATCGCCCCCGTGGACTATACGATGGTGTGGACTATACGTGCGTATATACATATATATGTTTATATATATATATATATATATATATATATATATATATATATATATATATATATATATATATATATATATATATGTATATATATATATATATATATATATATATATATATATATATATATATATATATATATATATATATATATATATATATATATTTATTTATTTATAACTCTTAAAAAATAGGAAAAGTAACAAGTTTTTTTATTCAGGCTTCCATATTACAGAAACATTTCTGGACTCTTTTCACCGCCATAACGTTAGAAATATACTGATATACTTTTACGGGTACCAAAATTTTAGTACAGACGATAAACTGCGGAAGACGTTTCAGCAGTGAAACCTCTAAAGAGTCAAAATATCAGAATATTCCACAATGGCTGAATGCAACTTCAGATGAATGTTATCGCTAAAGAGAAGTCAGATGAAGCAGTAAAATAAGATCAAAGGCTTTTCTTTATATATTGGGAAAGGTTTCCTGAGAAATAGTAAATGGGATTTTAAAAAAGATAAGTTATAGTGAATAACTGTATTTTTTCTAAATGAACGTTTTAGTTTATATATATATATATATATATATATATATATATATATATATATATATATATATATATATATATATATATATATATATATATATATATATATATATATATATATATATATATATATATATACATAATTTAAAAATAATAACATCCATTTGTATTATTTTTTTTTTTGCTATCATTTTGCTATACTGAAGGATACATGTATCTTTAATTTAATCTAATTTTATAATGATTTCATTTTACACAAGAAAGAACTTATCGTAATGAAATTTCTTTTCTGCATCTTATCTGTTTTTCAATGAGCAATGCATAATTATACTTATCATTTTTTCTGCAACATTACTTTTTTAAAAATTGTTTATAAATATTAATTTTAATATATAACCTATGTTAGACTTTTTGGTAACTGATTGAAACACAAATTTAATTCAATAGGATTTAAAAATTCATTTTCTAATACACATACTTGAAAACATATCTTGCGAGTAAGTAAATTTCCATTGTTCCATTCGGTGTATTTGAAAACGTAGAGTATTATTGAAATGGTTTTTAACTATCAATTCTGAAAAGATAAAAACATTTTATTTTACGATAAGTCAAAAAACTAATGGTCTAATGAAAATTTTAGTTATTATAGGTACTATTATGTCATAGTAAGCTCATTTACTGCACGATGAAATTCGTATCATTTTATTTTATTTTAGGGTCAGTATTTATTTAAAAATGATAAAAAAATTCATTACTAATAAAATATATAAAAATAGCAGGAAGTTTGTTATTAATTCCAAATTTTAGAACATTTTAAACATATTTTTCTTTATATCACATTTTCTAAGAATATGGAGTTTCTCATAGTGTTTTAATCCTTAATTTATCTTTTCATTTTGAATATCCTTCTTACAATAACACTATTATTTTATTGTTTTACAGACTATTAGTTAATCTCATCCGAACTGTTGTTACCTCAGATATTAAAAATATTTGTCAATATTTATTTTTAGCACTAATTCTGAAATAAAAGTCTTACTCAATTTTTGCCTTATCGATCATAAGATAGTTCAAAGAAAATACGTTTAGGTTTAAATAAAACATTTTACTCACTAGAATTTTGAGGCGTTTTCTACGGAAAGTTTTACACAGTTAGTCGCAGGAAAGTTTCTTGGAAATTTACTTACGTTATCAGAGCTCCAAATTAATCTAATGTAATGAACTTTCTATCATTTTCACTATAAATTCATTTGACGTGTTATCAGCCTGCATTGAAATTTCCCCATATGCAATTAGCTATCTACAATGGATTGGGATATACTTTATTTATATCATATTAACTATTATTTATTAACTATTATCATATTAACGATTACTTTATTTTTTTCATATTAACTATTTAGAGAGCTTATTTTTGTTTTAAGAGAAATATATATATATATATATATATATATATATATATATATATGTGTGTGTGTGTGTATGTATGTCAGGTCTAAAAAAGGGGTAGTTAGAAATTATGTGAGTTAAGAACGATTTTAAAAAGGGGGCTCTTTTATAACAATAAAATAAATGGAAAAGACCCACATTCGCGTAAGCCTTTGGGATCATCCAGTCAGGCGGAAGCATTTTTGAGCTATTTGATGAGTTTGCAAGCAGATAAGTTTCAGTCAGCGCGTGGACATGGAACTGTGGACATCTATTCCACGCTTAGCTCCACGACAAATAATGAAAATGGCGAAGGTTTTGCTTTTAGAAGAAACGATTTTTTAATAAAATTATTATTATCAAGAAGACTGTTTTCCATTTGCCTTAACAATGGATCACGTCATTATATATATATATCTATATATATATATATATATATATATATATATATATATATATATATATATATATATATATATATATAAGCCTACTTTTACAAATTTAATGTATTATATAACACTTCCTTTAAAATGGGTTTCAAAATTACATGATTTTTATCCTAATTATGATACAGGAATATCACAATGGTTATACCGAAAATACTTTTAAATTTAAATGTTATCTAAACTTTTAAATACTATTATTTTTTAAAACATGTCGCGGTGTTCAATTTTCAAGCTTTTGATTTTATAAATTCCGCTTCTAATTTTACCTCATAATTCTTCAAACTTACTTTGAATATATTTGTTATTATTTCCTTGTTTAGATAAATATTTAATTTATTTGAATATTTTATTTCCATTGCACAAAGACTTATTAATTTAAAATTTGCACCAAAATACATATAAATTGCGTTAATAATGCATATGATATCCACTGTTAAGTTGAATGCCCATATTTATTTTAATGTATATTAAAATTAATTCACGTCATTTTTATTAAAATGTTTCTCAGAGGTACGTATTTTTGAATTAATATATTATGCTCTTTGTTAATTTAATTCTGCCGATTCATCATAGTGTTGATGAATAACTAATATTTTAGCAGTTTGGTAAGATTTCATTTTATTAAAAAATTAAAGGATTGTACCTCACATTCAAATAAAACAAATTTTAAAAAGTACAACATAAATGAGTATAATTTAATAGGCATACAAGGAAGTAATGTGCTATAAGCATAATATTTTTCTTAAATGTTTTCCAAACACACTGAAATATTACTAAATAATTTACATTACACTTTTTTTTAAAACTACATTGTAAATAATTAAGTTGTACTTCAATGTGTGTGTACAAATTTCTTCAAGTTGATAATTTTGAATTATTTTAAATCAATAACTCTTTATAAATAAATTAAAACCAAAAAACATTAATATTTAAACTGCAAATAGCTTTTTACTCATCTGAGAAAGAAATATATTTTCTAATATATCTAAAAGTCATGGTTTATTTGGAACATAAAGAATATTTCCGACTTATCTTTTTAAAATTCTCATATTCAACAGCCATCTCAAAAAATTTTCATGAGATAGTTAAACATTTTCTGTTTCAAATATAGAGCTTTAAAAATGCTTAATTGGGATGTTTTAATAAATTTCCTTTCATGCAATATACTCAATGTGTAAAATTAGATTGTAATTCTACAATGCAAAAAAGAAAGGGATTGTATAAAAAAAATAAAGTCGGAACTTACGTTGGTTGTACGACCTTTCCTGCTTTGGATTTTTTTAAAGTGTATCTACAAATTAAGGTATGAAGTACCTGTGAGGCCCTTAAGGACCTAAAAGGAAATCAAGCATTGTTAGTTTATTCATAATTAAATTATTAATTCGTATTTTCCGCTGTCTTTCAACCAAAAAGCTGGGAAGTACGTATTATAAAGTAAGAACTCATTTTAATCGTGCATGTAGTAAAACTTTTTAATTGCATGTATACGTTTCCGATAAAGATATATTCCAATAATGTTTAAAATTACGGAATAAATACATTTAATTATTATTTAAAAATAATTGCTCTTCATTTTAAAAATTAACGTAAAGGGCAAAATATTTCAAATTTATTCCTTATAAAAGATCACTTTTATTTTTGTTAGGTTCTTATTTAATTCACTGATATTCATTCGACAGAGTCAGTTTTCATAGCCCAGTGAATAAGAAACACGAAAGAGTTGTAATATAAAATAAAAGGGTCTCTTCATACACACTTTCTTCTTTTACTATGTTACGCTTATGTTGCCTTAATAAATACTGAATTTTGTAAAAATAAATCTAAATTTCACAAATAACAAAAATTCTGTATAAAAAATTATATCTTGAGTTTTTTCATCCTGTAACATACTTTTAACGTTTTTAATACTCATTTTAAACAAATATATATTTATCACAAAATTAAAAAACATTTTGTTTTATTAATTATAATTATAGCATCACTGGGTTTTATTCCGTTGGTTTCTAAATCGATTAATCACTTCCCGCTCTTTCTGTCCTATTTAGAAATACTCACGCAACAATAGAATTAAACATATATATATATATATATATATATATATATATATATATATATATATATATATATGTATATCACTTTGATAGAAATATATTTACTGTATTTTACAGATACTTGTTAAAACCCATAAAAAACTTAATATTATGTTATAAAAGAAATAAATTCATATTACATACTTAGAATGCACTCCGGTATATTTTTAAGGTGAGATTTACAATCGCTTAACAGATCCTCGAAATTGCGTTCATTACAGGTCCATAAAATAACATTTTGTTGCATTTGGGGGCCGTTTATGATAGCATTTATATGTGGTGACATTCACAATGTCAGACCTTTTTTTAAAAATAGGTCATCATTTTAAGAGAGCTCTTAGCTTCGTCCACTATCACGTAATAACTAACATCCAAAAAAGCACTGGAAGAAGACATTAGAAAGGGTCGCAAACTACTCACAGGCTTATCCAGTTTGTGCTTGCCCTTCATTCTTTTTAGGAATGATTGTTTTCATCACTTCACCCCGCGTTATCACGTGGATCTGGAGGAGTCTTTTACGTACCGCTTCCCTGCATCGCATCCACCGTGGAAAAACAACTTCACCACCACGCACGCACCGATCTCTGTCTCTCCCACATCTGAAAAGGATAACGCCGGGAAACCCAGCGATCGATAAGTTGCCCGTGTTTAGGTCGAAATGATGATAAAAATTGCGAAAACGGGGCGGAGGGGGTAGTCAAATGGGAGAGCAAGTAGGCTGGAGAAATTAAAATGGTGTTTAGAAAATGTGAGGGATTGATGAAGCTCCGTAGGTGGCTGGTGGCATTCTATTCTGGCACTCGGATCCTGTAGGCGTGCGCTGTAGCGCCATCTGTCGTGAAAGAGCGCAAAAGTGAGAACTCTCCACTGAAAAAGTGATAACTCTCGAGTATGTATTCGCAATTTAAATAGCTCGAATCGATTTCCTTAGCAGAACGGAAGCCGTACTTGTTTTTAAACTTAAGATCACAATCTCGACCTTCCCCTTTTCCCCTTATTAAAGACACTTGGGTGAACTGAAAACAAGGGATTAGGTAAACAAGTTAGGTACACAAGTAAATTTTTACAGACATCTTATAATTCTCAAATTAAATACTGTTTACTTCTTTTCTATAATGTATGAGCATATGAAACTGGTTTAATATAGAAGATTTTTTTTCTTTTAGACTTTATTTCATTCCAGATACATTACTGAACTGAAAAATAGAGATTAGGTAAACAAACTGGATAAACAAGTACAATTTTATAAATATCTTATAATTCATAACTTAGGTTCTGTATTCTTCGTTTCTGTAATGCTTGTGTAAGTAAAACTGGTTTAGAGCTTTTTTTTTAATTTTCTGTTATCACCTTTGAAAGATACTGAAAATAACATTTAATGTAAAATACTAAGCTAATAAAAGCTTATAAAATTAAATAACATAATATTATTTCTTTTTATACATTATTTCCTGGTAAATTATTTTCAAAAATAACAAGTAAATATAAAATATATCATTGATGGAATTTTAATTAATTTTTAAAATTATTTGAGATATAACCTTAAAAAATTAATAAAAGCCCTAAGAATTGTAATTTTACAAATCTATAACTTACTAAGTACTACCTTGAATAACAATTTTATTAAGATTACTAAAAATACTAGGATTATTACAAAATTACTTTTTAAAGATGATTTAAAGTAATTTTAAAAAATTGAAAACTCATGAGAAACAAAGAATCTCCAAGTTCTTTTTCCTTTCGAAAACTAAATTTAAGAAATCCTTTAAAAAAAATTAATGGAAAACTGTAATGCAGCGGTGTAACAATTTTTATCACTTTTTTCAAAAATGTTCATTTTAAATTCTTTAATAAAAAAGAAAAAAGAATGTTAAATACTAAGAATGTAAACATTACTGGTTCCTTTGCTTCTATAAAATAATTGAAATTAAGAATTTTAAAATATCAAAATTTATTCTTAACTATTTACAGTTGAGAGTTTACAAGTTTTATAACCTTAAAAGTATCATCTATGGTAATATTTATAAAAATTATAAAAAAAGTTAAGTATGTGTGTAATTTTTTTTAAAGTTCTATTAATTTTAAAATTAATTCAAAGCAATAATTTAAAAAAATAAAATTTTAATGAGGAATTTGCACATGCGTCGAAATCGAACATCTTAGCATTTTTCTGATAATTCCAGACTCGTAGATTCTAAAATATTGTTCTCAAAAATGTAAAAAACTGTGTCCATCATTTTAAGCATTAATTTTAAAGTTAATCTAAAATCACATGACATCGAAACTCTCCGAGATGAGATTGGTTGTGGCGTCATAGTTCATGATATCCAATATTTTCTTATTGCTTGTAAGCGCGCACTATTTTCCGACTTTGTTTTTGAAAGTACTTGAAATTTTCTAGCTACCAAATTTATTTTTTTTAAACCTGAAGGTTTATTTATCGATCTTGATAGCTTAATTATCTCTTTTTTTTATAAATGTCTCTTCTACCTAGATTTACCAAAGTACCAGAGTTTCAGAGTATACCAATCATTGTAGGCCATCTTTAAAACATATGTTTTAAAAGATGAAATAACCTATGAAATTTAAATAAAGCAGAAAAATCAGCATTAAATAATACTATAATAATAACAATTAATAATTATGTATACTGTTTGCTACAACTGTGCTATTGTAGCAATATAATCATTGGCACCCAGTTATCATAAGTAATTTGGCTGATTTTATAAAAATGTGTGAGAAAAAAATTTAACATCTTTAAAAGGCTTTACTTAATTATTTATACTTTTTTAAAATAGTGATACAGTTTTATTAGCTTTTAATATTAATATTAAATAAAAAATGTATACAGTTTCTGAAATTAAATTTACATTTTCTAATCACTATTAAGTATTTTAAATCAAAAAATTTATATTAATTCTTAAATATTTTAAATTTGATGAAAAAAATTTAAAATATTTAAAAGGCTTTACTGAATTATTTATACTTTTCTAAATAGCAATACAATGTTATTGCCCTTAATATTAATGTTGAATTAAAAAATGTATAAAGTTTCTGAAATTAAATTTAATTTTTAAATTATTATCATTATTAAGTATTTTAAAAATATTATACTGTTTTCAAATTAGTCGCCAATTTAATCGAAAAATATCACTGTGAATTGATACACTTAAGAAAGTATGCATCTTCGAAGAAAATATTTATAATACCTTGAAAATACATAACCTTCCCCTCCCCCGAGTTATATATTAGATAATTATATGCTTTAGAAATTTATATGTTTTACGATATATGCTTTATCAAACATTTACTTGAATTTGTACTTGAACTCTGGGATTATACTCGGAAATTAGCAGTTTTAAAAGGTTAATCAACAGTCCTTTTAAAGGAATAGATGTATTTGCATATACTTTAATTGTTCTAAATTAGTAATATTTAAACAAAAGCAAGCATGGTCTTCACAAACCCATAGAGATGATTTATATTATAATTTGGAGTTTAATTTCTCATCCCTATTCATCGCATCTGTACAGATTTTACGTGTATTTGGATCTTTGGGAAAGCTGAAAAATATCTTCTCATTGCATTTAGTTTATATTCAGAATATGAATTTTTGATGTCAGACATAATAAAAAAAAATTCTATTATATGCGATACTTTACACAGAAACAAATTTAAAAGTCGCCTTTTAACATGTAAACAACATAGGCAGCCGGTGGTTTCATGAACTATGGCGTCACAAACTGGACAAAGAAAAAGAGACGTTAAAGAGTTGGCTATAAAACCCATTAGAAATCACTAATTAGGCCCCCAAATGAAAGAAAAATAGGTACTGTCCTGCTTACTTTTTTATCTTCTATTGTTTAAAATTAAAATTAAAAAACCTGACAAATCCTCATTGGTAAAATTTAAGAGTTTTAGTGTTACAAATTCTATAACTTTTTAAAATTTATCCATTTTAATATTTGTATTAAAAATGGAACAAACACTGTAAGTTAATACTTTTATTACCTTCTAAAAATAATTTAAAGTAATAAGTTTAAACATAAAATATCTCTAATAATCAAGGTGGTTGTATTAAAAGATCTAATGCGTTATAAATTATTACTTATAGATATATAAAAAGGAAAATAAGTAAGTAAATACTAAAGGTTCTATTTCATAGCATCTTCGAATTTGATTATAATGACGTACTCTCATTATATATTGTACTTCTCATTAATAAAATATCATTATAGTATTAATCTTAAAATATTTAGGTTCTCAAAGATTAAGTTAAAATTGAATATAAATTATTTTATTTGCATGGAATATATTTAAAATGCTGAGTAAAAGATTTTCAAATAATTTCCCAAATATATCTAAATCAACAAAATAGACATAAAAAATGTTTGCTTTTTATGGTTTGGTTTGGCTTGGAGCACTACGTTATATTGTTTTCCTATACAAGGGTGTGTAAAACTAGTGCTTAAAACCTATTCCTAACGGCTACGAATATTCTTTCCAGCACTGGGTTTCGAACCAAAGGACAAAGTACAGAAAAGCAGAGCCTTTTCCATTTGACCAACATTGAGGAATGAGTTGAGGTAAATAAACTATTTTTAGGTGATTATTTAATAAACTTTATATTTTATAATTTGAGTTCAAGACCGATATTCAAAAAATATTAAAGTACTCAAAAATAGTTATGATTTATTCTAAAATGTTATATTAAAAAGTAAAAATAAATAAATAAAAATCCTATATTAATTTATTATGGCTTTCTACACTTTGAAAAAATTGTTTTTTATTTTGTATATTACTGTAATTGTTATAATAGTTCAATATTTTATAATCTAATTTAGAACATATTCAGAAAAGTACAGGCTGTTTGAACATGTCATTAAATTATTTTTTAAACTTTTTGAAGTATTTATAACTTATTCAAACAAACGCGTTTGCTTCATAAATTTTTGAGATATGTTAAATTTATCTGTATGAGACATAACATGAAATTTCAGATAGCTCTAAAAGACTTAGTACTTGCAATATTTACTAATACTTGCAACGAGAAACAAAAATTTGACGGACTATAATATGAATCCTTTACTCAAAGTATTTATATAAGATATTTATTGTTAATTCAAAACACACATTATTTTCTACATTAGAGAATACTTGTAAAATATATTTGACAACTTTATCGTGATTACGCAAAATGCCACATCATTTTTAATGTATGGAATTCTAGTAAAAAACATATGAACAAAATTTAGTTGGAACTTTTATTTGTTAAAGAATAACCTAAAAATGGAATTACATAAGTAAACTCCTTCAAAAATATCGAAAACTTAGATTTCAACATTTTCTATCAATGCGTAGAAGGTTTACTATAATTATGTCAGACAGTAAAAAATAATGGAAAGTTTCACTATATTGAGTGTAAAATTTTCGTTAACTTAATATACGTTTCTCATCTCTAAAGATATGTTCTGGAACTTTTTAAGTGAAAATATAAATCAAATGAGAGACAATTTCATACATAGGTGTATAAAATCTAAAAGAAGTGAAATTAAATACAATGATTACTTAAATTTACCTAATAGTAATAAATAAACAAAACTTTTAACAACATTACATACAGAAAATCTGACATGTTACACTTATAAATAATCAAAAGTTACTTATAACTTAAATGCTAATATAAAATGACCATTGTTGCATAACATATATTAGTTATTCCCATTTATCTACAACAATGTTTATATAGCATTTATCTACCATTTTTTAGCCTGATGAACAATTAAAAAGCTAAAATTTAAAAATATGCGTTAAAATGTTACTTTAACTATAACCTCTCATTCTTAGAAATGCATAAATGTATGCTATAAAGCATAAATTGTTCGGTAATATTCTAGTCACATATTTCACACTTGCAAGTTAATATAAAATCAATGCTGGTTCGTAATTTTAAACCGGGAAAGAAATCTTTAACAATTCAAGAAAGTAACGGAATGATATGAATTTTCTTAATATGCATTAAGATATGCATTTAATTAGTATTGAATAAAATTGTTATATTATATCGTTGAAATATTTTTAGAAAATATAAAAAGAATTTATATAAAAGTAAAGCAATTGTTTTTTAAAACAATTCTGATTATATCATTGGATTAAAGGCGGTGCTTACTCCCTTTTAAAAGAGTAAACGTTTTAAACAATAATAAACGTGGAAATATAATCGTCAACAATTTACAGCATACGAGATTTATTCAACATTTCTTTTCATACGTCTGATTATCTTTATTAGTGGTTCTACATCTTTATTAGATAAATTTGAATACCCAGACTGAAGGCTGAGTACGAAGCTGCTAGTATAAATATAAAATATATAAAAGAAAGATTTTTATCTTACTTTTTAAACTATTCTTATTAAATCATTGGGGTAAGGACGGTGATTACTCCTCGTTAAAAGACTAAATTTTTTGAACAATAATAAACGTCGAAACATTTTTAAAAATATAAAAATAAAATATGTAAAAGAAAAGATTTTTTTTAGTTTTTAAACTGTTCTTATTAGTCATAAAATTAAAGACGGTGATTTCTTCCAGTTAAAAAACTAAACTTTTAAGACTTCTAAGATCATCATCTTACTTATCATCATCTTATTTATCATTACTTATCATCATTATCAATCAGATCTATGAGCATAGATTTTTCTGTTAAAAGGACAAAAACGGTGATTAAATTTATATTTTATTAAATTTTTAACGATATATTTATAATTCAAATATGTGTTGTTACGCAAAACATATGATACTAAAGTCTATTACAAAAGAATTTTTGATAAAATATTATCACACTATTATTAAAAATTGAGTCCCCCAATAATATTTCTTAATATTCTAAGTGCACATTAAACTAACCAACTCTTACGTTTTCATCTTACATTTAGAATTTACATAGAAACAAAACTGTGCATCTATTTTCTTCTGCGTTAAAATTTATTTATATCAGACAATAAATTCAAATTGTGCAATGCAAAAGTACAGCCTCCAAGTGCAATTTAGATTAAAAAATGAGTTCTAGTTCTAACCCCGCTTAACTTCTAAACAAAAATTAAATCCTGCCAAGGGTTTAAACCATTAGAAAAATTCTTATCAAGATTATTCCAACCTATTTCGAAATGCAAAACAAACATACATACATGCAAATGTTTTATCATGCATGAATTAAACTACGTTTATGTTTCAGAAATTTACACACTAAACTACATAATAGTGAGACATTACTACTTAAAAGTTTAAAGTGTATTTTCAGCTTTAAAAAATTTAACTTATCAGTTCCAAGTCAAATGGTACTACGGCATGTTTCATCTTTCTTCAAATAAAACAAATAAACTGTAAAACCGCTTTTTAATTAAAAATTCAACATGCTTCGTCTAAACAACTTTTTTTTTCTTCCTGTTTATATTTTTTCTAGAAACTTAAGGTATTTAATTATATTTTAAACTATTTTCCCCAAATTATTTGAAACCTTAAGGCATACAGAAATTTTAATGAAAATTCGCCAGGAACGTCTAAATCTAAAATGGCAGCTCTCACCACGAAAAGTAATATGACCGGGGATTTGATAAATCGCCAAAATCGCCAGGAGGGGTTAAAACTACATCCAAATACTCTTATTGGCGATTACATACAAGCTAAAATAGTTTCTCTGTATACCTCAACCCTACACAGAAAAAGAAAGAAAATTTTTGTGAAGCCTTCAAAATAATTTCGTTAATTGTCAGAATTGAATGCATTAATGATAGTAAAACTATTACGATCGCTTCTCATTCACATCTTATCTTTTTACCGAAACCATTAATTTAGAAATGACAAAGAAAATTATCCTTAAAATACTTTCTAATCGAACGTCGATTAAGAATGCGGGTAGTGCTACAGTTAGTGACGTAAGTAGTTCACAATGATTATGGCATTGTCAAATAGCATAGAGGAAGTATTTTCGAGTAACTGAAGGCGTTTAGTAAAAAATGATACTTTTTGCTACCGAAAGGAAATGAACTAAGTAAATGGCTATTTTAAAAAGATTACATACGCTATTAAAAAGTAACCGTGGTTTAAAATCTAAAATGCTTCGTTTACATGCACATACTTCATATTTCGACGCATATCTTCTACCATACCTTTAAAATTCTATGATTTGATTTTAATTGAAAAGAGTTAAGAAAATGACGTCTATTTGTATATGAATAAAAAAGATTCAAACAGATTCTTCATAAGTAATATTTCTAGAACATTTCGTAATTTCCAGTAATGGAAATAAAATTTTTATGGTCAATAACTAAAAACCTTACAACTAGTTAGTGCATAGCATATTTTTGATACTTTGTTAAACTTCTGTCATTAACATACCGTTACTTTATTCATTGCAAAACCAAACAGATAATCCTGAAGACAAAACTCCTTACGTAGTAAAAGTTTATAGAGAACCAAAATGACTAATGAATCTGAAAATATACAAATGTTTTTCAGAAATTCAGTTAAAACTAGAAATTTTTATACGTGCATAGCATGAATTTTGTTATGAAGGTTTATCTTCATTTTATTGGATATTTACCTATATATTTTGTTTATCAGGCATATGTAGTATCTCTTTTTATTGTACAGGTGAAATTTCTTAGCCAGATTGTCACCTGTGTTAAAAACTTACATTAAATATTTATTCCATTTTATATTAAATAGTGTTGTTTTCAAGTACGAGATTAAAAAGCTATCTGATTTCTGATTTCTAATGTATAGAAGAATATCAAACTTCTAAGGAAGCACATATAAACGCCGTATTTTTTCTATTTGCAACCTATATAATAATTTAAAAATTCAGAAAAATAAGCAATCAGTGCCTTAGTACTATAGCACAATTAATCAACAGAGGGTATAGAGCAAGGGCTATTCAACTTTTTATATTTTGAGGAATCATTTTATTTTAAGCTTATCGTTTTTTAAGAGGGGCCTCTTGATCAAAGTGCAGAAAATATAGAATATCAAATCTGTATTCTACTCAAATTTACATAAATATTATTTCATCTTTATTTTATCACAATACAAGCATCTTAATAAGATATTGAGTGGTAGGATTGTTAATATTTTTTTTCGTTTTCTGAAATATATTATAGTAATAAACAAAAACAATAATATTTTAAATTATAACAAATTAACAAAATAAAATTATTTTAACCGTTTGGCTGAGATTCCTTTTAATTGCATAGTATTATGTCTGGATTCTTTTTTAAAATCTGTAACTTAAGTATGAACCTTTATAATCTGCAACCTATTTGCTACCATCGTATGAAGCTTTTTAACAAAATATCCATTATTCCTAGGCTAGTATAAATTGCAAACAACTAACAGGAGTTAATAATTATGATTTAAAACAAAATAACACTCTTTTGTACGTTTGTACGTGAGTTAACAGAACTAATATGTTGGTTTGGTATAGTTCGGTAGTACGGGATATATGCTGCAACCCAAAGGCCCAGATATTCCAGATGTGTAGCTATCTTCAGAAACAGTCAAGGAGCGGCCTACGGTACGGAAACTATATTTTTACTTTATGTGTCTCGATTAGTGCATTTGAATCACGTGACTTTTACAAAATTAAGATTTTATTTCATCCATAAAATATTTATTTATATTTATTTTTGCAAGCAAACTGCCTTTAAGAATTCAATCTTTTAATTAACATTTTGCTAAAATTTTGACGCTTTGACTAAGCAAATATTGATCATTTTATTAAAGTACCAGAGAACCTTAGATTTCCGGGAGACGCATTTTGAGGAACTTAGTACTACAGCATAGAGAATGCTGTAGTGCTATGCTATAGAGAATAGAGGAAGTCAACGCTTGTTAACTCAATATTTCAAATCTGACGAGGTATTATGAAAATTATGTTTCTATTTTACTAATAGTTTTTTAATTGGAACAATATGGTTCATTGTTAGCTTCTGCTATTAGTGTACTGCTCCTATGTTACTTCATTGTTAGTATTCTGATCTTATAGTGGGTTCTGCATTAATGCCAGCTTAACGGCTCTATAAAACTGTGAACTTTCAAAGAAACAGCTGTAAATAACTTTGAATAGAATATATAATGTAGAAGTGTCTCATTGGTTAACTGAGGGATTGGTCAGCTAAGCAAACTGTTTAACTTCACATTCTAACAAACTAACCTTAAAGTTTTCATATGAGAATAGCAGTTTAGCCTTTGTACAATGTAGGCATCTGCTACTTGGCCATAATAATCTGATCATTAAAATATATTTCCCTTTGAGTAGATTAGTGATGTAAATGAACAAGTATAAATATAAACAGTGTTACCTTTTTAAAAGTTGGAATCTAATCTAAAATCCAAATCGAACAGTAAACACTGAATATAATCCAAATTCAGATAATTTAGCATTTAAACCATTTGAAGTTCAAACCCAATAAGAAAATAAAAACTAGAAATAATTTTTAAAAAAAGCCTCATAAAAAATTTATTTTAGTAAGGTTAAAATGTTCTGATGATTACTTATTATTTAGTATCTACTAAAATTTGTTATCTCTATATTAAATACATGGATTATGTATAACCATCTAATTCACAAATATCCGCAAAGAAATTCCACTTTGAATATCAAAAATTTATTCTGGAGAGAGAAATCTCTTTCATTTATTGTGTTTTCATGGAAATAACTGAAGTGGACTTAATTTCAGGAGCCACCTTTCGACTCTGCAGTCGGAAACAATCTTCATCTATTTATAAGTCCGCTTTGAAATGTTGCATTTATTCTGGGCTTATATTTACATGAAGACGAAATGCAAAAGGGAAACATCTTATAAATAATTCATGGGTATCAGAAAACTACGAAAATGCGGAATACTTTATCCTAAGATTACAAATTCAAAATCATACGATCATAAGGTAAACGGAAGTAATAATAAGAACTGGAAAGTTTTGTAGAAAACCTTAGGTTTACGGGGGATAGAAATTTCCATATGTTGTTCGACCATGAAATGAAAGAACATTGTAAATATTTAAAATAAAAATAAGAAACTGACTTACTGTTTGCCTATAAAAAATTAACAACAGTTGTTGCAGCACAGTACTACAGAAAATTTGACATATACAATATAGTACAATTTGACTATACAGTGGGTCATGACTTAAAAAAAATATTTCCTTGGTTGATACAGATATCGAAATGGCGTAGCTATTCTATAAAACTAAGTAAAAATAAATGTATTTTTCATATGTGAAAATAAAAAAATGACAAATTACAGATTACTGAATGACAAATGACAAATTAATCAAAGATTCTACAGGTGTGATTTCGCATAAGTTTCAATCCGGAATTGCACGCTGACAGTTGAACACTGTAGGTTCAATAGGTAATAATTTTAATATCTAGAATATTATGGAAAAATAATATCCGTTATTTTCTCATAATATTCTAGATAATAAAATTATTTCCTATTGAATAGGTTGGAGAAGTAAATGTGTAAATGTAAATTACAAATTTTATCTTCATTATAGAACGCTGTTAATCAATATTTGAGATATTAGATGTTTTAAAGAGGAATTTTAAAACTGTGTTACTTCTTTAAAATGTTGACATCTAAGTTAAAATCCAAACAAAACAGTTAAAGTTGAGTATAATCCAAAATCAAATAATTTAATAGTGGAAACTTATTAAGTTCAAACTCAATGAGAAAATAAAGCCTATATATACTTTATAAAGAAAACTATTACAAAAAGTTGTGCATATTTACGTGTATTTAAGTAAATTTCAGAAATAACTTTACCGTTAATGATGCCGGATACCTCACCTTAATGAATTCAATTTTCTTATAAAGAACAGAGCTTAAAATGTCTGTAAATACATTTCCTTACAGTGAAACAAGTTTAAAAACATTTAAATAACATATAAATTCTAAACAATGTATAGATGTATAAAATTCGCTTTATGTGCGGGTACGTATGACCATTATGCATTCCTAAATAACTCGATCTTAAAGCAGTTTTGCATGAGGATTTCACCTTTTGAAAGGGGCTTTCTGAAAAAGTAATTTATCTGCTGGATATATGCTGTCCCTGCCCCTTTGAAAAGGTTAAGTCAACCACGGGAAAGGTTTTAGATAGTTAAAACTCAAGGAGTGTGGAGGTATACTTTAGTACCATTTAATATGTATATATTGCACAGGAATTCTCTCGCAGGGTATGACATACCCATCCACTCGCTGAGTTTAATGTATCTCCCTCCCCTTCTATCGAAAGTGGATGATTCTACATCTAGCTAATTTTGAGGTCTTAACCTTGGGAAGGGTCAGACGCAAAATTCATTCAATACATATTTTAGAGTATTACCAGAAGGGTATGTTATACTCTGAGCGCGTATTTGTGTTACGGTTCTAGGTAGAGAAGCACGTTTTCAAACTATTTGTGTTTACTTCACGTTACCGTAATTATGAGGAGTGTTGGGAAGCTAAAACTTAATAAAATAATTAAACTTACCATAATTAAACTTAATGTGGCCATAATTAAACTTACAGTGTTCTGTAGAGCGATCTATTTGCGAGAATGACGCCACATTTTGAAGGAAGATTAAACAAGACGGGGGAAAAAGGATTCCGCAAAAAAACAAATTAGTTTCAAAAGTCACCACTAGGGGAATGTTTGGCGCTGTTATAGAAAATAGAGTGTTAACAAATGCAAATTAATACTAAATAAAATTACCTTTTATTATGCTCATTTTCTGATTTAGTTCAAGTGCAATATGGCAACACTTTAAAAAAAGCGTAAAATCTACATAAACACCGATAAAGTTTCGTAATCTGCATAGGACGTACGCTGAGCAGAAGAAGTTATTTATTCAAATTTCACGTTACATCCATAGGCACAGTTAAGAAATTAATTTCCTCATTGATTTGCATTTGTAAACACTCTATTTTCTATTACACAGCGCCAAATATTCTCCTAGCCGGGACTTTTGGAACTAATTTATTTTTTTGCGGAATCCTTTGTCCCCCTTCTTGTTTAATCTTCCTACAAAATGTGGCGTCATTTTCGCAAATAGATCGCGCTAGAGAACATTGTGAGCACTATCAGTTTAATTATGCCCACCCGGTATATGATTATAAAAGTATTTTGGGCCCTTTTTTCATTTCTGTACCTTTAACGTATTGGTTTTATGTTGAAAAAAGGAGCAAATAACTCTAGGTATGAGATAGCATACGCCTTTAATCTAGCTCATTTTTTCCATGTGTGTAATACTGAGTTAAGAGCTAAATTAATTTAAATCTTTTATGCATACTGATTCATTTGTTGAAACTGATTCATCAGCATATAAAATGTGTTTCCAAGAATGAAATACCACAAAATATAATAAAAGAAAATTAAAGAAATAAGGTACAATTTTTATTGCTTTTTGACCATATTTATTGGACCATATTTATTTCATTTTATCAATTTTAATTTTGTTAATTTCTTGTATTTTCGACTCAGTTACAAATTTTTTTCTAGTGTTTAAACGCTAAATTCGTTTTATCGCTAGCTCCATTAACCTTTGAATAAGTATTTAACTTTTATGTCCCATGATTAACAATTTTATTTGTAGCAACATTTTTTCTCTTTAAATGATCTGGCAAAACTCTTAGATATTTTTCTATGAGTGAGTACAAGTATAAATCACGAAATATAACTGGATATAATTATTTGTTTCTTTAGATTATATTTCTTAAAATCACGATATAAATTAAATTTAATGGGTCACAAGACATTTAAACATTAAAAAATTTGACTTTTCTAACATTTCTGTACATTTATCAAAAAACCACTTCAAAAGGTTCGTACTATTTGCAGAGTTACAATACTTTTTATGTGACTATTTGTTAGCCAGAATCATACTAGCATTTTAAATTGGATTTTCTAAGCTTCATAATTTTAGAATTTATTTACACTGTTACGTAAAAACGAGATTTCCTGAATTTCAAAAAGATATTACTTTCGTTATACTGTGCATGCTAGAACCAATAATTATGAACAATTTAAGTAAAACTCATCTATAATTAAAAAATTAAAATAAAATTGAATAAGCTCTAATAAATTTTTCACATATTCCTCTTGTTATGCTCTGCATGCTAAAACCAAACATTATCAACACTTTATGTAAAAATTTTTTATGATGAAAGAATTGGAAGAAAACTGAAATAGTTTTAATAAATTTTTAATTTTTATTCTCATTTTTTAAATTTATATACAACTTTATATTATGCTTTTTATTGAAAGATGAATGTCTTATTAATTTATTTTTACTGCAAGGTTTTGTATATAAGCGTATGCTTTAATATTATAATGAGGGCGTTTATATTTTTTTATTTGCTGTAGCATATTTAAATATTTAATTTGAATATTGTTTTCGTATGTTTGACATTTATGTTTCTATAAATTAAAGTACAATAAAAAAGTAAAAAATTAATGTATATAATTCAGATACATGTACTATACTTTAAAAAGTTACTTGAGTTTATTTTATTAGAAATATAGTAATTAGAAACTCATATTTATTGATTATTTTCTCGAAATCCAAATGTACTGTTCATTCTTTAATGCGTGTGCTATTTGTTTTATGATAATGGTTTGAAATTCCTTATATTGTTTTTGTTATATAGTAAAAAAATTAATCTTAAAGAAACATAATCCTTATTCTACCACACCAAAGACTACTGGTTTATAATTATGTTGATTTTTTTAAAGGATAGAAAAATTGACGTTGTTAAAATTTTTGATAAAGACTGTTACAAATATAAATTCCTAGAAGAGAGCCAATAGGAAATAGACATAGAAATGATCAAAGCACTCTAGTCATTTTTCTTTCGATTATTAATATTTATACAGCTGATACGAGAAAAAGAATACATGTTGGAAATGTGTGATTATCAGAGCATATGATTTTTTATGGAAAAAGTAATTAGAATTCTTCAAATTGTCAGTTATGAAGAAGGTATAAAAAGCCAACTGACAATCATAAGCTAACCTATTTTCATTGTAGATGAGTGCTTTTGTATGTACCCAGTTATTGTTGAACTTGTTAAAAATCTCAGGATATTATTAAATTATACATACATTTCTTTGCACTTCATTTAAGTGGATTTTATATGAATATGAGGTATGATTTACGAATGATTTAATAAGGTGTTCAGATAAACAGTGGATTAAATATTAATTGACAATAAGTAGAGTTCGGATACTAATTTCAGGCGGCAACGTGTGAAGTTTTAATATTTGCAATACATAAACGATTTTTCGTTGTATAAAGAACGGATTGTAATTAAAAATGGTGATACACAACTTGATATTATTTTTTATTTATATTATCTTTATTTATCTTTTTAATTTAATTTTTTTAATTTAATTCTTTCATTATTATTTATTTTATTTATTTTTTACTTATTTATTTATTTTTTTATTTTAAATTCGTATTCGCCTTTGAGTCTGATGTAGACTTTTCCCAGAACAGCACTTGCAAGCCGTACATCCAGTTGGGTAGGTTTTTTCCTGAGGGAGCTCAACTTGATGTTATAATAGACCTAAATAAAACATTTTATCGATAATCATTTTCGTTATATACCCGGCAGTGTTAATATACGAAATATTGAATTTTTTATATAGAAAGAGTGGTTTGAAATGGAAAATGGAGGTGCACATCTTGATTTTATACTGGTCCTAAATAAAACAAAATTCTACGTAAAATTGCCTTTGGAAGTGTAATGCCAATCTGGGGGTATTTTGTTTGGTCCCTGCTTCTAAATTACGAGCACCTACTTAAGCAAAGTTGTTCTACCCTAATGGTGATCATCAAACGAAAGTAGGCACTCCTTTTTGAGGTTTAGTGTCTTCAGAGATCGTAGTTTCTCGCTAAAGTGAAGGTGCATAATACCGAAATCCATGGACCAGTTTCATATAGAGATGGGGTATATAGGACCTGGTGTATGCTTTCTTACACCACGAGAAAATGAAACATTAATAGCAACAGCAAGTTTCAACATTTTACGGAAATTATTTTCCACATATACATGTTAAAACTATACTAAAATTTGCATACTAAAATTACGTTATACTAAAATTTGCATTATCTGGAGAGTATCTCGGCAATACGAAATGGAGGTAGACAACTTCATGTTAAAGTGGTCCTACTTAAAACAAAATGTCCACATTTTACCTATGATCATTTTTAAGTTATACCTACCAGTGTTAATATACGTACCGTTGAAATTTTTCATTACATAGAGTGCATACTATAATCAAAAAGAAACATGCGCAACTAGATGTTATAACTATTCTTAATGTACTATTTCAACATTTTACTGTTAATCGCATTAAAGCTATTCGAGATAAGTCCCCATACAAAACCACAAATATCACAAATAAACTAGTCAAATCCTCTAAGGGATGATCAAAAGGAACTTTTAAAGATTCAAACTTAAAGTTTCATTGTTACATAGGCACAGATGTAACACTAAAATTTATCAAAATTGATTCAAGCTTAATCAGAATGAGTATTTTCGTTCATATTTGAACATTGAACGTTTTCCTTGATTACAACACATCCTATATTTTGTATAAGGAAGAAAAAACACAGAATAATCTTCACCTGTACTAACAAATATAGGTTTAGCATACTTTCACAGCATGCTTTCAGTTTAATTGGCATATTTTCTTATCTATCTATAAGAGTTGTTATTTATGTGGGACATATTGAAATATGTTATTTACGTCAACTGTCAAACAGCAACACTTGGCTTAAATAGGATGTCCAATTCATTCTTTTTGGTGGGTATTTAAAACACTGGATTTCCATAATATTACAGATTGTTTAACAGGGAAGACCTATATTTTGACACTGCTGAAAAAACAGTTAAAGGTAATTTATAATGTTATAATGTAATTTTATTACTCACTGTTTTACTCCACAGTTTTCATTGATGTCGTATATACCTGTACCTAAAATGATAAAAAATGTATTTTAGGATTTATAAGAAATTACATAATGAAATTTCTTGTAAGTATCTTTAATATTTTTTTTATTTTTAAAACATCTTTTATAAATTAGACTCTTAAAATAGTCTATATTTTTTCATATTTAGATAATTTTTTAAAATGTATTTTTTCATCTCATTTTGACCATAATTCTACCACAAAATTTTTACCATTTTTATCAGGTGCGCTATTAGTTATATCGATATATTGCTTCAATATAGTATATGAAATCTTTGAATACATTTTGCGTTATATACACTTTGACTTCTGTAGTGCTAGATTTCTTTTCAATTCATTTATTGTGTGCTATAGATTTAACTCGGTAATTACAGATCCATAAAACAGATACATTTTATATCTTTCCGAAGTATATGATCTAGAAACCTTAATGAATTTATGCTTTTATTTTCTAAATTATTAAACAGTGATTGAAATATAGGTCGACGGTATACTGAATACTGCCACTCCGTGTTATTTTACTAATTCTTGAAAGTGGTGTAGTACTAGAAAAAATCTAAAGTAAAAGAAAACAGTACGTTCAGAGTTAGATATGAATAATTAATATTTTTATTATAAAGGGGTTCAAGTTAACTTAATTGGAAAATATTGTTGATGTATTTAAACGATTCCCTCCAAAAATTGTATTACAATAATATAATGGTTTATTTATATATAAAACTATTTCTAATCTTAAATTACTATTTTACAGACTTTATTAATGTTATTTGATTATAACATTCGTTTCTTAATTATATATCTGTGCATAAAAAAGTTTTATAACTTTATAATTAATACTTTTAAAGAATTTTAAACTATCTCTATGAGACCATATGATGCACTTTTGTGTTTTATTCATTTTTTTAAAAACTTCAACATAACCAGAATATTTTTCAGTATTAATCATATACAATAATAATCCTCACACGATGAATGGAACTTTGATAAGGACATGATGAACTTGCCTTACATCACCCTACCCAGTTTAAAGACAAACAATTTTAACAATGTTTGGAAATCGTGAGAAAATTTAGAAAAACATTCGAGATTAGAAAGTTACTAATAAGTAACCAAAAGCATTAGACTGTAATAAAATTATTTTTAAGTTTTAAAACAAGAGATATACAACATAAAAAAATTTCCATAAAATAAAATAATTATTCCATTTAAAAATTTTCACTTGATTAATAAAAGAAACCACTTACCATGCGTCTATAAAAATAAAGAATATTTCTAATTCGGCATGAATTCAGCCATTGTTAGTGATAATAGTTTCTTTAATCACTAATTCAGTCTCACTAATTTACTATTATTTAACTAACTCCCTTATTTAAAAATTAGTTTTCAAAATCACTCAGTAGAATTCCTTTTCAGTTATGTAAAAAATAAAAACTTAATATAATTTTAATATTTAAGATCAGAAATGTTTTTCATCCGATGAAATGTATGTGTTTTAGGGAACATGGTGCCTAATACTTTTATTTTATGTGAAGAATTGCAATAGCATTATTGTCTTAAACATTCTAATACCGTTTAAAATATATCCCGGAAGAAAGTGTGAATTTAATAAAAAAATAAACTATATTTATTAAAATTACATTTAATTAAAAAGTAAACTATATTTAATACAAATACATTTAATAAAAAGTTAAACTATTTTTAAATTATTAACCTTTTTCACTATAATACCTTTTCATGTATGTTAATATTTCTTAATTATTTATATTAATTAAAACTTAGATAGAATGTGTGTGGATTATTTGATATATTTAAAACTAAATTTTATAAAAAGAAAAAAAATCTTAACACTTGCAGTGAAAGACAATAAAAGTTTAGTTTCTTGTATATATATATGTTGGAAAAAGAAATAAGATACTTATTGCAAATTCCATGTACCGAGTAATTTACAAGTTGTAAAAAAAAAACTGAGTGAAAATCGAATGCTGGTACCATAATTAATAGAAAAAAATAAAATTTTTAATGAATAAAATGGAACAAAAAACCATTTCAACTGTTTAATTGTAAAATATAAAATCTCTCTTATATGCAAAATTACATACGTCAAAAACATTTGAAAATTAGAAGGTATTACGATGAAATTTTTAACTGTCCTTACTTTATAATACAAGTTACAATAACTTGAATGTTCAAGAAAGTAAAGTTTTAACAATTTATTAGGAGAAAACATATGCATTTTCAAACTTATTAATACTTTAATAAAAATTATTATATTTTTACAAATATTCACAATTTAGCTTAATTTTATTTTCGAAATTTCATAAATTAACACAAACTGTTCATGAATTTTGCGATTTCTCTAAAATTATATTTTATAATAATTTTCTGACATAGGGATAAAGAAGGACATTTGACTTTCTTTTATATATTAATATCTAAAGATTAATAAAATGTACATATTTCCATAAAAGGTAGAAGCAATTTTTTTGCTAAGTTCATATGAAGTTTTCTAATATAATTTAAGAAATTGTGTATACAATATTTAGAATATCTAACAGAAAGACTTTAAAAAAACAAGCATGAAGTAAACGTTACTTAAAGTTATCATTTTTGGTTAAGAAAACTGAAATTTCAGACACGTGAGAGTGTTGATTTGAGACATGAATAAATTTCATATTTTAACTATAATTGTAGTACTATGTCACTTAAACTTTATATTATAAAATGAATCAAATGCATGTTTCTAAGCATTTTTCTGCAAAACAAGAATTCAAACAAATTTATCTTATTTACAAGGGCTGTTCAATCGATCCATAATTCTCATATTTACAAGAACCGTTAACAGTTCAGTCTTTAGAAGAATTCTCAGTTGCAATTCTATTAATAGACACATATTTAAATACGATATTACGCTCATGAAATGCATCAGTTTGGTACACAAAGTTAACAAAATATCCAAAGGAATATCGAATTTCTATTCGATATCCTGTTTCTAAGTGAATTAATGGTACAAGTTGATGTAAATAATTCATTTTCAAATCCATCAACCTACAGACTATGTTTTCGAGTGCATATAAAGATATTGAAGCAGGCAATATTAAATCACACTACGGATGTTGAATTCTATTTTTATTGCAGAACATTTCTTTCCGTACCTAGAATAAAATGTATTTTTATCTATCATTCAGTAAGACCCGGGTAAAATTTTATTTCCCATGAATATATGACTTTACAGCCTTAAAGGTTATTCTTAGAAACATATGCCTCCAGTAATGCCCTGACACTCGAAAAAGTAGAATAAAAAATTCTACTATGTTTGAAAAGGTATTTAATCGAACTATTTTAAATATATATATATATATATATATATATATATATATATGTGTGTGTGTGTGTGTGTGTGTGTGTGTGTGTGTGTGTGTGTAACACGGCGAGATTAATCCGCCGGTTACAAGGGGATTTTAACCCTCTTTTTTAATTGTTCGGGCTTACTTGGCAATGAGTGAGGCTAAAGAAAAAACAGTCGTAGCTTCATTACAAGAAAGCAGCGAGTTCAACGTGGAACTTCAAGGTTATTCGAGACTGAGAAAATACATGTTTCCCTAACAAGAACAGGGAATGGAATGATACACGAAAAAATTTTCCTATTACAAAGTTAGCTCCCAGTGAAAAATTATTTCCCAAGAAACCTGCAGCTTAGTCAAAGTTTTTAACAATCAGATATAAACTTAGATCATTCGAAAAGTGAATCATTTTATTAAAACAATTAGAAAATGTGGCAAGTGGACAAAAAATTTGCATTTACTTCAGGGTTAGCTTTGAGAAATGGATTGAATGAAATCGAGCCGATATCGACACTCTTTTTAATTCCGACATTCTGTTGCAGGAAAAATGGATATAAAAGAATGAGAATGGGAAAATGACAATTTTAGAGATATATTTTAAGTGTAATAATTTTGATATATTACATATATATAAATATAGATATGTATAAAGGGTATCCCAAAATTAACGCAAGATTTCAATTAAATAAAATATATATTTATTTTTTATTGAATCGTAAAGTATACAGAATAGGGCTATGTATGGAATAATGCATAGGGCAAAGGGAGTCTATGGCTTTGCTGGCACATACGTACTCTTCTATCAATATTTTTCTTGACCATTTTGTATATGTGGCTGAATTTCGTTCATAGAACATTGAATTTTCTCCTTTAATATAAGCTTGCTTGCTGACAAAGACATTTGGTTTCAAATATCCAAATAAAAAGAAATCTAGTGATGCTAAATCTTATACTTATTAAAATCTTATTTGTACTCAATTTTTACTAACCCTAAACTATCAGCTATCAAATGGTTTTTTTAATATGGTTGTCAACACTTTATTACACGAATGGTGGCAAATTCAAATTTTGCATTAATTTTGAGACTTCTTAAAGTATATATATATATATATATATATATATATATATATATATATATATATATATATATATATATTGTGTGTGTGTGTGTGTGTGTGTGTGTGTGTGTGTGTGTGTGTGTGTGTGTGTGTGTGGGTGGGTGTATGTGTGTGTGTGTAAGTGTGTGGGTAGGTGTTTGTGCATCCGTGTGTCGAGAGAAAGAGAAAGTGGAATAGTTACAAATAAATATTGATATATCGTCTACCATCAGTCTTAAAACCTTTTCAGATGTAAACGTGCTCGTGTTGAAAAAAGAACGGAGTCAGTTTATGATTCATTTTCGATAATGAATGCGTAAAAAAATAGCGGGCATTTTCAACTGATTTACTTTAATTCAGGTTAACACGTGATAAAGCCTTTCATTAGTTAAAAATATTTATGCAATATCGCAAGAAGTTGCGTATTATTTATCAAGAAAAGGAAATGTTATGTAAATCCGATGGCTTTTCAACATGTACAGTTTGACGTATGATAAGACCTTAAGCATTCAGATTTTGAAATCTGAAGCATGGGAAACAGAATTTGATATCTCTTAAACTAGATTAAGAATAATTTATGAATTTCAGATCACACGTAAATTTGTAACATATCTATTAATGCTCTTAACGGGAAATACTCGTTTCAAGTAAAGAGATAAAAGTTAATTTTAGCTATATACGAATATCCTTCGCTGTCACGTAAGTGATAAAACTGTTAAACAACTCAGTTGTAATACTTATACTACAAAGTCTTTTCTAACACATTTGAATTAAAAACATTAAGATCAGCATATTTGTTGCAACGTTTATTGAATGTTATAATGTTACTATTATTTTGTATTTTAAACAGAATTAGCTCAGTATAAATTATTGATATACAGGATAAAGTAATTTTTATACATTAATTTATTTCATTTGATCATTGTTTTGCATTCCGGAGTTCATTAGTTATAATTTATACTAGAAAATAGAGCTTATCTTACAAACAAAATGTTTTAAGAGGAAGAAGATTTCATTAAATCCTTCCATTAAAGTTTATTTCATTAAAGTGCTCGTATGTATAAAATATGTTATTAATTCATATAATAATTTTATGGAATTAGTCTAATTTAAAGGCGGAACATCCTAACAAATAAAATGTATCGATTTCTGGGAAAGATGGGGAAATATGTATGTATGTGTATAGATGAACATCTATCTATCCATCTATCTATCTATCTATATATATATATATATATATATATATATATATATATATATATATATATATATATGTGTGTGTGTGTGTGAGAGAGAGAGAGGATGCACATCTCTCTCTCTTCTCTCTCTCTCTCTCTCTCTCTCTCTCTCATTATATATATATATATAATATATATATAATGCATATATACACACACATATATATATATATAAATATGTGTGTATATATATATATATATATATATATATGTATATATATATATACATATATATATATACACACACACACACACATATATATATATATATATATATATATATATATATATATATATATATATATATATATATATATATATATATATATATATATATATTATATATATATATATATATATATATATATATATATATATATATATATGCATGTGTACTTGTTTTAGTTCAGAGTTCAACAGCTGAATCTTTTCTAAATGAATGTTAATTACATCTGGCTTTACTGCTTAAATTGGTGTCGAAAGTCCACGGGTATACAGAACGAAATATATGTCCTCTGAATACATTATATTTAATATTTAAAGTAGAATTCAAAAATTAATTGACTATTTACTATATGCAGCCTTTTAAATATTTTCAAAACGCTGCATATTATAGGTTAGGTTAAGTGATATTCATAAATTCTTTACAATATTTATCTTACCAATTACGACAGAAGAAATTGGGTTATCGGATAACTACAAAACGCTTTTTACTTCTTGGTCAAAAACATAGATTAAATATATTGTAAAGGAAATCTTTAAAAACAAGTACAATGTTTGGGTCTTATTTTACTGCTATGATACATTCTACAGCTACTACAGCATTTTTACTTTCTGTTTAGAATGAGACTTTTAAATTCTCAACCTGTAATATTCAAATCAAGCGTAATGTTAAAAAAAATACTTTCGCAGTTATACAAAGAAATTATATATTATGCCTACATTTTGGTACTTAAAATCTTCAAATTTTTACTTTTAATATCATCTCTAATCGTTTAATATTTTGTGAATCATTGATATATGTATTTTAATGCATTGTTTGTCCTGTTCCCTTAAAAATCCAGTTGAATTCCATCGGAATAATTTCCTATATGAAGGGTAATTTTATACATAAATATCAAAAGATTAGCACAGTTTTAAAACATCTTGAGTGCTAAATATACTACTGATTGTGAAATCAAGAATGTAATTACAATTGTACAAAAATTGTATGTAGGACCATCCTTGATTACTTTTTATCTCTACGGTCTCCGTTTTTGTTACACAAGGACTTATTATATCCGAACCTACTGGTGAAAGGTGATTCTGAACAGCTACAAAAATTATGCCAGGAGTGAAATTCAAAATCCACTACTTAGGTACAGAATAGCAGCGCCGTATCGATTCATCAATTCTCCGGTTAAGATTATATTAACAACATATACCAGAGATTATTTTCTGTTCATCCTCTGAGGTTAAGTGGGTAACTGCTTTAGATGTTCGGTACAATTATATATTTTGAATCTATTAACGTTGATATTTCTTTAACATGCTTATAACAATAACTTAAAAATTAGAAAAAAATAAAGAATTAGCTGAAGATTTACTATATAAACTCTCCGAAATATGCTTTAGGACGATAAATTTCTATCTACACAAATGATGGCGCAGAGTTGAGTTATACAAAAGGATAAGCAGTAAAAAGAAAAATATGTCAACGCTCCAGTATGTGCAAGAATTTTATTCATCCTCAGAACCAAGAGTAGCATATTAAGAATTAAATACAATCCAGATTTCAGAAAGAAGGATGAAAATTAAATACCAGAAGTGAGCATATAATCTGGAATGTGCGCTTTTCAACAGTTTTAAATCGCTGAAACTTTCTTTGTGGGTTAAATCTCAATTAGCATTCGTGCAGAGAAATTTTGCCTGAACTTACGAAATTAAGTTATTGCTTAGCAAAGGAACTTCTGTGATTAATTGACTTCCCGTTCCAAGTACACGATTCGGTAATTGCGGCTTTACGAGAAATAATTTATTATCGGTGTTATAATTTCCAGGGAACATTTCTTCTCCAGTGGAAGAATTAAAAAGTAAATGAAAAAAATTCCGAATCCAGGACACAAATCTAACTATCTCATTTCATAGCTATTAAATTATATCGTACTTAACGATAGATACTTATATCACAGAACATATCCTTTATTTTTTCATCTCACTTTGTGTAATACTGTATTTTACAGATAGAATTCTTTTTCACACATTCTAAATTCCAATTCTACGCCGAAATACTACAGCCCCACTAATCTGTTGGCAGATATCCCAGTAGTAAAACAAAACATCTAATCGAATTGAAACATAAATTGTCTGAGCGGATGTCTAAATAAACAGTAAATGAAGAATTATAACAGCAAGAAATCTGCGGGAAGTTTCACTCCTTTTATATGTAATTGAAGATTAAATTCGTAAAACCACTCTTTTAGTCTATTGTAAAGCACATGATAGTTAATTAACATAAGAAATGTATCTTCACGGTTTTTAGATTATTTAAAAACACAGAGCGTTTTGTTATGCATCGTTATTGGCAATCCCTTTTTTTCAAGCAATTTTTTTTAAATATCATATCAATACCACTATCAATTTATACGTCAATAAAAGTATACATATTTCATTTATCACGACCGGTAGCGTTAATTTCCGTTATTGAGATTTTAATTTGTTATAGAGATATTTCGTTCCAATCTGAGAGTTTTCGTGAATAGGAAACTTTTTTTACTAAAAGAAAACTCTTTCCTGTCATTTGGAGATATTTCCATTTTTTTTCTAAATCCTAGTAACCAGTTGGGTAAGGCCAAGTTAAAAACACATAGCTTAGTTAGTTTAGCTCTTCTTATGTAACCTTCCTTTATCCTATATATAATTCAAAAGCATCTGCTGACATCACTGTCATCCCTACATGTTTTTCAAAACCTCCACTCATTAGTTAAGCTACTCTGACAGTTTTACTATACAATTATGGGATTCTTTTGAGCAGAGCGGTTCAAACTTTGCTTTGTATATCGATTTGCTTTAGCTTAAAATTTTGTTCTGCTCACTTTCCAGTTTCCGACACTTTTCAGTGGCACAATAAGACCGATTTATTTCAGTGTATAACACATACAAGTATAAGGTAAAATAATAGTAACACCCATTTTAAAATGTTCCGTCTTACTGTTTAGTACACCTTCGCTACGTGTAGTAACAGCCTGTTACCCTGTTTGGCAGCGAAAAAGGCATCAGTCGAGCATTTGCCCGTCTGAGAATTGCATGATACAGCTCTATTCCCAGTAAAGCACCATTATGTCCATCTGTTCGACGTAAAACAATTATATTTATTGGAGCCTCATTGGAGAGTCCATGAGTTTTAAACCTAAAGGATATTTCAAAGTTCACTGTGTCATGAGTTATGACAGGTATACGAAACTGGAAAAAGATTTCCTCTGCAAAACCTAAAAATAAGAGAAAGTCAAAATTGAGCGACTGAGATAGTCAAGCAATGAAGAGAATAGTCACCCAAACACGTAAGACTACCGAGGTGCAGATAACTTCGAGATGAACACCTATCTCCAAAACCCCATATTAGCCAAAAGTATCTAATGAAAACTGCATACTGTTAGCATTCGGGGCAGAGTAGCCATCTCAAAGCCGTTAGTGTCGCCGTTTAAGGTTTTGAAGCGATAACAGTGCTGAGATTACTGAAACTGGACACAGCATCAATGGGAACAGGTAATAAGGTCTGATGAATAATTGTTTACATTATTTCCCGTATGCTTGTCTGGCGAACACTGACAGAGGTATTTCATGTTGACTGTCTGGTGAAAACCACAGAGCATCAAAGGGCTGTGTGGTGAAGATGGAAGAGATATCTGAGAGTAACTAGGAACTGTTTGAAGCCCTGAGGGAGAAGGTCACAGGCGAGCATTGTCACAGTTTACTCGCAAACCATTTAAATCCTAGGCTTCAGTTTCGTGGAGAATGTCCTCTATTCCAAGACGCCAGCCCCCTATGAACACGGTTTGTTGAGTTCAAATATGATTAGATGAACATAATGATGAAGTCAAACATCTGACTTGGTGTCCCCTGATCTTCTACAAATCATTCATCGTAGGGTTTCTTAAAGAACTGAAAAAAGTAGTCTATGCTTACTTTCTACCTGAATTCGAGACAGCTCTGTAGAAAGAATGGCTACTAATTTCCTTAAACTTTGTTCAAGAACATTTTTTTTCGCCAGTCTACACCTGTAACTCAGGTCATTAGTAATCCGTCTCCCTACTAATAAAAAATTTGTATTACGTCACAGGTGATCCTATTAACTTGTTCTCTATCTGTATGTTTATGTGAAAATGAAACGAAAAGTATTATCAGCGCCCTCTATCGTCCATATATGAATGAGCATAAAAGGGCATGCATCGTTTCTAAATATCCAAGTGTACATATGTAGTCAGTATCCTTTTAGCTTTCGCTACACACAGTCTGCTTATTGATTGATTAGTCTGCACTTCCTGCGGCTATGTATATCTGGCGGTAGAAATTCGAACGGGAGACTAGTACAGACGGTGCCAGGATGTCTTTGACGCGTTCGAATTTATGTGACAGGCGTTCAATGATCATGTCATAATTGTGAAAGCTGTTAACGCCATTTACAAATTATTCTCATGTACTTCCTCAAATCTTACTTGCAAATAATAGTTCGCAGTTTTCAACTCTGAGCGGTGATTCATCTGCCATTACAGTGAGACAATATACGTTTGTTGTTGCATATTGGTTGTTATCAATAAATCCTATTTAAACTGTACCGGAATGTTAGATTACATTATTTCAAATAGGTAACAAACTGTAGACGTTAAATAACAAATGTAAATAATTATTCTCAAAATAGTTATCTTCGTGTAAAAATAATTTTTGTGAATGCATTTAAAATATTACTTATTACATGATCAAAAATTAATTTTACACAAACGATTGGAAACTCTGTGAGAAATCTGCTTCTGGTTTCTCCTAATATTTTATAAAAATTATCAAATGAAAAGTTTGTTTCAGCAATAATAATATACATGTAGTCAAAGGATAAAAAAGACTGATTAGCTAATTATATTTAGATTTACACTTTGATGGAGATTGTACGAGCAAAGTTATATGATTCCAACAACCAAGAAAACCGGCTTAACAATAATTGGCAAAAATCACATTAATATTTGTGTATGTTGCTGATCTGTAAGAGGAGATACAAAGATTTAATAAAGATATGAGAAAATAAATAATATTTCTATACAATATTCTTATGTTTAATAATTTGGGATTATCTCAATAATTTATGATAATTCATTCGGAAATGTAACTTATACAAGACGCACTTTGAGGGTGTTTTAATACAAAGATTGTAAATTCCAACAAATTAGACTTAGACTTGCACTTACAAACACATAGATAAAAAAATGTTGTATCTTTCACTGAATATATATTGGTTTTACGATGCTTTAAGAATTTTATTGAAAATTTGTTGGACAACTTTAACGAATCAGTCTTGGTTATGAACGTTGTTCTAGAAAGCGCTAATGCAACAAATAAGGAATGTTTCTGTATCCGTATATTTGCCCTGCCGCATTTAGAAACTGTGTCTCATAAAACGAATATTTTGCTTTTCCGTTTTATCTTCCGGTGAACTCAATTATGTTCCAATCCCAAATAAGTTTAATTGGTAAATCCGATAGTATTTACAAATGATTATAAATAAAAAATCTAAATGATTATAAATAAAAATTGTAACATAAAATACGTAATGTAAGGCAGAAAACAAAAAAGAAATGATGCAGATAGATGTTTCTTTGCTTCGAGTGAGCAGTCTTCTCATAACAAATGTTCAAACAATCAACCAGTTGTACCTTAGACTTCTTTGCTTTACTACAACTTAGATCAATAGTACAATAGCTTTCATATTAAATTTAATTTTTAAACAAAATTTTAGACTTAATATTTCTTTTTCGTTGTTCTCATTAGATAAACAACGTGCAGCAGTGCACATACGGCGTAAAACTAGTGAAAACATCGTAAGTTAAATTACAATAAAATTTGTTTCTTCTTCTATATCTCATTTAAGTATTATAATTCAATGTAACGTTAGAGGCAAGTACTAATGCAGTTACTCAGTAAAAATTACAAAATAAATAAATGGGTCCAATGCAGATCATATAACTGCACGCTGGTTTATTGTACTTTGTCAAATGCTGTGGAATATTAAATTCTTAGCATAAAATTATATGATCTCTTTCACAATCCGTAACAGTGAAATAGTACTTTAGATAGTTTTCTTTGCGAAATTGAAGAAAATTCTAATAAAAACTAAAACATAACCCATGTAGAACCATATTCTACTACTACGGTAGTAGCGAGAAACTTTCCATGGCTGAGAGATTCCACAATTCAACTCATATCTCAAAAGTAATGCAGCAATAATTACATACATAAGGTATGTATACAGAAATTATTACGGGGAATATTACAACCTCTAAATCTTCTCCTTTGCTACGTCACTGTCCTCTACATTTTTACACAATTTTTAAAATTAAATGTACATAAACATAAAGTCCGTAGATCTCTTCAGGTGGTTTCATTAATTCTTTTCCCCATCGAATGTGATATGTATGAGACAGAGACCTAAAGAAATTCAGACAAAGTGTCTTTGATCCATTTCCTTTTTTAACTTGCATACAAGTTTGTAGATTATAATGTTGTGTCTAATCTAATAAAAAAGGGAAAAATTAAAAATGACGTCTTTATATATATATATATATATATATATATATATATATATATATATATATATATATATATATATATATGTCTGTGTCTGTATGTATATATATATATATGTGTGTGTGTGTGTCTGTGTGTGTATGTATATATATATATATATATATATATATATATATATATATATATATATATGCATACACCTAAATAACGTTAGTTACTTAGTTGTTCTTACACATATTCTGACTAAATACAGTAAGCAGAATTCATTACTCAGATTCTTGTAGCTTTTTTTCTAAAATATTATGTTTTGAGTTCAATTAATAACTGTCTTGTATCCTGTCAGTACATACTGTCAGGAACTAAGAAGATAAGTAATTACTATCAGGGAAATTTATATATTTTTAGTCAGCTATTCTTCTAATTCTTTCAACCACAATAATGGTTAGCAGTGAAATATGGTATTTTGCATTTCATTATATAAGTATAATTGAAAGCATTGTGCCGCAACTTATAACAACGGGGCTCGTCCCGGCGACAGAAATCTCAATTAAAATTCTTTCGGTGAATTTATTTTATAAAAAAGAGATTATTCACGAGTAATCGGTTCTTTATAGAGAAAGTCTGTGTTCTGTAAGGAAGTAATGGGCTATCTTTGAAAAAACTTCCTACAGCTTCTAGACTTCGCAAAAGCTATTAGTAGGGAAGGAAGATTTCTGCTGCTTGATAATTCCTTTCCCCATAGTTCCAGTCTCGTGACGCAAGTTTTCGAAAAGAAAAGTTTAATGCTTTTTATCAACTTTTTTTTTTTACTTTCTCGTATACGTAGTATAGGCAAAGTATCGTAATAGTTCAAAATTTTCTACTTCAGATTTGATTTATCTTCAAGGTTTTGTATCTAACTAAATTTAAAAACAAAATTTTTGGAATTTTGTCTGTGTCTGTGTATATCTCGGAACACGATGCCTGGAATACATTTACTTGGAGAAACCAAATTTCTCAAAATAAATATTTGGAGAAACCAAATTTTAAAAATGTTCGTTATAGCAAAAGTTTGACTTTCTTTCAACTTATGGGTTACTTTAGGCAGCAAAAGGTAGCAGTTTACCTTCTTACTTCTGGTTACTGGTAGACTACTGTTGATTACTATCCAGTTTCCGATGCTGTTATTTATGTTCAAAAAATACCGTGTTAGTGTAGATAAAAAACACATATTATTTATGCGATAGTGTTGATATGTTTTGTAAAAGTAAGAGAAGACACGTGACTAACGAAAATAGTTACTTTTGTTTTTTCTATAGAGTATACTAGAAAGTCGGAGGGAATTTACTCATAAGTAAATAATCAAAGGTAGGCTAAGAAGCTTAACCAGAGATTTCCCTGGTTGAGGAATAAGGAGCTACTTAAGCTCAGCAGTTTTGAGCTAAGGGTGGCCATTGGTCTTTTGACAGGCTACTGCTATCTCAAGAGGCATCTAAACATCATTGGCATTATGGGTAGCTCTATATGAAAAGGGGTGTCATGCGGCAGAGGAGAGTTCTTTACACATCTTGTGTGATTGTGAATACTACTCTGCTAAAGATTATATCTTAAATATCACGTCATTAAGCCTTGAAAATTAACCAACTTCCCGGTAAAATTGCTGCTTAGATTTATTTCTGATACTGATCTCTTTGGGACTTATTTGTTAAATTTTTAACTTACTGCTGGGACTCTTTTGTTCCAAGTAACGGGGTTTTCAGTACAATAGGCCATGGATCGCTGGTGCTCTTATGAACCGCCCCATCCTAAATCTAAATCTATAATCTTATTTCCAAGTATTCACTCTATATTTGTCCTTACACGGTTTTGCTTTACTTACTATTTTGTTATATGGATTTTATTTTGCCGATAAGCAAAATCTGATCTACTCCTAGTAAACTGCTACTCATGATGTTATTGTTGTTAGACCTTATAAATTTAGCAAAACAGATTTGCATAGCAGATTTTATACGATTCCTGGATAGTTCACGTTTTAATAAATATCTTAATAACAGTAAATTCTTCAAATGAAGCAATGATTATTTGTATTGTGAACATTTACCCAGGTTTTCAAGTGACTTGTATTTCAATTAACAGTTTAAAGTAAGTCAATAATTTAAGCATATATATAGTTATGAATTTTGTGAACGCATAGTAAATATCTAGAAACACATCTAAAACTTACCGATGAATGAGATTTGTAGTATCACCCACATACATTATTAATTGGATAGTACCACTTTAAAATAACTAAATAAATCAATGAATTATATTTTAAGCATACATTTAAAATACGGTCGATCGTTGTTGTTTTTTAAGTTAATAATTGTATTGCAAAAATATTATCTTAACTTTAAAAGATTTCTTTCGAAACAGAGCTTTTGTAATTTGCACATGTTTTTACTACAAAACTATAATACTCGTAGCTTTAAAAATTTTGCTCACTAATTAGAATAACAAAGGAAATAATATATAATTAATTAGCAATAATGAATAGAACTGAATTTTTTTTTTCAAATACTTAGACAAAAGTAAGTTTAATTTGTATTACATAATTTATTCTCAATTACTTTTATATTAATTGTATGATTTCCATAATTCTAATTCAGGATATCAAATTAGAAATCTGTTTAATTTTAAATGAAAATTATATTGGTTATATAATATGTGTATAAGCCATCTAGATTATACTGAAGAAGACTAATATGTTCCTCAAAATGCTACAATAGAAATTTGTATTGTAAATTTTTTACGGGTAACAAATTTTAAATTACATGATTTAGATGATAAATTTCGAGGATTTTTATAAGATACTAACAACATGTTTAAACGAAATTGATGAGGAGTTGACGCTGAAAGAATAATATAAATTATATTTTAAATGAAATTATTAGCAAATAGATCCTTAACTTTAGAGATGTGTACCTACATTTTCCCTTTCATGACTTAAAACAAGCATGAATATTTTACATTTTAAGTACATAAAATCTTTATACTACCAGCGGTGTATCTTCTAAATATAATTGCATTATTATTTATATGAATCCTTTTTCTTCTGTTCAAAACATTAATCAAACATTTTCCTCTTCTATAACAATTATGGTAATAAACGTTACGGCTAAAATTAATGGAACATGAAATGTAAGTAAAACACGTTATCCCTCCATTTGCGTGTTTTCAAAAACGTATGTAAAGATTGTGTTATTTATATGTAATTATTAAATTAAAATAAAGTCTCATTTATTGTTTTTACATTGTTTGTTATTAATGATTAAGTTGGCAGTAGGCTATCATATTTATTTAAATATGTTTTTAAAGAAACTGCTTGAAAATTTCATATACAAGTATCAATACAGTTATGCAAAAGTAGTGATTTTTATGTAAAACAACTTCTATTTTAAAAGTTAAATATTATTTATACTTTGGGAAGCAGCTTTTTTGAAAGAACTACCTGTACATTGTTTACACGTTGTTTAGCTATTTTCCTTTACAAGATACGTTTCAGACTTTAGTATAAAAACCAATTGTTATCAAAAATTATAAAACAAAAAATTAAAAAAATATAATAAAAATATTCAATTTTTCTTAACGAAATGTCTCTTAAATCTTTTAGAGTACAGATTATTTTAGAGTCTCTTATTCTTGAAATCATTTTACAGCACAGACTTTACTTTTCAGAACATTAATTCTGAATAACACTTAATTTAAATGCTACAAAATAAATATCTCATTTAGTAAATCTTACTAAATAAATTTCAAAAAAGATATAATTTCAATAAAATATTTCGGATTGTTTTTTTAAATTCAAAGGTTTAGTATTGAAAAATATCTAAATGAGTGACAGCTTTTATGCAGCATGGTAATAATATTAATTTATTGTAGAAAAAAAGTTTTAAATACCTGTTTGATTTTCATACTTGGTTATTTTTATTTCAGTAAGATAGGTACATGACATTTCCATCGGAATTTCATACCGTTGACAACCCATTGCCAAATTAAAATAAAAATTCTTTAGCAAGTAAAACTTAGTTCTTTGATATAATATAAACCAAAAACATTTCTTAATACATTTGATTATTTTATGCTCAAGTGTGTGGAAATGAAATGTTTTTATATGACTGATTTATTTATTTTGAAAACAAAACAAACATACTGGAAAGAATAAAATTACTTTTTTATAGATTTTTTGAAGGAATGAAATGAGAAATTTATTTTTATTTAGAGTTGCCGCAGAAAAGACAAATTCAAATGCAATAAAGTGTTTGAACTTACTCGTCTTCCGTATTTAGTAAAACATTTAGTAATCAATATCTTTTGAAATTGAACTTTTCACATATTTTGCATTAAACACGATTATGAAGTTAAATTTTTAATCATAATTCCGCATATTTTGGAAATCTTAATTAGCAAAAATCAATAAATACATTTACACAACTGCGTAATTTTTCCAAATCTTTTATTTAAAAATAAGTTGAAATAATAATTGAGTCATTTTTAGGATTTAAATATTGAAAAATATTAATTTCTATATTTAAAAATAAAATGATTTCTAAAAGCAATCAATGTAGCTTAAATTTGATCATATTATTTTCTGTATTTTTCTATATATTTCTGTATCAGAATATTTCTATATTTTTTTAGCCTGGTGCTCGCATGGGCATGTCTTTGTTCATCCAGTAAACATGTATGATAAATGCGTGAAACTTAATGTTTCTCGCTGTAAATTAGAAGGTGAGAAACGGGTGCGAAATTGGAATAAAAATTGCATGTGATGATGATTATAAAAATGAGGGGGATTCTCCAGCGTTCATTTGAAGAAAGGAAACTGAAAGATAATGAGTACATATCTGTTTACAAATTATATTATTTACACCTGCACATCATAATTACTTTATTGATAGCAGACCAAAATTGACGACAAGGTTTTATCACTAAATGTGGAAAAATTGCTAGATTTAATGACTTGTCTACACTTTTTACACCTACTGAGGTTATGTGACACTCAGTTACATTACAGATTTTCGTTACGCATATTTTTTTCAAATACAAATAAATTTAAAACATCATAGTCAATAATTGTCGGACAACTATCAATGTGTTGAGTTTGTGGCGTAACGTTAACACTGGAAGATGGTTACTACTGCAACCCGAGCACATACTCCATGGTCTTCTCGAACCGCTAGCAGCGAACTTAGTACATTGACTGTAACCGGCAGATAGAGGCGCCATAAACAGAGAAAGACTCTCAGACACTCACTGGACTATGGTGATGCTGTAGTTGTGAGCTAACACGACTCGATGTATTTCTGTAATTTTAATGTTTATTAAATGTGTGTCGTGACTATTCCTAGCTTTCATCATTTGAACGTGTGTTGGATCTACTTTAACGTGTGCTCGATTTCATTAGTATGATATCTGCCCATGATGTGCGAGCACCGAGAGTTCATTCCAAACAATTTCCACTTTTCAACTCGGTCGTAAGTGCATGCTGAACTTCTAACTGCAGTTGAGGCAGATTTTATAGTATTATGGTTTTAAGTGTAATGTTGTTGCATTTTTCATACTGGAGAATAATGTGTTAGTAAAGCTGTAGGTTAAAGAGTAGGACAAATAATAGAAAACAAAGTTGTAGTTAGTAATGCTGAAGATTGTGATCTATTTTAAACAAAATTGGGTACTTAGTTTTGAACTTGAAGCCGCCGCAGACTTTTGCAACTCAACAGTACTCTGAATCAATATTTATCAATAATAAATGAATCCATGATCGAAAACGGACATAAACAAAACTTCAACAGAACAGAAATTGCACAGTATTGAAATATTAGTTTGGTTACATCTATTTCAACATAAATAAGTAAAATAAACGTTAGTCTATATTTAAAATGTTGACTAAACTGAAAAAATCATTACATTTCAATTTAATTTACTTAGAAACATTATAAATCCTAAAACTAATTTTGAATGCAACATCAGATATTTATTGAAAAAGCCATTATATTTAATTCGGAGAAATATTTTCATTTCTATAATTTTTTTAATTTATAGTGCTGACACATAAATAATTACATTTTTCAAGAATTTTCATTGTATTGATTTAACCATAAATCATGCAAAATGAAATTGAAAAAAAATAGTAAACAGTTCGCAGATATCTTCTTATAAAGAAAACAGATAAACGGAAAGTAAAGACTCGAATGTGAAAAATATCGAATGTGAGATACACATTACAGTTCATAATTAATTTCCAATAACAAGCGAAATACGTTTAAAATTTCAGTATTTCAAATATTTTGCGATCATCTGTTCAATTATGGTTATAAAACAAATTCATTTTTATTTCATTTATGTCCATTTTTTACTTTTATTGAACCCGCAACTATTTTTAACATTTTTCAAGATAATTCTGATTTTAAACACTATAATATCTGAGATAGAGTAAAAGATTTTAATTCTTTTATCAAGTCATTTAAAGTAAAATATGTACCTTATATGTTCGCCAGGCCATATATTCAAATAAAATATATTCAAATGTCCCTCTCCTATAATAATTAATTATAATTATAATATATTTGATTTATATAATCTATAGCTTTTCTGTCTGAGCATCTATTAAGAATCTCAAATTAGAAATTAATTATAACGGTCATCAAAAATTGTTTATTAAAAACTTAAAAATATGAATGAAATCAATAAGAAATAGGAAAAAATATTAATGAGATAATTGAGGCTAGTAATAATTATAAGTATTTTAATAGTTTGTTAACGTCAGCTTTCAGTTTCGATAACATAATTTGCAAATCTTCTCATTCAGTGATATTTCTCTTCTTAGTGAACTAGATATTCTAATGAGCCCATGTTCAGCCAAATATGACGAAGAAAATGTTATTAACCCATCCACCGGCTACCCTCCCCACCTTTTTCCCTTTCAAAACAGTCACCCTTTTCGTAAATTCCAGACGGAACTTATCGTACCATACTGGAGTTGCCGGTTGAAAAGTTGTCAGGCTACTTTTAAATTATTTTCCCTGAAAGGTAGAGGAGTTCCGTTATGCAAAATTAGTTTATTATCGCTTTGCAATATTTTTTTTTCCTCAAAAGTGTGCGATATGAGTTATACGAGTGCGAACGAGAAGGGGTCGACAGGTCCGTTTTCGAACAGGAATTCGCTGTCGAACCCCCGTCGACGCGTTCATTCAGTGGGTTAAAACTTATATCTTCAGCTCAGGAAAGGCCTAGCAGCGCAATTGACATAGTTTAAATCCCATAGTTAAATTTTTAACAGCGTGTTAATATGTCAACTTCCAATTCCATTAACAGCATTTGCAAAGCTCTACATTTAGTGATAATCCTGTTCTAACACACAATACAGTGAACTAGCTACTAGAATGATCTCAAGTTCAGTAAAATATGACAAAGAAAATGCTATTAAAGCGTATGTACTCTAGTCCAGAAATGGCCTAGCAGCGGAAATCATTTAATTTCCTTGGTGGAATATACATAGTTTATAAATAAAAAATATCGCATTTATTACGGTAAATACAATTCGATTAACTGCCAATTTTATTGATATTATATCTGCCTGTTTAATTCCAGTTACCTCTGAGCCCACTAATGGAAGGCCATGGAAGGCTTCAGCGATCACTGGAGAGGCAATATCGCTCCGTAGTCAGCACCTCTGTTCTAAATTTTGTCTTTAAATGATATAAAATATTCACTAGCAGAAAAAGTAACACACTAGAAAAGTCCTTTAGGATTATTTATTTTCTTATCTTATCACTAGATGAATATTTCTAAGAAAAAGACAAAGTAAAAATATACTTGAAAACAATAAACTGAATAATTAACATTAAAGATTTGATAGGTGTTAATAATAATTAGTTTATTTTAACAAAATACAACTATAAAATTCTTCTAAACACCAGATTAAAATATTTAAAACTGTTACTTCGATTACAAGAGCCGAATCGGCCAAAAAAATAACGGGAAATATATAACAAGTTCTTTTCTCCTTTAATAAATTATTATTAAAAAATAAATAATTTGGCTTGCAAGGAATTATTAAACCCCTATTTATAACAGAGCGAAAAGAATTTTACCAAGAAGGAAATTTCGACTTTTCTGTGTTTGATCATCGGAGTTGATACTTTGTCAGATAATCCATCATTGAGATTTGCAATAGTATAATTCGGTAAACTAATTAACAAAAATTCAAGAACATGTACGGATTTATAACTTATCCGAACAGCTGAAAAACAAAACAAATGATCTACGTTATTTTCGTTTTCGTAACATTTAACATAACGAGTTTCCAAAAGGAAGATTAAATTCCTCTCTGAACGTATAATAAACGCCTTTTTAATAAATAAATTAAAATATGAGACAATATGTTAAAAGTTAGGAAATTACTCCACACTTTGCTAAATCATTAATCAGACTAATTTTTTAACCCACTTACCAAAGAAGTTGATACTTTTGTATGTCTCGATTATTAATTAATTTAACGTAAAATTTTAGATTACATCTTGCGCTTCGTTTGCTTTCTCTGACGTTTTCAGTTCAATCGATGAGTTACAATTTGCCTGTCGAAATTTCTCTGAGAAATAAATCAAAAAGAAGTTTTTTCCCACTTCATTTTTGATTTTCCCATTCAACTTGCTTGCCGATTCTGTATTATTTCCATTAATTTCGAGTTTGGACTTAAAAATGAACTTATGATTTAAAAAAAGGTTTTTACCATTAAAGGGACTTTCAAAATTAATTTTTTATACCAATCGGATTGAAAATTTAATATGCTATTAGCAGTATATTTTATGGTAAAGTATTCACAATTTCAAAGAAAAATATTAAAAGGTTATTGTTTCAAAAGAAGCATTGCTGGAAATTACGGCAGCATCTTTTTTATGTATAATAGAATAATTTTTCTTTATAGAACACATTTTAAACCTAGAATAAAACTTATAAATTTGTTACCTCAAGCTTTCGCTTAAAATTTAGATAGAAAAAAATATTAATAGATAAAACATCACTCACCTCTGTACAAATATTTATATGCATATAAATATGCATACATACGTATATGCATACATATATATATATATATATATATATATATATATATATATATATATATATATATATATATATATATAGTGTGTGTGTTATATATATAGTATATATATATATATATATATATATATAGTATATATATATGTGTGTGTTATATATTATATTATATATATATAATATATATATATATACATATATATATATATATATATATATATATGTGTGTGTGTGTGTGTGTGTGTGTGTGTGTGTATATATATATATATATAACTAGTTTAAATTCGAAAATGATAGATTTTTGCTGTTCGAAATACAAGTTTCTCAGGAATACAGATTTCTCCGAAAATCATCTAATTACAAGCGTTAATGTTTTCCATATATACAATGTAGACAATTATAAATAATATGTCACTGTAAAGGAAAAGTGTTTTGTTTTACAAATGTTCATTATGACTTCTTTTAGTCACCATATATCATTGTTTATGGTAATTGTAAATGGCATATTGCAGTATGACATTTCCTACCAAACACACTGTAATGATACGTTGTTAGGTATTTCTAAAGCCTCAAATGCAGTATTTAAGTTCAGATAAACTTGTACGTAAAAGTTGTACAAACACAAAATTTTTTTTAGTCACCTGTATAATACCATAGCAATATGGCATTTACTGCCAAACATGCTGTAATGTTTCTCTATTAATAGCTGTTAAAGCATCACACATGTGTTGTTAAATGCCGGCAAACTTGTAAGCAAAGGTGTTATTTACACTGGGTCTGTGACATAACCCCGTAGGATGAAGTCGCATGGGTTTAAGTGATGTTATTTGGGTAGGACTCCTAGAAACACCTAGTTACCCTGAGCTTTAGCCTTTACACAGACATCCAATCCCCAGAAAATGGGTGTACCACCTTCTGATACTCTTAGTAGTACCGTACTTTGTTCTAAATTCACGATAAACAGTGATTAATGACTTGTTATAAATAATAACCCACAAAAATATTCTCCTACTTAGACGTAATTCCCCCACTTATTTTCAAGATTTCAAAAAGAGCTCAATGACAGCAGTTCTGTTGCCAGTTACAAGCTAAAATTATATAAAAAATAAAAATGGCATTATTATTTTTCAAAATGACATTATTCATAATTTTATCTTTAATTATGAAAAATATTAATGTTTGTAGTCAAATATATTATTTCCTTATAATCTTGTATTCCTTAACTAAATTTTAATTCTACTCTATAAAGTAAATTGTTGATATATTTCGAAGGTACATCTAAAATGTTTCAAAAACATAAAATTCATAAATTTTTGTTTTAAAATTCTTTTGGAAGTAGTTGTTAGTAAAAACTAAGTAATTATATTAATTATAAGATGATGAACATCAAAATACCCAGTTTTATTCTTCTTATTATTTATACTTCACAATTACATGAGATTTAAATATTAAATTATCAGGCAAGTTTCATTTTTTTGAATGCTTACTTTAGCCTCAACTATCTGAATACTATTTTATGAATATAAAATAGACCAATTTTTTAATAGTCTTTTAGCTTTGCAGGTCATCACCAGCGATAATGAAATAGCATATAATATCTTTAATTATTTCGCATTCTTACATCATATGCATGGCGAGGTTGTACATATGCAACCACGCTACGGAAATCGTACAATATTTATATCTCATACCCCCAGTCCTATACTGAGCCTGATTATCACATGGGCACTTGGGGGACGTGCCTGGGCACGACAATTTTAGGGGGCACGAAAATTTACTAATTGTACTAATTTACTAATGCGCTAATTGTTATATATTGCTGCTTATTTGGTGACTTTTTTTCTTATGGCAGGTGTATATTACTACTGCTTTAGTTAATGCTTTTTGCATGCATATCTTCTTGTATTCATCTCCTGGTGAAATTTATAATTTTTTACCTTTGTTTATCATTTTATAATGTGGTTATTATAATTTGCAGTAGTAGATATCAATTTCTGTGCTTAAATTGTACCTTCTAAATATTTAGTTCTGATAAATTTCAATCAATATCTTTGACATTATTTTGTGCATAACAGTTGAATTTTATGTCAATGTCATTGTAGTAATTTCATTTTCCTCGTGATATCTTGTTCATTTGAACTTCTTTAGTATAATGTTTAATCCATATGCACAATTACCCTTTCGTTAAGTTTTAATAAAATATTGATAGAGGTAATTGTGTTTGTCATAAACTATATTGTTTCCTATTTACTTTAATTTTACTGTTATTTATCTGATAATTAATTCCCTCAACGACCCTGGTGCTCTTTTTATCCTATGGGTTATTTCATATTTATAAGACAAATTATTACCAAAATACCACTATAAACCATGAAATTATTTTTAATTCTATTATTAATATTTATTTTCTGCACCACAGAGCTTGTGCGTATGACAGGGTAGAGAATAAAAAAGTGGGTCACTCTAGGTCCTTAAAAGTCCTTAATTTTTAGCATAGCTAAACAGAAATAATAATGATTACGTAAAATGAAAATTTGGTATTTTTGATTTTGAATATTACTTTAATGCTAATTTCTTAAATCTGTTTGCTAATTCAATGCTATAATTTTTATATGACTGTAATATGGATAATAAATAATAAATAATAAATGATACAAATTTGCATGGGGGTAGAGGGCACAAAAATCGGATTGTGCCCTGGGCACAAAAGTATCTTAGTCGGGACCTGGTCCCATATGCAAGTTTGTTATCAGCGTCTTTTTTTTATGTGCTATGAAACCCGTTTCGCTTCATCTTAGAATGCAGTTCAATTTTTACCCAATTATTCTGTTCAAATTTTGAAACGCAGACACGCGTGTTAGAAAGCTTCAGAGAAAGCAGTTTTCAAGTAAAAGACTCGAACCGTTTTACCTAATTTCTCCTGACAAGACAGCAATTTCCGACGTGTATCCACTAATTTAAGTGCAAATGTTTAGGAAAAGAACAATTTTCATTTATCTGCTAACGACGTAATAATTTTCTTTAACGATCCAGTTTCATGCTTTGCCATCTCCGTTATAAGGGTTAATGAACTCTGGTTTCAAGAGAAACTAGGTATGCTGCAATCTTATGGTTTTTTAAACTTCAGATATTTTAAAAATTGTTCAGTTTTGAGAACGAGATTAAATACATAAAAAATGGAAAATCTTTTGTAGATTAAAACCCTTTGTAACCATTAAAATAACTGCATCGTTAAATGACAGAGGATGAAATTTTTCTCACAAAATATCGCTCTCTAGAAAAAAAAGGTTCGTTTCTGTCAAATTTGGTTATTCTCTGTCTTTATCTTTTATCCTGTTCTTTTTCTCTATATCTTTAATTCCTATTTATTTGTCTTTTTACTGTCGGTTGAAGCAAGTTGTTTCGCTTTACAGTGACACCTCAAAATGTACATCACACAACTTCCTTGTACGACTATAATATTACACAGTGTTTTGCTTGTGTGGGTAATACTTAAGAATTGGGTACCCTTTGGCAAATTTGTCGAATTTATTGGCAATGTTTAATAAAACACTAATGTATTCCATTCGAACATTGTATTTTTTTCATTTTTGGGCAACTTTAATTGATTCAGTGTGCGCCATTGTAAAAATATTATACATTCTTACTTAATTAACCCAAACCCCTTAGACACCGTGTATTTATATTTATGAGTAATTAATTCCTCCACAGTTTACAAAACCAACAGCTCCAAATTATTAAAAACTAGCCGTAGGGAACATTTAAAGATTCACTGTATCTATTTTTTTTAAACATTACGCACTTTTAATATATAAGAAAAGGGTTGCACAAGGAGAGCTGGATACCAATATATAACATAAATCAAAATATAGATATAGATTGTTTGACACGGCGAGATCTGGAGAAAATGTTAGGCTACCATTCTTGGAGCTTTATGGCCATGTTGGCAGGGGTACTCTGTTCTTATATCAAACATATAACAGGCTAAATTAAGAATAGGGTATATTGAATTCCTATTTATTTATATTTTTACTGTCGGTAGAAACAAGTTGTTTCGCTTTACAGTGACACTACAAAATGTACACCACACAACTTCCTTGTACGACTATAATATTACATAAATTTTTGATTGTGTGGGTAATACTTAAGAACTGAGTATCCTTTGACAAATTTGGCGAATTCATTGGCAATGTTTACTAAAACACAAATGTATTCCATTCGAACATTGTATTTTTAAGTCTTGTATTTTTTGGCAACTTTAGTTGATGCAGTGTGTGCCATTGTAAAAATATTATATATTCTTACTTAATTAACCAAAAACACTTAGACAGCGGGTATTTATATTTATGAGCAATTAATTCCTCAACAGCTTACAAAGCCAGCAGCTCCAATTATTAAAAATTAACCATAGGGAACCATTAAGGATTCACTACATCAATTTCTTTGAGCCTTACATACATTTAATATATAAGAAAAGGGTTGCACAAGGAGAGCTGGATATCTCTATAACATAAATCATAATATAGATACATATTGCTGGGACATGGCGAGTTCCGGAGAAAATATTAAGCTACCATGATTAGAGCTTTATCGCCAAGTTGGCGCGGGTACCCTGCTCGTATTTCAAACATATAACAAGCTAAAATAAAAATAGGTTGTGATGACTCGGCACACCCTGTTCTTATGTGTGCTATCCTTTTTATACTCACCAACTTGAGAAATGAAGTTACTTTCATTTCTCAAGGTAAAATTAATGTATGAGTAGAGCTCAAGTACTGCTTTCTTAGGAAGACCAGCATAGTATATTGAGATATTTTCTCAAAACAAATTATAAATGTATGTAAATATTTTAACTAAAAACAGTAATTGTTCGTGATTACAATAATTAATTTACTCTGTAAAGATAATAGTAAAACAGAAAAAATTCATAATTCTCTATGAGTAATAGATTTTTATTTTCATTTTTAAAAATAAACTTAAAAATCTTTGTTTATCTGTTAATCTTTGTTAATTTGTGTGTAAATACATAGATATATCTCTATTTTTGTACTCTAGAGATCAAGTATTGCCATCTGAAAAAAAAATAATAGCGTTAAAATTTTAGAGTGAAAGCAGGAAAATTCTACAAACTATACTTATGTCCACAGTTATCTTTACATACATGAATTCACGGAACTTATCAAAAACGGTGAACTATAATTTTATGACTTTTTTCTAGAATAATAAATAATATTATACCACTTAAATATAAACTAAAAAAATTAAGAGCAGTGTGTACAATATATAATAGTAACATGAAACACTAAAAATGGTAAGTTCTAAACTTAACTAGTGAGCAGCAGACTTTTATTACCACACAAGCAGTTTCAGAAGCAGTTTTCTTTAATTTATGACCTTGTTCAGGCCTTCTTACCACAGTTCCATCTTTTTTGATTGCTGAATTATTTTCCATAACGTTGATACGATCTGTCTGGAAATAAAGACATTTGGCAGCTTCTGTCATCAACTTTAGCTCTTCTGAAAGACAACTTCACAAGTTCTTTCAAATGATATTTCGAAGTCATAGCAAAGTAATTTGAATTCTTACATACTAAAATTAAACGCTGTGTTTCAAAGGTTCCGTCAAATGTTCACTTTCCGCTAAACGCTTGATTCAACTTTGGATGACATAAGTCTAAATTTACATATCATTTAATAATTACTTTTGATTGGATAATGCTAATGAAGCTTGCTTTCCTGCAAACATGAATCACATTTATTGGATAAATTGAATACCCTTCTCTTTGAGTAAGGTATATATGTAACACGTAGATTGAGCATGTAGATTACTTTAAGCGTGAGTGTATTTTTCAACCTCCTTAATGGTGATAGGTATTAATGGATTAAATTTTGTTTTATGGAAGAAAAGATATTGCAAAACACGATGTATATTCACTGGATAAGCTATTTAATGACTCCTAACCAAAAATACGCTTTGAGATATAATGAAGAATAAATGGATACATTCTCTAAGTTTAGCAAGCACCATACCTGCACAATGGCAGTAAAAGATTAAACGAATTCCCTTTAATTCTTAAACGGGGCACGTAATCCTTAGGATGTTATCAATCAATAACAATGAACCATCTCTACTGTACATCCCCTTTCTAACTTTTCCCTTACCACTCCTGTTAAATATCCTGGATGTTATGCAGATTTTCTCTGTTACTCTTATTTGTTCCTGCTGTATCCAAAACTCTGACTAAAAGCCAATAAAGTGTAAGAGCAGAGAAAACAGTAGCACTTTAAACAACATTGGAAACATTTTTACAACCTCCACCATGTCTTTCTTCCAGGATCCAATTAAGGACTTTTGTGGTTCTAGGGACAGCATTTTTGTGTCCATTCCTCAAAAATGACTGTAAATAAGCATAATGTTTGGTGTAGTTAAACAAGCTACCTGACCAAACAATCACTATAAAGAACCATGGTTTGGGGCCTGACCCCTGCCTCATGTATATTTTTAGCATGTGCAAACCTTGTGCCATTGAGAGAAGGCAACGAATTTTAGAATATTCTTTGTGATTTGGAGACATTTCGTCCAAATTTACTCTACCTTAACCTACGGAAATTACCTTTTGTTTTGCATTCAAATAAGGTTCAATGTGGCGGCCGTTGTTGTGGACCACATATTACATTCTGTGCACAGTATGCACAACAGCAGAAAGTAACATGTCTGCAGGAATCTCCCGTACAGTCCGTGATATGTTATCCATCAACGCAGCCAGGTCCTGGACCACTCCTTGATAGACCTTGTACTTAAGGTAGCCCAATAGCCAGAAATCGAATGGGTAAGATCAGGCGACCAAGGTGGCCATGCAGTTAGAAAGTAGCGGCTAATGACTCTTTCTGTTGTGAATTTCTGTCGTAGAAGCTGTTGCACTCGTACAGAAACGTGTGGAGGGGCTCCATCTTGCATTAAAATGATTTCTCCCTGGCATTGTCTTTGCTGAAGTGCCAGAAAGACAAAGCTGTTCAACACGTTACGATATTTCTCTGCGGTAACAGAACAGCTTTCCGGTCCTGTCGGGGTAATGTTCTCATAGAAGAATGGACTTATGATAAATTGCGCTGTGAACCCACACCAAGCAGTTACCTTTGGTGAATGTAAGGGAATTTCTGTGACTGCATGTTGTGATTTGTCATCCCAAATTCGGCAGTTCCATTCAAGTAAAAGTGGGCCTCGTCTCCTCATAAGATTTTCCACGGCCAAGCATGATCCACCTCCATTCTGGCAAGAAATGTGAGATCACAAGTCAATCGCTTATTATGGTCGGGGTACAGTAACTCCCACGGCTGATCTTGTACGGATAGAAGTGGATAATCTTTCGTAAGATTTTCCATACCATGTAAGGCCATGTAAGGATCATATTCTGAGCTACTCCACAAGCTCTAGAGGTGGCAGCAATATTGTCTGGTCATCTGTCGACAATCGCCGTGGCAACTGCTTCGATTGTATCCTGTGGTACAGGTTTTCGTTCTCTGCCTGACTGAACCTTCAGAGAACCGGTTTTTTCAAACGTCGCAACCATTGATTTTAGCACATTAACTGGCACAGTACCGTTACCTTTGCGCATTTTTTGTGCGTTTTAAACGCACGAAGAGCGGCTGACGCGTTGCACTGGTTGAGGTAAAAGAATTTGACCAGTAAAGCACGCTCGACTAAAGAAGGAGACATTTCACATAAACTTTCAATACGATTGATTCGAAGCGTAAAACATTGCCTTTTAAAACCCAAGCAGCTGGAACTGTGCCAAAGAACTTCTTCTTCTGCTCAGCGTACGGGATATTGCAGATCACGAGACTTTATCGGTGTTTATGTAGATTTTACGCTTTTTTAAAAGTGTTGCCATATTGCTCTTGAACTAAATAAGAAAATGTGCATAATGAAAGGTAATTTTATTCCGTATTAATTTGCATTTGTCAACACTTTATTTTCTATAACACAGCGTTATATATTCCCCTAGCGGTGACTTTTAGAACTAATTAGTTTTTTTGGGGGGGAGTCCTTCGTCCCACGTCTTGTTTAATGTTCCTACATAATGTGGCGTTATTCTCGCAAATAGATCGCGCTACAGATCATTATGAGTACTGTCCGTTTAATTATGGCCACCCAGTATATATATATATATATATATATATATATATATATATATATATATATATATATATATATATATATATATATATATATATATATATAAGCATAAACCATTCTCTTAAACTGAATCAATGGTTTTTTTTTCAACAACATTTAAACGGGGATAGTTAAATTAAACCTGAATAGACGAGCTAGCAAAAGAATGCGTTGATTACCTCAGTGAAAATATAAAATAATTTACATATAAATGCTTCTGGATATAAAAAGGGAGACTGTTTTTCTGTTTTTCTGTACACCTATTGCTACTTCCACCACTTTTATTCTTATTTACAGAACTATGTCTGGAACATAAATCTTTTTCCAGTAGCGAGAAAAATGCCAGGAAACAACACTTAGGCTAAGACTGTTTAAATGTTAACACAATTAGAATTAGCATAACAGCCGCTACGCCTAAGCAGAAATGAATTTATGGGGGAAAGTTCAGCTATTTAGCTAAAGATAAATGGCTGTATACACAGCCATTTATGAGTTTTATTTTTTTTTTTTTTGCATTTTTTTTTCAGATAAAAAATAGCTTCAATTAGCCGAATATATTGGTATGCAGAATTTTAAATCATTTTAAACTAGTATTAGAATGTAATTAAAATGTTGCAAATGGCAGAGGTAAAACAAAAATTCAGTATTCATGTACATTAATTAATATTAAATATTCTTTCATATGAAAAAGCATAAATTTTAATCTTAAATATTTTACACTTATGTCATATGCGCTAACGAATTTTTTTCAGTTATTTAATCTTCTGTGCAGTACTGGAATTACTACTTAATTCTACTAACACTATTACGTTTCAGTTATAGATACTATTGCAAACTGCGCATTTACTTCTAAAGACATAACTTCCGACAGCGCTATATTTTGTACTTCATTTATTTTTTAATTGTGTGTGTCAAAAAATGACTTAGAAGAGAAAACAGATTACGTGGTTAGTTAACTTCTGTTTCTCTATTTGGACGCCTTGAAAATCAATGTGAAATTTTGACCATTTAAAGCCATTCGAGGCTAACAAACTCCTATGATATCAGCGAGATCCGAACTAAAGAATAAATCTAGGAAAATAAACTGCTATAACCAAAAACTATGTAGAATTTTAGCACCAGATGGGTTATCTTTAGATAAGTAAAAAATAGCTTCATTTAGTCCTTGACATTAATTCATAAAATATATATTTCTATTTTTCATTAGAAATATTGTAACCATTTAATTAACGTGATTGTATTGATGTTTCGATTACTATCATCAAAACTTAATACAGGTACCAAACGATGGTCGAATGAGTCGGTCACTGATCTTCAGTACTGGAGTTCGTGGACATGTAGATTTGCCAACCATTCGAAATTGACTTTAAGCAATAGGTGCCTTCCTCATTAGTTCTCGTGTAACAAATCAATGGATCGCAGTGATCCATACCAAATTACCAATCAACCAATGTTCAATGCAAATGACTCTGGGATGTGTCTAATGTGTTGTACTTACACAAGTAGAAATCTTAACTGTGTCTTAATCTGTTGTACTACTATACAAGTAGAAATCTTAACTTTTAACTGTTAAAAATATTTATTATTTTAACTAGCTCTAAAATATAAAATATATTGATGTGAGCTGTTGGATTAATATGTTGTACTCCAAAGTGACAGTATCAAATTATTTACTTCACACATATTATAAATACAAGAAAATATTTTTTCTGTACCCGATATTCATATTTTCAAAAACCCCAAAATAAATATGCCAGAGTTACAATTTTTAGAACTGCGTACCTTGAAGCGATGACATTTCCATTTTTAAAAAAGGAAAACTTTTACTTAAATGTCACTAGAAAGGTCAATAACTCAGAATCTTTTAGAGATAAAATTTAAGTCTCTTCGTACAGAATTTATATAAAATATCTGGAACTCGTGAACATACAACCAGGCAAACTGTTTATCAGTAAGAGAAAATAAATTTATTACCAAATATAAATGATATTTGGCCTTATATTCAACCAAAAATGGAATATAAATAACTCCTTTATAAATGAAATAAGTGTGTGCTTATCCCTAAATACAAAACAATAAGACACTAGCAAAACCTTACAAATAGCAAAAAACCTTGACTTCTCTTTTTTCAAATTATGGCGTTTGACATTTAAAAATCATAAAATATTTTAGCTGAAAACAGGTAATGAAAGAAAAAATAAAAATATTTGTTTATATCACATCATAATATATTCTTACGATGAGAACAACTCATAACTAAATTAATCATATATTTTTGTAGAGGATTATATTTATATTTCAAGTATACGCAGTGTATGTATGTATACACATACACACACACACACACACACACACACACATATATATATATATATATATATATGTAATATTAAAATCCCTTATTTAAGTATTTTAATATTAATTTAAGAACTTTTGTTCATAAAGTGAGTTCGGAGTTTGCGCGATAATTCTGATTTTCCCTCCAGACACGCTATAGACTTAGTACAGCCTCTGTCTGGACTACTTTAGCCAATAGTTAGCGAGTTCTCTTTAAACATGGGTATTTTGTATCACGTGATCAATTATGCTTAGGGATTATTCGTAATCTTTTAGTTTAGGAATCCTTACTTAAAAAGTATGTGCGGGACCAGATGATCTGTGTGCACGAAGCTGTAAAGCTGTCTATCGGTTGTATGGATTTCATGTTTATTACCAGAAATAAACTGTATTGTAATTTTGAATGAGTCTCGCCAATATATTATTTCATATATATATATATATATATATATATATATATATATATATATATATATATATATATATATATATATATATATATATATATATATATAATAGACTAGACTAGAATACCCAACAAACATTGTCCTGTTTTAACGCTGTAAATCCAAAAATAATAAAAAGTTTTTAAATAAATTATAAATTATATTGTTTTGATGGGGAAAAGGAAAAAAATTATTTTAAAAATACTTGACGCCATCACGCGTATAGACAACACAAACGTAATTTGGTTAAATTAAAATTCCCACATAGCCTGTACGGGGATTCAATTCTGGGACTTTCGGGAGCCACAGATACGTTGGCAGTGAAGGTTTTATAGCAAGAGGCATTATAATAATTTCAACAAGTGCGCAGTTCTGGATTTTTAATAAAAATATTTTTTATCGGATCAAATTCTTAATCTTAAACATTCTCGAATCAACTTAATTACATACACAAAATATCATCAAAATCAGTACAACCGTTTAAGAGGAACCGTCCTATTATAAACACACGTACAGAAGAATTATATATAAAAACATAAACCGAGTGGCAAAATTTAAAAAGGCAAATAAAGAAAGTAAAATTGTCATTGTACTTAAAGAATTATTTTACAGTGACGATAACAAAGAATACCTCTGTTAGTCCAATTTTACCACAGAAGGGCTTTGACGGTTTCTTGCTATCCAATTGTAGAGAGCAGTAGATAATTTTAAAAAATCTTCCTAAAATAATGCAGGTTGAAGTTATAAGCCTACAGTTGAAGAAACTCTCTTAATTAAACTATGCGTCATGAATGTTAAAGGTACCAATGTGGTAATGTAGACATAATTGCATGTGCGAAAAAGTAAAAATATATTGATGAGTTCAATGATCATTCACTAAGATGAATGAGAGATTTAATGTTAGAATATATTGTGTAAAATGCAAGAGGCGGACACCCAACAGCAACATCCGTCTGGCATACCTAAAAGAAGTGTTGCATATTGCTGTAAACTATTTGACACCTTGTCTGACAGCTGTGCTCCTGAATGTCAAAAAGCACTTGTGAGAAAATTAGATACCAATATTCCATGGGTAAGTCATGCGTTAGACCAGTATTTTCCAACTTGTTATCGGTACAATTGGTCGTACGCTAAAAATAATCAGTGGTGTTAGACATCAAAAATTTACAAAACACTAAATCAAAAAATATAGATACGCTTTTTTCCTATAATTCATAAAATTATTCTAAAAACACCATTTCTGTATATCTACATATTAAAATAAAACTTATATTTACTGATCTATTTACATATTTACCAGAAACTAAAATAATAATGGATTTTTCCTTTAAAATTTTACTGTTTGCTTTCCTGGAAACCGATTTGATCAAAGTCACTCAAAAAGTCATTTTTCGCAACAGAAATAAAGCAAATGAATAGCGACTCACAGAGAGCGACAGATTAAACAAAATTTGTCAGGAAGGAAATCTTTTCTAGAGGAATTATTTTTCATAAATATTTCATCTTTTAACATTTTTCCATGCCGTTACTTTGGGGGACAAATTGTCGATAGAGGATTTTCTCTTTTTTTTTCCTGTTATTTTAGCTTCGTTCTCGAAAATGAACAATTTCCGAAAGCCCCGAAGTAAAAAAAAAGTTTTGAGATGTCAGCTTATCTCATTTCTATTGCGGATCGGAGTTCGTTAACCTCTCCTAACGAGGATGGCAACGCATGAAATGAGATCGTTCTCAAAATTATTACGCCGTTACGAAATAAATGAAAATTTGTCTTTCTCTTAAACAGCCACACTAAAACTATTAGATACACGTCAAAAACCGAAATCTTGTAACACTGAAAAGCGTCATACATATACATACATACATACATACACACACATATATATATGTATGTATGTATGTATGCATGTATGTATGTATGTATATTTATTTATATATACGTATATATATATATATGTATATATGTATATATATATATATATATATATATATATATATATATATATATATATATATATATAACTGGCTACATTTTTCAGCTGTCTGAATAAAATAGTTGACTTCTACAATGACTAAATTGCTACTATAACGTTGACGAAGTTGCTAATTTCATGGGAATATCTCCGCGGGATCTTGCTGTGGGGCGAAATTTGTATAACGGCACAGTTTTTTCGTGCATCATTCCCTGCTCATTTCTCGTCTGATATAGATGTTCATTCGTTAGTTTAGTTAAAAGCTAAATTTCAACCACGGACTTTGCTGTTGTTTCACTGCCACGACTGCAAACTATTTAAGTCTTCTCATTGCTCAGTAAGCTCGGGCACTTAAAAATAATAGGAGTTAATGTGTAGCGGCGAGTAAAATTTGCACATTACACACGCAAACACACACACACACAAACATATATATATATATATATATATATATATATATATATATATATATATATATATATATATATATATATATATACATATATATATACTCTTTTTATGTATTTCAGTACGTACTAAGCCTCCCTGTACAGTTAGATTTTTTTTATAAACCTTGTGTAGAAAATAGTTTTTACTTTTTTTGTCCATACATATAAAAGAGCATTTAAATCGGACACTTTCTATACACAGTGCAGAAAAGTCATTTATATATATGCTTGATAGTGCACACCTATTCGAAGACGAAGACCTTCTGCATACCCAGATCTTTTATATTGTTCTACACCATGAATATAAAAGGCAGTTTTTAATTATCGTTTATACATATAGTATAGAAAAGTCGGTTATATAAATGATCAATGTTGCCTACCTCGACGGAGACCAACACGTCATGCATATCCAGATCTTTTTCCTACATTATGTGTAGAAAAGAAAGTTATAATCTTATTTCCTTAACATTGTATGAAAAGACCATTCGGACTTTCTGTATACATACTGTAGAAATATCGATTGTATATATGCTCCGATTATATATTTGTAATTTGGCAGGAAACCAGTCCCTCTACCTGCCCAAAACCTTTTTTCCTACACTATATATATAGAAAAGACAGTTTTGAGCTGTGTCAGTTTAATGATATGTATTAGTAAAAAGGTAATGGTAAAATTTTCATTACACGATTTAAATAATGAGACTTTTACCATTACTATTATATGTCTATATATACTGCCACACTACAAACACTGCAGGTAAAATATATTCAAAGAATTGCCACTATACATTCAAGTTTTCATGTGATTATCGGTACTGTCTTTGTAGATTTCTGTACAAATACCTTTTACTCTGACAAAAATCTGACACTTGTGATAATTTAAAAATATCCCCCACGGGACCTTTTTTAGCCTTTCTAACTGGACGCGTAACTCCATTAAAATAGTTTTGTGACGTTCTGTACCAAACCAGCCCAACTCCTCGTACTAATAAAATTACTTTCCACTTTCGACATATTCTATAGCTCCGAGCGTGGAGTAATGTGATATACATCTGTTTATCAGATATTTACATAATTCACTGATGCGTGTTTAGTTGGACGTAAGATCTCCTGCACTTCTTAGAGCTTTTTTGTCCCTTACTCTGTATAAAAAAGAAAGTTTTGATCGACTTTGTGATTTTAAATTAAGGGAACAAAAATAAATAAGTAAACAGTTAACCATGTACAAATGAGTATATTTTTATTCCCTTAACATTACATTTATATTGACAAAATTATAGACAGAAATATATTTTATACTTATTCGAGATTAAGTGATACTCACTTACGTTACTCAGCGTCTTTACACATTTTTAAATAATATGTCTAATGCAAGTGAACCTATACAGAACATAGCAGAATGCAGTCATTAATAGTAATATATATATATATATATATATATATATATATATATATATATATATATATATATATATATATATATATACATATATGTGTGTGTGTGTGTGTGTGTAAGGAAAAGTAACTTGATCGGGAAGCTAATGCAAGTATTTTGTATGAAACCCCTAAGACAGACCCAGAAAATTCTCATTAGTTTTCATATCTTATGTCACGGGCAAAAACCCCGCGTCTCTCTTCTTTCCCCTTTTTAACCCCTAACTTAAATTGACCACTGGGGCTCTACAGTTTAAGCCCTCAGAGAAGGAGTTTAACCAATTATAATTTAACATTGCCCTAGCGGACAATTTAGGAAATTTCTAAACAAATGGAGAAGCACGTTGTCGTAGGCAGATTTTCCCAGAGATTTTCCCACAGATTTTGACTGACATGTTGACCCAGTTGTTAAGGGCCTTTTTAGTTATAACTTCGTGTTAGCTGACCCCTCAGTTTTTCATGTCCCTATGATAAAGTGGGAACCCGTCCTCTAACGCTATGTGAATAAATTTCTTTAGCTAAAACAGTGTCATTTTTTGGGCCATGACTGCTACCACCCATCCTGAAGTCCCTTTTATCACACACACACACACACACATATATATATATGTGTGTGTGTGTGTGTGTGTGTGCGTTTATATACATATGTATATATATATATATATATATATATATATATATATATATATATATATATATATATATATATATATATATATATATATATATATATATATATATATATATATATATATACTCCTATAGAAAAATAAAAAAACGAGATGTCCTAGAGACTAACTGTTTGTAAAAGAAGGGCGTAATTCCAGGAGAAATTTATTGCTTTGGTCTATTTAAACGACATTTTCATAATCTAATAAAAGTCAGTTATCGAAATTGGATTCCATTTTCATTTCGACCCATTCGAAGAGCGTTCCAAAAAACATTCACCCGCCCTGACAGCGGACAATCATTACTCTAACTCGAGAAGTATTTCCTTGGCAAATCTGTTCGAATTCATTCGACATTTATATAGTAGTAGTTTCAGAGTCCCAAATAAAATTATCCGATTCAGCGGGCGCTTCTGCAGCCACACACATTAATCTTGTGCCGTTGTGTCACATGCCTCGAAGAAAACCGGATCCATTTAGCAAAGCGCGGTTGTGATTTCCGTTTTTGGTGATTCAGAGATTTATTTCGGACTCGGAGAACACATTCGGGAGTTCAGGGTATTTAATTAGTTATCAATTCATTTTAAATGGCAGTAAGGAATAATTATAAGCGGTTCCCTTTAGAGATTTCAAGGAATTATCTTAAATATTTTGCTAAAAATTTCTTCATACTTAAAGCAATGTAAAAAAGAAAACACGTTAGAATTTTAATGTATTGTAACGAATTCTCGTTACATTAAATTTCCAGATACTGACTTATCTACGACCGTGAGAAAAACCGGCATCAGGTGGAAATAGTGAAGGTGCCTTTTGTGAGCATTTGAACTGAGCTCATCTTTACCTATTGAAAGTTTCGCGAATTGTTTCGCGCAGAATAGGATGCTGAATAGAGGATTGTTAACAAAGATAAACAGCTCAATAATTCTGTCCTAGAAATTCATTAGGATACTGGCGAAATGTTTCCAGTGTTAGTTTCAAAGGCATCCCGAAGAAAGAGTCTCACGACATCAATCCTCTACATTGTAAGGGAAGTACCAATACTTTCCTACCTTGTTCTCCAAAGGTTTGTCCAGAGACATCGATTAATGATCTGCGAGATTGCTCCCGATTACTGCAAACTTCCCATGGAACCGGGCTTGCACCTGTCCGGCTAGAGTTCTACAAGCGGTTTCCTCACCACGTCATCAGCCAGATCTCCGATTAGCTGAGATGGAACTTTGCAGTCAGACGACGATATAAAAAAAAACCAGAGTTCATGGCTAAAAGGAATTTTTGACCGATCGAGTCTCCTATGAACTCATCGGCTGAGAGCGTCGAGGCGAGCGACTGATAGTGTCCTTCCCCCCCCCCCTTTATTTCTCTCCAACCGATTAGGAAGCTGATTCCTGTAACGATCATCATTTCCTTTGTAGATATTCATCGTTTATATTTGTCTTCATCAAAACTTTAACATTGTGTTTCTAATAAAGATCTTTAGTCTGTACGTAGGCCTCCGTTATCCCTTTTAAAAGCTCAATTAGAGCTCAACACACTACAATATGCAGATAATTACAAACATAACTATAAGCAAATACTTTAAAAGAAAAAATCAGATTGTTTTATAATACATATCCTGACTTTCTTTATCTAAATACACAAATATCTATTACACAATAAAAAAAAACCTCAGGCATATGTGCGCATATACAAATGCAGAATTTCGTTCTTTCAGACTAAAAAACCATTTTTTATTTATTTGCGTTTCGAGATAAATTAGCAACTAAAAATGAATCGCATGTTATATTTTTGTTTTGTTTAGTACGTAGAATACAATATTTTTAAATGATTTTAAACTGATAAATCTCTCGAACTCTGAGCTTTTCTTTTAAACACATAGCACAAAAAATATCTGGAGGCAGGTCTCTTGTGACCCCCACCCGCTAGAAGTGCACAGCATTGAGTGTATCTATTTGCCCATATATATAAATATATACATATGTATAAAAACGAAAGTGAGAGGCAGATACAGAAACCTTAATATATATGTAGGAAATTAATGTAAAGGCTTTCAGGTCAGTTCTTTCCAGCAATCTGATAAAATAAATGTTTCAAAGAGGATTTACTCCAAAACTGTTCAAGAACACGATTTTTTTTCGGGGTCTCCAACTTTAAGGAAACGTGTGAAAACCCTGCGTGTAACTATGGTTCCCCCGTTTTACCTCAGATCGGAAATGAACACTATTTGATGTCCCACTTAAACCGCGATTAGGACAATTAAGTTTTTCCAGAGTCATGGTTGCCAGTTTAAGAAACTCTTAATCAAAAAACGAAAGCATACTGCAAAGGAGACACATATGTAGATTTCTAAATTGTTATATGTTTCATAGATTATTTTGGAGATTGCTACTTATTCCCCAATGTACCATACGTCACAATTCTACCCTCGATAACTCAGCGGAAAGAAACAGCCTGTTTTCTTGAAGAGGAATTACAACCTCAGCATATCGACTTATACTAAACTCAAGTCAAGAAAGTTTTTTGTTGAGATATTCCTGTAATGAGTCTCACCAACTTCGAACCGATATGCTTAGCACGATAGACCTGCCCTGTTTATAACAAATATGTATGCATATATAATGCATAATATGCATTCATTTGTCTCTGTCTGTGTCTATGAGTAGTTGTATATTTAGATTACTATTTCCCTATGCATCTATTCTCATTACCATTCCTATTTTTCGTAATATTCAGAATTGAATGTTTTAGAATTAAATAAATAACTTTCAGGTACTCAACATGCTTGCACTATGTAGAAAAATATGGTTACAAATTTAAAACATAAAGATTATAAGAAATAAGAGAGAAAACTAGAAACTGGATACCGTCCATTGAAAATCATAATAAAAATTTCAATAGGTTCAAAGAAAGTTGTCAGTGTTTGCATTCCCCTTCTAAAAGAGAAATACGAGGTCCATTTCATAAAAGGAGAAAGTAACAGATGAAGTAGGATTCCCGTAAAAAGAACCTCAGTTGTATCTGAAAGGAGAACGCCGTCTATATCTGGATTATGTTGAGAATGGTTGCAGAGCAAAGATGAGATCTCGTCACTAGAATAACTGGAAGAAATATAATAAGTGCACACTGGGCTGCATTACATAAGCATAATATTGTAGAATCCTCTCTAAAAACTTATCCATGAAAGGTTATTCTCTTCACATTGTATGGTTAAATTAAGTCCAAATAGCTTTTGAAAATTTTTAAATATTTGAAAAATGATAAAATTAATTATACAAAAATGAAGAAAATAGTTGAATATTTTATTCTTCTGTCAGTGATATACATATACATGTATGTGTATATAATGTAATATATAGTGTATTATATATAACATATTTATATACATATACTTGTGTGTGTCCCTAATAGAAGATTAGTGGAATATTTAACAATTATATATATATATATTTTATTTTATATATATTTATTATATAACATTTCAAATATAAATATAAATATATATATATATATATATATATATATATATATATATATATATATATATATATATATATATATATATATATATATACATATATATATATATATATATATATATATATATATATATATATATATATATATATATATATATATATATATATATATATATATATATATATATAGTAGGAGTATCTTTAAAGATGATTGTGTGGGTTTTCAAAGATACATTGTCACATCACAAAAGTGTAGAACTCGATATTTCATTCCGCTCCCTTGCAATAGATACTGTAATAGTGAAAGGAATAAATAAACTTACGAATAGATTAAAAAGAGAGAATTATTCATTTATTGTGATCATAAAAGCTTCAGAAATACAGCAAGATATCTGACGAGCGATTTTTCGGCTGGGTTGTGTACTTCCCTGCGATGTAGTATGCTGTCACGTTCAACCAACAGCCCAACTAACAAGTCATCCCCAAATAAATGCAGTTGACAATGCTTCGCCCACTTAAAAGATATTAACATTTAAATTTTCTAATGAGAAAGTTTTCATTTATTGATGACATTTAGGGATGGAGTGATTAATCTTTTGTAAATGTTCTAATGGAACTGAAAGAAAACACATCAAGCATTTTCAGATGCAACACTAAGTAACTTAAGGCTTTACTATATATCAACCTGAACTCCTTAAATAGCAACGGTTCAGTTTATGATTCCTTTTATGAATCAAAAATGTTCAGATTTCTATCACCTTTTATCGATTTATTTTGCGTCATGTTGGCGTTTGATTCCACCTTTAATTAGAGCTGGAACATAGCTGTGACAGAGCCAGCTGGTAGAAGGGCTTTACCAATTCAGATTTTGATCTTCTAGCTGCTTAATACCTGGAAGTGGATGGTGATTCATTCCGTACATTGCTTCCCCACTCGCATCAGTTCGTTTAAAATTCGCTCTCCTTCGTCGATAAGCCCTAGTAACGTCTCAGATAACATTTAGAGTAATCAAATAATTATAGGCTATTTTCAATTTCCAGCTAGAACCCTCTTTTCATACTATTTCAGCAGCTCTGCAGATGGCGCTGCTCAACTCACGCATGAATCTTGATTCTGAAATATTGGTAAGTAGCATGACACAAAATAATTAGCATTTGCTTAATATTTCAGCTCAATATCGTCATTACTTCTTCGTGTTGCCTTTATTACAAACAGAAGCTTATATTTACCCTTCACGCTGTTCTGCCATTTGCTATTCTATTCTTCTACACTTTTATAATTCATTCTATTTCGGGGGTGTGAGAAATAGAGTTTAGTAATTATATTTCCTTGAAAAGAAGGTTTTACAATACAATCTAACAGTTTCAAAGTGGTTTCAACAAGTGTAGAGTACAATGTATGCCAAAGTGTACATATATATATATATATATATATATATATATATATATATATATATATATGTCATGTCGTGATCCAGAATTAAGGCGACCGGAAAACAATCTTCCTGATAATAATAAGTTTATTTAACTCATCGTTCTTAAGGAAAGCAACTTGCGCCATTTTCATTATTCATGGCGGAGCTATGCGTGGAAAGGTGTTGACCGCTCCATGTCCACGCGTTGACTGCTGTTATCTGTTTGCAATCTCATCAAATTCTTCCAAAATGCTTCCGCCTGACCGGATTATCCTAAAAGCTTACGCGAGCGTGGGTCTTTTTCATTCATTTTATTATTATAAAAGAGTTCCATCTTTAAAATCGTTTTTAACTCACGTTTCCAACTACCCCTTTTTTAGACCTGACATATATATATATATATATATATATATACACACACATACAAGTTTATATATATATACATACATATATATATATGTATATATATTTATATATATATATTTATATACATATATATACATATATATATATATATATATATATATATATTTATATACATATATATACATATATATATATATATACATATATATATATATATACATATATATACATATATATATATACATATATATATATATATATATATATTATATATATATATATATATATATATATATATATATATATATATATATATATATATATTCATATATATATTCTTTCATGTGATAAGAGATCTATTCAGTAAGTCGTTGGAAGAAAGAAAGAAATTATTCATCCTATAACATCCTGGAGTAACCAATATCGTTAAACAAAGTTTAATATTCCAAAGAATTATTCAACACAATCTTTACCATGAAATCAAAGGAAAAACAAAACGTGAATACGTTTTGCGATAGATAAAGTGACTGGTCGTCACTCGTAAGAAAGATGTACTCTCGAGATCCGTTTTTCAATGCATTGAAAAACGGATTTTCTGTCGAATTCTTTCGAGAATGGATTCTCTGTTCATATTAGATTAAACGGTTGTTTAGGTAGACATTTTCTAAAAGGGACAGACATCAGACCTATCTGGCAGCTGTTTGATTTTAGACTGGAGCAAAGCTTTTTTTTTCTGATCTCAGTTCAGTGTTCTACAAATGAAGATTTCAAAACAAAAAATGACATTAAGTAAAAAAGAAATTTAGTAAAAGGAAAATCATCATTTAGCAAACAGTAGAAATACATCATTTACGCAATTTTCATTTTAAGTGCCCTTTAACTCGCTCGAAAGCGTGAAATTTCTACCAGTTCATTAGCAGCTGCTATTGTAGATGATCGTGTGGCAGAAGCCTTTTTATTTTCGTTTTATTTTCGGAGGGTTTAATGTGTTAGCAATGCCTTTTTCCGACTTCGTCTATATTTCACTAAGACTAACACTATAAAAACAATGATGAACGATCACCGAATGGTCAGGGAGCTGCTCTTCGGTACCGGAGTTCATGGGTTCGAAATCCACCATGGCATGGATCTTCGAATCGGTTTTTAAGCAGTAGTTCCCTGTCTTATTAGCCCTTAAGGTTGCAAAGACTAGCCCGTAGCGCTCCAAATCAAACCAGTAAAACAAATTTGAATTCAGATAAATTAAGTTTAATTACTCGATTACAATTAATATATATATATATATATATATATATATATATATATATATACTAATACACACACACATATATATAAATATGTAATGTGTATTATGACTACCGATTTCGGCTTTAGGTTGCATAATTTTACTCTTATAAAAATGGCAACACTGTATCATGTGTTTCAAAACTGTTTCTAACAGTCGCATAGTTACTTAAATAATTTCGGAATTCTAGTTTTGAGAGTAATGTAATATAGCTAATATATATTGATTTTGTTAAATTAAACTGTAAATGAAAAATCGTGGTACTTATTTCGAGTAATTTTCATTTTGAAATTTACGTGAAGTTTATTGACAAGTTTGTATGTATATATATATATATATATATATATATATATATATATATATATATATATATATATATATATAAGAAATCTTCCTCAAACAATGCCTATTAACGAAATCTGAAATCACCACAGTGTAAACATCTTGAAAAAAAATATTTTTATTTTAAGTAAATAACTTTTTTTGTAGATGAAATACCTGGTATCTTAAAAATAAATTCATATTCATTTAAGATTTTCAGTCATAATAGAGACAATATTTAATTAAGGTAAAAATAATCACTTAAATAAATTGTACTCGTTTACGAAGTAAAAAAAAATTCTAAATTATTGCCTTCCATGACTTATTAATGACTTTATATTCATTCGTAAACTTTCCCTTGGAATGGACACATTTCTTAATTATTTCGAGTTAGAGTGAGTCAGGAAGAATTGACGAAAATTATGAAATTAAAATAAAAAGTGGAAGATTGATGCATTTTGAAACGGAGGTACGAAAATAAACGTAATTACAGTGAACATTTTTATTTTTGCGTGTGCATGTCTGTGTGTAATGATAAAATTCTATTAATGTAAAATCCTAACTTCAATGTTTTCTACTTTACATTGAAAATCTAGATTCTCTATTGACAAATTCTAAAACACATTTTTCATAATAATGCCGGCGAACACTTATTTCCTAGCACATTGGTTGATTCATTTTTACCCATTTTCCCTCTACTCGGCTACTACATTTCATAATAATGATGAAACAGTGATAACTACAGTATTTTTTAATTATGTGAACATATTTTTTATATATATATCTATATATATATATATATATATATATATATATATATATATATATATATATGTGTGTGTGTGTGTGTGTGTGTGTGTGTGTGTGTGTGTGTGTGTGTGTGTGTGCGTGTGTGTGTGTGTGTAATATTTGGTTAGAAATGCAACCGACATAACGTGCACAAGAGTGCATTAGACACTCTATCTTTAATTAAAGAATATATGTATGAATACGTAACATACAATGTTTCCTTTCAAGTTAAATTTGAAATAATACAAAAAGGAACAAATTTTTAAAAGGCAGAAATTCTTGACATACGATTTATCAGATTCCTATATCAAAGTTATAATATTATTTTCCGCTTATCGTAGTTTAAATCCGTAAATGCATTTTTCTCGGTTAATCGCAAGGGAAATGCGCTGGCTACCAAACAGAACAGAACAATATTTTTATAACGTAAACACTATTTGAGGTCTCTTTAGGTATTTCAATTTGGTAAAAGGACGAAAACAATCTGTAAAAAGCATTCTAATCATTTCAAGATAGTAGGACTAGTTTTTGAGGAGAATATATTATTTTTAATATTTTAAACTAGTTTTTTTATTTTATAAAGCGGTATTTTATATTTATATTTTAAACTTACGTCAGGGCTTCTAAATGATAAACGTTGATCTTCGGTACCGGATTTTTTTGTTTAAATTTTACTGTGGTATGGATGTTTTTAGCCGTTTGGAATCGACTTCAAGTTGTAGGTCCCGATTTCATTAGCCCTCGCGTTGCAAAAAATTAGACCATAGCACTCCAAACCAAACCATGCTTATGCCATTAATATCTTGGCAATAAACAAAGAAATTCACTTCATACAAAGTTTGTATAAGAGTCGTATAGCCTTATAGTAACACTCTACGCCATGGTTCTTCAACCTTGTACCCTCGGGCTTTAGTGCGCTTGATGTACTAATTCTTAACAGTACCGGAAGTGTTGTAATAATGAAATTAAATTCTAAAAGGAAAATATAGGAAAAGAATAAAAATATAAAATATTGATTTTTAGAATCTTACTAGTGAGAAATTCATTTAATTAGTAAACTGAACGATTTTTAGATATATTATGACGTCACTAGAAGGAACAAAATAGCAGACATTGGGATATAACATGTGACGCAATCTTTCTGTATTTTATAGTATAAGGAATATTAATAGAAAAATAAATTTAAAATTACTACAAACTATATAATTATAATATAGTTATATAGTTATAATTATATAGTTGAAATAGAATAATATAGAATATTTCAGTTATTCCAGGTATATACTATATATAATTTTAATCATGATCTACCTTATTTTTAGGGTTAATATAAATTTAAAAGAATTTCAGACAATATTTAAATAATATAGAATAATTAACGAATCTATATTAGTTTTAGCAAAAATGTGACTTCATAAAATATCATCGACAAATCAAATTTGAAAATAACTTTACAAATAACGACAGAAAAATTATTGCTTTTACATTTGAAAATTGCTTGTACCTTCAAAAATAAATAAAAATAAAAAAAATCTTCCGAGTTATTTTTCGAGAAAGTCTCCCAGAAAAGCTCAAGGAATAGTTTTAAAATTTTCAATGTAGACACTGCTCATCTACATTCTTTAAAATTACCAAATTTCGCCTAAATCCTTTTAAAATTGTGGATATTCATAAATCACAAAGGGAAAAAAATATAGAGAGACTAATAGAATGAGAGACACAGATCATTTTGCAACTGGGAATTATTCTAACTTCATAAGAAGTCACCTATAAAATAATAACTGAAGATCATAAATTTATCCTGTTAATGGTGGTACACCAGAGTGCAGTTAGATCATAAAGTCTATCTTCTACTTCTTTCGACCCAAGAAATAGCTACCACAGAAAAAAGTCATCAGCTTTGAGATCGAGATCCCTGGTAGGAAAGAACTGCAACCACGCGATTCTCAACAAATTTTTTTTAAAAAAATTTGATGACGTTTCGTTTCTCTTTTTTATTCTAGGAGCTGCGTTTGCACATTTCATTCTGTTTCACTGGATCGTAAATAATTTAACATTCGTTTCTTCCAAAAAGAATGATCCCGAAAAAATGCGTTTTCATTACTCAAATAATTTTATTTCTTTCGGTAACAGCAAACTGATTCAGAGACTTACATGATATGAACATATCTCATATTTCGGTCTATATCTTAATCACTTATTTCAATAAAACCTCCCAGAAATGACTTCATTGCATCCTAAACTTCTTCACTGGTGCAGTCACGTGTTCTCATCATTTTCAAGTCAATATTTTTATCAATTTAATACAAGAACATATATATGTATATATAGATATATATGTATGTCTATATATTCTCTAAAAATTAATTTTCGAATTATTCTTATCCTTTTAAGGCCAAACTTGGGATTATCTGTTCTTCTTTCTATCGAATTGTCAATTCTGAAAACACCAAAATTTATTTATATTTTAATCAGCACTTTTTATATAACTGTTTATATAATTAATTTCATTACATGACTAATCATTAAAACAATGATTGACTGGCTCACCTATAAATTTCCATGAACATGTTTTTTACCCTAGAAACCTTCAGAAGAGGATGCAATAAAAACATTGCATTCCTGTTTACCAAAATTTCTGTCAGTTACGATTCGGTTACGATTTTACTTACGACTACACCGAAGTCAATGCGGAATTTCTTAATTTTGTGTTAGACTAAATGCCGATTATGTATATATAAATGTGTGTGTATGTATGTGTGTGTACATATATATATATATATATATATATATATATATATATATATATATATATATATATATATATATATATATATATATATATACATATATATATACATATATATATATACATATATATATATATATATATATATATATATATATATATATATATATATATATATATATATATATATATATATATATATATATATATATATATATATATATATATATATATATATATATATATATATATATATACTAGACGACCCAACAGATGTTCTCCTGTTTAAAAGCTGTAAATTCAAAAATTGTAAAATGTTTTTAAATAAATTATAAATTGGACCATTTTGATAAGTAAGGAAAAAATTATTTTTAAAAAACTTAAAGCCCTTACACGTACAGTCATCCCGGACGTAATTAGACAGAATTAAAATTCCTACTTTGACCTGAACTTACTGAAGACTCGTACTGAAGCCCGTTGCGCTAACCACTGCACCAGAGATACGTTGGCAGTGGAGGATTTCAAGCAGCATTATAATAATCTCAATAAACGAGCAATGCTTAATTTTTAATTAAAAAAAATTTCTATCTAATCTAATTGTGAATCTAAGCCATTCTCGAATCAATTTATTTACATACTCAAAATTTCATCAAAATCAATGCAGCCGTTTAAGAGGAGTTATATTACAAACACACAGACGGGAGAATTTTATATACAAAGATACACATTAAACATTTAACCTAAATGCATGTAATTGCTATGAAACTAAACCCCATTCTGTTTCCATATCCTTATGAAGAAAAAAACTTGTTCTCACTATTTCCAAATTCAGATTGATATAACACCTGTTAAAGATCCATCCCAAGCCTACGCAGAATGATGACCAAATAGTTAGGACGCTGATCACTAGTACCGGAGTTCGTGGGTTCGAATCCCACTGTAGCGGGGAAGTTCGTAGCCGTTCGGAATCGGCTTCTAGCAGTAAGTCCTGGTCTCATTAACCCTCATGTTGCAAAAAGTAGACCGTAGGGCTAACAAACCAAACCATCCCTATCGTACACTGCAAAATGTTTACAGTAATATTTTTTTTATAATACCAAATCATGCATGTAAGTTGGTCATGGTTTTGCCTGCCATATTATGGCATTTCATGAGATACGTGATTATTCTACAAAGCCGTACTAATGGCAAGAAATATGGGACCTTTTTGAACAATCATGTTCATCCCATGGTACAATACTTATTCCTTAATGGTTATTCTATGTTTTAAATGGTCTTAGCTCTTGTTCACACTACTCTGTTTCGTCAGGACTGGGTCTAGTATGGAGAAGGAAGCCGCAATACTCCTGGGTACATCATCAATCTTAATATTATTGAGTCTCTATATAAAGCACGTTATTACTGAAGTCTAATTTAGAGAGATAGGTGTACAACCGATATTTATTTCGACCAGCGTTACAGGAACTGAACACAATTTTGCAAGAAAAATGGTATAATATTTCATTAGAAACAGTGTTGTTATAAGACCTGTATTTATCTATTTCGAAAAAACTGCAAGCTTTTATAAACCAGAGCTTTTTCTATGCCCTATAGGGCACCGTAATATGTTTTTAGATGTTTCCATAAGTCTAGTCTACTCCTGTATGCACTTATCATTAATGTATTGAAAATTATAAATTTACGTTATAGTACAAACAGAAAGCAAAGAAAAAAAATGAATGGAACAAATTATAAATAAATTTGGATGGCATGTGAGAATTTTACTCAGATACTTTAGTTGGAATAAAAACAATTTTCGTTAGAAAATCATGTATTTGCTTTTATTTCCGAAAATTGCAGCCTTTCTTCAAAAACTTTTCATTAATTTCTGATAATTCTTTCTAGAAAAAAAAGTATTTGTTTATATTTTAAATTTGTCTTATTTCTTATAATAAATATAGCTTGTAAATATAAAAAAATATCTTGAATTATTTTTATTTATTTATTTATTTATTTGAACAGGTATAATAAATATTTATCTCCTCTTAAATCTTTTGCTTGAAGATAAGATGTATAAATTTAGTTTTGGATCCTGTAGAATTTAAAAATATTTTCTTAATTAACTATATCACTATCCCTTAAGCAATGTTAGCATGTTAAATTATTTAAAGCATTAAATCTATCCATTAAACCTTTTAGATGGATTAACGCTCCTTACTAAAAGCAATCTATTTTTAGCAAATTAAAGTGAAATTGCCTATTGATATAGACTAAGGTAATCGGATTTGATTAGTTATGCATTTCGAAATTTCCTTTAAGTTTTGATATGTTCTTCAAAGTGGCTCATCGGATTTAATACAAAATAACTTACGCTTTGAGACATCTGATTTCAAACACTTTCAGATTCCTTTAGAAGCACTTTGTGAACGTGATTCAAAGCGATGCCTAAAGGTTCGAAGGAAATTAGTTCTTTCATTTACATTTAAATCTAAATTTAGTTTCCAATACTTCTTACAGTTCTAATGGTAGCACAATGTCTAAGAAACTCCATTGTTAATTTCCAAAATTCTGAGAAAGAATGGGGAAAGGATGAAATTTGCTGCACTCTCTAAATTTTCAGGGTAATTATATCCCTTTTCGTTGAGAACTCATAATTGGCTAAAGACGTATCATTATTTATTTTCTTAATGAATTATTTATTCTTATCAGTATTTAACAGCACCATCCCTATTTGTAATGATCGCAATAAACGGCCGGAATTCTTCATCCTGCCATATTTTTATTGTAACCTAAGTCACAATTTAACACTTTAAGGCCTATGTCTCCTTTTAGATACCGCTAAATAATGTAGAATATTTATGCTTTTCTACAATGAATTTTCATTTTGAGAGTCGGTAGAGGGCAATCTGATAAACAATCTACAAAATGTTCATGTAATTTCTATTATTTACAAATTTTTCATTTGGTTTGAGCACTACTTTTTTGCAAAAAGAGAGATAATGATACCGGGACCTACTGTTTAAAGCCGATTCCGAACAGCTATGAACACTTATGCCCCAGTGAATTCGAACCCACGAATTCCTGTATCGCAGATCAACGCCCTGATCATACGGCCCCCGCTCGGCGTCTTCCATTCGGATCGACATTTTATGATACTTCGAACACTGTACATATGTTTACTTTTTTCGACTGGTACATAAACTGAAATCATGACAAACTGCTTTATTACAAAACTTCATTTTACAGTAATTATTTTACATGTAATGCCAAATATCCTTTTTCTCATGAAGTTGTTCGCATAAATGGTATCCTGCGATGTTTAAAACGATTGATGATCATTAAAGCGCTGTATTATACAAAATAGTTTAAACTTCATATTTATTTTATTAATTTAGATTTAAGATATGCATCGATATAGAATCGGTAGAAATGAATCGAGGATTAAAGGTTTCTTCGAAAAACCGATTATTCTTTCTTTATTTTCGGATGTTTGTGGATATTACAAGCTTCGGATGAGTCCTTATACCTTTCTATTGCTATCTAGTATTAGTTTGGATAAAACAACAGAGCTTAAACAAAAATCCTGCACCTCAGTTCAGTTGGCGTGACGTAATAAGACTTTCTGGGTATAGTAAAGATATATGTTTATCCTGAAAATACTGGTTGTTGAAAATATTATTAAATGGGATATAACAAACATTAATTTCGAAAGAAAGTTTAAATGCAATGATGAATGTCACTAAATACTTACAGGGCTTAATTGCATGATAAACTATACCTTGCTTCAACTGACTCTTTTACGCACACGTACATAGCTATTGATAAATATATATCATTTTTAATCTCACCAAATTATGAAAATTGTGTAACGAAAATGTGTAATTGACATGAGTGTCGCACGACCTGAATTAGATGCAAATTATGCCGCTGAGAAAGTAGTCGTATTTAGTAACAAAATCTAATCATTAAATTTTTTAATTTTTAAAAAAATTTAATTTATCGAAATGGAAAAAATAACTATCAGTTTATGGCTCTATAATCATTTTTTAGTTCACACTGTTTAAAATGCACATGTCCTATTTAGAATACCCCAAAAATAATACAGTTTTCATTGATTTAGGACACTAGAGCAATTGATCACATGATTTTGTTTCCATATGACTTAAAATTGTTCAGCACTTTTTTATAGGCAAGAATGAACTTCGAACACTTAAGCTAGCCGGAAAGTCACACAGACAGCACTTTATTTCTTGTAGAAGTAATACCACTTTAATGTGACATTTGAAAAATATGGCTAGAGGATAGAAATGAACATTTATTGTAGCGTTAATTTTAATAGACGGGTAAAAAAAAATTAAGTAGGAGATCACTCCTTTATTTGACACTTTACAGCTGAGAAGTTGAATTTTAAAAATGAAAAGGTGAAAAAGGAGGATTTTGGATATATGTTTTAGGTATTATAAATTTAATATTAATTATATAATATATGTGTGTGCGTCTCATCATTCGTTTAAAAAAGTTTCTAAAACCACCCAGTTTTCAATCGTCGCGTATCTCATTATTATTCTTAATACATACCCGATTTAAATCTTCCCCATATCGTTTATCGGCGGAACAGAAACATATCTGTGAGTTAAATATGATTGCATATGCAGTTCGTATTTCTTGCAGCGGTTTGTGTCACAGCTATTTCGAATCTTTATGATCATTTCATTCAAATCTAAGACGCGTTAAGGAAGGTTTACGACCTGATTTTCCAAATATCATTGAAACTTTCGGGGGAAAAGAAATTGAGATGCAGAGTATTTGAGAGAAATATGATGCTGGTTTGTTGGAATATATACAGCCAGTGATATGTTACATGCGTAAGTCGACGTTTATTTTTAAACGAAAAAATGATAATGGAATATGATACAAGTTCAGAGGAAAAACGGAAAAATTTCCTGTGATTAGTAGAAAATATTGTTATAATATTTGAATTTAGTTTTAGAATTTGTATATAATAATACAAATAATCTTTATTAAGAGTACTAAAGAAGTTTTTCAAATTTGTTTTTCTGTGGGCGCTTTACTTCGTAATTTTTTCAGTACTTATCTGGTAATAAAATACACAAAAGAAACTAACTAACATTTTATTTAAGTAAAAATACATCGCAATTAAAAATATTATACAAAATAATTACAGTGGCAAATATTAAAACATAATTTTACAGTGTTCAGTTGTGTGCTTGATGTGTTATAATCCCCTTAAATATAATCTTTTAAAATACTAATAATAAATTTAGTATTTTAAAAACATTTATATCAGATAAAACAAAATAAACGCAAATTTAAAACATTTAAAGTTTAGGGAGTAACCAAGACTAATAATATTTGTGTTTTTGGTAATATTTGAGTAAAACAATATTTATGTTTAAATTTCTGTGAATTTATGCAATTTCTCCGTCAGCATTATTCTAGCTAAATGTGATGGCCATTTATTTCCAGATCGAAGATTTTTGCTGCCACATCATAATGCCCAATCATAAATCGTTCAGCAACTCTAGCCAGAGGTAAAATACGACTGTAATACGATATTTCAGAAACCATGTATATGTTAATATTTTTTTTAAGGAAATGTTGTTGGGAAATCGTATATCCCTATAAACAGTACTCTGTAACATTTTATCTTCCTTATCACAACACGAGTAAAAGTGTACAAATATAAAACTTGCATTAGAATGCATATACCTTTATTTAAAAAATACGCACAATAGCAGAACTCTTGTTATGAACACACGATGCGTGTTTTTTAAAATGTAGCATTTTGAAACTAAAAACACAAGTGTATAATTTTTGTCAGTTTTACTTTTATGTGAAAGCCTATACTATAATCTACTTTTCAAAAATCTTCTACTAATATCATGCCTCTTGTATCATAGAATGAACTTTTAAATTCCATCCTCTTAGAAATACGCCATTCACACTGTCGAAATGTAAACTTTTAGTATTTTGCCCTTGCAGTGAACACATATCCGGTATCGGAATGAGAAAACTTACGATATTTTAAGGATTGTGCAATATTTCCATAAAAAAATCCTAAAACTTGAGAAAATTCAATTAATAAAGATACAATGGTAATCGTATGTTATCTCGAACATGTCCATCCCTTTTCTTCAGCTTTCAATAATGACAGAAAATTACTCATTTCACTGCTCATCATGCACTTGACTGCGGTCATCTTTATATACTCTAACATACTTTTTTAGTTTCTCAGTACTTATTCTTTCAATGTTTGCTTCATAAGTTTTACTGCTCAATGAATTTACTGGTGCCTTTTAAATGCTTACAAACACACTTAAAACAGTCAATTTCTCCAGAATTGGGTAAAATACAGATACATATACTCAATATACATCAGTTAAACGTCACTACACCGCTGCCGTTTCTGAATTTCTAAACAATACTTAAAATCCTACCTCGGAGTTAACCTTTAAGTTTCATTTACAACTGTGATAATGGTACACCTACACTACTAAATAATACTCTATTTGAAATTACAAGTAAATAATATTTCCCTTATTAACTCATTAGTGGCTGATAATCATGTCTGTTGAAAAAAAATTTTTAAAAGTTTAAATATAATGTAGAGCATTTTAGTTTCTTTTCAAATCAAAAATGAACTAAAAATGTGAAATTTTCAATTGTATTAATGGATGAAAAAGATATGTCTAATCACCACTGATATAACTGCACCAACTAAATTCTTAGTTATAATTTTTTCTAATGCAGCGGGCAGAATAGACAATTATCCTACCGCCATGTAGTAAAATATTAGTGAATTAGATCTCGCCTGTTAAGCAGTCACTCATTTAGCATCCCCTTGTTAACGCATTTCTAGTAGAAGTCCTCCCCCATGATTGTTCTGCCAAATTCAGAGATTTTATTTTAAATTTCAGGTTTTGGTGTGGTTTAGAAATAGTACGGTTTACTTTAAACAGATTATGCAGACGAATAGATTTTATGTGTATCAGCAACTATTATTGAAAACAACGGTATTTGGCAGGTTCGAGACTCGAACCCAGAATTCCCCATCTATGAGTTCGACGTTTCTGCTGACAAAGCTACCTCGGCTCTAAATTTTTATAATGAACAAATGTATTCTAATTTTCTTTACGCGTTTATTTAACAACCAATAAAACAATGCACTCCTTAGATATTTTCACATAGTTTCGAATTACTGAAGATCTACAACACGGTAGCATTGAGTTATTATCTTACTACAGTTATTAAATGCATTTACCATTATGTAGTAACAATAGCACAGCAAACCGACACATTTGTTTGAGTGCATATTTGTATTTTTGGATAATTCAAATTGTCTCGTTTTTGCAATATCAATAAATTGACTCTTGAACATGATTTATTGTGCTTAATGTCGATAATTATAATTAAGTTTATTTTCAATTTTAATCATTGGATAATAAACAAAATAAATAATCTTTTGTCTGATTTTAGAGTTTACTGCTATGATTATGACTATGTGTTTCAAACAGTTTATAACAAATGGGTTTTAAAGACAAGAGCAGAACTATATCCGCTTCCTGTCAGATCATCAATCACCATGACTCTTTGTTAAAATCTTCTGTTTGAAGAACACTTATTAAGTCATTCGTTAAACATCAAACAAAGACTTACAGCAAACAAATAAACTTTCTAAAATATTTATGAATTCTATAGTAATATTTATACTAAATGTCTTTAAAAGCATTAGAAGCTCTAATCATAACTTTAAAGTGACATGGTTTTAGAACCAATATCTCACATATGGCTTTGACGTTTTTTCAAAACGTTTTGGGGGGTGAATATAAAACTTGAAAAGTAGTTTTAAAAAGCATTTTTTTAAATCACGTTTCTTCAACAAAAAAGAACAATAAAAAATGATCAATAAAGTAAAGAATAATTTTAAAACAGTCCATAAAAGAGAAAATGTGTGTAAAGCTCCTATATCAAAAATCCCGCTGATGGCAGGGATATTCATCCCTATTCGGAATCGGCTCATGAGGTTTTCTGGGGTTCGAGTGATATAAAAATTGAATAGTAATTTTTAAAAAGCATTTTTAATCACGTTTTTTCAACATAAAAAAACGATAAAAAAATGCACAAAAATGTAAAGAATAATTTTATAACAGTCCATAAAAGATAAAATGTGTGTAAAGTTCCTATATAAAAAATCCCGCTGTTGGCATAGTTATTCGTAGCCGTTCGGAATCGACTCATAACGTTTTCTGGGATTAGAGCAAATATAAAACTTGAAAATAAATTTTTAAAAAACATTTTTTTTAATCCCATTTTTTCAACAAAAAAAGAAGCGATAAAATATGCACAAAAGACTAAAGAATCATTTTTAAAAATAGTCCATAAAAGAGAAAATGTATGTTAAGCTCCTATATGAAAAATTTCACTGGCAGGGATATTCGTAGCCATTCGGAATCGGCTTTAAGCAGTAGGTCCCGGTCTCATTAGCCTTGGTGAGAAAGGGAAACAGTAGACCGTAGTGCTCCAAACCAAAACTATATTAAAATTATAATGTGCTGATATAGAGAAGTTGAGTGAGAAGCTTCTATAGGATAAGGGACAGTTGTGATGAGGGGTTATGTGACTAAACAATAGCATGGGATGCTCAAACAAATAACAATTAAATACCACAATAGTATTTTAATATAAATATCCCCTTATACAATTATACCTGTACTGAAATTATATTACTTTGATACTGATTCCAATTGTGCACCGTACTTTTACTTTTTATTAAACTGATTTTTTCTAATCTATTTTTTATTATTTATTGTTGTACTGTTACCGAAAATGAACCTATATTGAAAATTTAATAACTGTATCTAATCGGGCAGATAGTTAAAAATTGGTTACAAACTTTAAACTCACACACAAGTATAATTAAATTAAAGCTGAAAATAAGCTTAACAAGTGATAAAACCTCATATTTCTAGTGACACTTAACGCTTGCCTTTAAAAATAATTCATTGTCACGCTATTATCAATCTCATTTAATCTGCTCACAATTCAAACAATTATAAAAAATTATCAATAAGAATATTTATTTTTGAAGATATTGAACAAATGACTAATAGTTTTCGGTTTTCCGAAAACTGAACACATAAAAATGTTATCTTTATGACAAATGCATGGATTTTGATAGAGATAAAATTAATACCTAAACGTTTAAAGGAATCTAAACCTTGTGTCACTAAATTAAAACAAATTAAATCTAGTTATTCATTTTCTTATGTCAAGAGCACTCAGTACCATTTCCCATTAGCAACTTTGCCAAATATGACAACATATAAGGAACGGGACACGTACTCCGATGCATAGAACTATTTCAGACAGAAATTACTTTTCATTTTAACTCAAGTATCAAACTTCGATTTGCCGCTTAGCTCGACGAACAACCTATCACTTACAGCTCATGAGTGAAACATTACACGTAAAAGTTTATATTCGTTATTTACTCTTAAACTTTAGTGGCAATAACGAATTGGTCTCGTTTCCCCATCTCTGGTACCATAGATTTCCTCCCGCATTCTTCTGACGTCACTTAGAATCGATAAATTTATTGCTCCCACAAATACATAGAAGTGTATATTCTAGATTAAATTTTAAATCTGTTTACACTATCAAATGTTCTAGGAGAGATTCATATTTTATTTCTGGTCGTAAAAAATTTAGAGGCAATAAATGTTTAGGGTATGTGTGATGACCGTTTTTTACTTTACGTTTTCTGCTAGGTTTTCGGTAGCCCCTAATAGTATATACAAATAACATCTCGAAATATTCTCCAAATTGCTTAAATAGAAATATCGAAGAATATATTGATATTTCCTGAACTCGTAGTTATGTTTGCAGATACTCCTTCAGCTTTATTTTTACTTTCTCGTATATAGCAAAGCATATATAATAAAGTAAGGGTTCGTATCGATTCCTAAAGTAAGTAAACTATGCATCAGCCATAGTAACTCAGTCGACATAGGAAAAGATCTAAACCGGAGGGTTGTGGGATCAAAACTTGAGCCAGATTAAGGTCCACCGTGATCATTATCCGTGGCTGGGGCACGTAAAATAGGTTTGCTGTCGCAATGTTCTACAATTTCTCAAACGATACCTCTGGAGATATCGTTTCATCTTTGAGGGTCATAGATCAAAATGGCAGACCAAACCTGTCGGGGGGAGGAGGGGTTGTTTGGTCCCTGCTTCTAAATTGCAAACACCCCTTCTTAGAAGTTTAACCTCTCGAAGCAATGGCAAATATTTTCCATGGGAAATCACATGACTTTTAAATGAGCACGACACCAACTAACCAACCAATCAATAAACGATGTATATAATAGGTTTCGAATACAAAATGGATAGCCGACATCTAAAAAGTTTTATCTTGAAATTTTGATGAATGTCCAATTCCTAGCTCTCCTCTGTATAGGAATTATCTACCCATGTGACTGTTATTATAGTTACATCACGAATCAGACACGATGCCTTTTAAGATGAACACATGCGTGAAAAAGACGAATCCGCTTAGAAAGTAAAGAAATTTATGTGTATCGAAAGTAAAGGACACTACGTCAAAACTTTTAAATTTTACAGACAAGCCTGATAAATATTTTTTAATAGATTTGTTTGAGTAAGATTTTATACAAATAGTTTGAATAAAAGTTTTATAAACGCATTGGAAGTAATAAGGAAGACAGAGCTTATGAACAATTAGATAGAAATGACAGTTTTATATCCAAATACTGCCTTTTACTTTGCAATTAGTGGTTAACAGTATCGTTCTTTAATTTTAATAAATAGAGGTAATAGAAGTAAAAGATAAAAAAAAGGAAAACAAGTCATACACAAATATATAACATTTTCAATTTTAAATGGGCAGAGTGCACTTAATTTCTGATGTATAAATATATCTTCCACTTTCATTTTGTGTGTAAAGTATCTGGAGTAGCTGAATTATTGCAAATTAAATGATAATTGTCAGCAAAGAATAGATGGGAGTTGGAACATGCAATTTCTTATTTTAAGAGTTACAAAATTGCCATTAGTTGCTAACTGTACTCATGAACAAAATTTAAGTCTAAATTTACAACGAAGGGGTAAGAGAGGGGTAATTTCAGACTGAGAAGTGACAGGGCTTATATTTCCAGAGACTACACCCTTTCAAATGAGGGAGGATTCAGGAGTGAAGAAGTACTTGGACGAATAGTGAAATTATACAAAGAAATATATATTATTAAAGAAGATATGACCAATGATTAAGGAAGGGTAGAGAGTGAGAGCAATCTACAGAAAAAGTCTACATAGTTTACCATGTTTATAATATAATTGAACACAATTTAAAGTAGAAATTTCACAGACCACCCCTGTTCTACAACTTTCCTGGCCGAGTCCCCGAATAAATTCGATGATTTCTTCTTGCATAAAATGTCCACAATCGTGAGTCAAAATCTTTATTATGTCATTCTGTTATATTATGTATTAAATATAACAGCATTCATCCTGTCATTAAATGTGTGCTTCTAAACAGTTTTTATATTGTGTTAAATGTCTTCTTAAAAGATTATATAGTAGTTTTAATATATCCTAATCGCATGTATATAATTTGTATGAAATGTAAATTCTAAAAGATAATGTTACCTTTTAATCATATATCTGATTAAATTTGTATTATGTTTTGAAATTTATTAATTCGTAAATTTACAAAATATAATTCACTATAAAAGTTAAGGCTAGTTAAAGTATGGATCAATAATTAATATTTACCAAGATCCAACAATCCTTCTCTTCATTGGTGACTTTGACTTTTATTCTACATAACAATTAGTGAAATTTCATATTTCAAAAGACATTTTCATTATTATTAGGATGAAGATGTTTCAAAATGTAGAGAAAGGGAAGCAAATAAAATCAAAAGAAGGTTTTACAGAATGCAGACGGCAGAGTTATTCAAATTTCCATCCAATTCATACTTGCTTTGTCACCTATAATAGGAATGAAATGTCCTTTCCACTCTTCGGACTGTGTTTTCATGGTCATTAAATTGTGGACTCAGTAATTAAAAAACGGACCGACTTTTTAGAGTAATATTTAGTTATGTCTCTCTGTATGTCTAATAAAATCTGTGAGCACAAAAAAGCACGAAAAAAAGAAAAAAGCTAAATGGAGGAAATTCGCCACAGTATTTCTACACCAAAATTAATTGTAAACCTATTTTCCATGTTTGAAATAATCAATCTAGCGGTAGAGGTTAAAAAACAGTATGTTGCATAGTAGATTGTAAAATACATGTGCAGATGAGAGATTGCCGTTTCTTTGCGACTATCAGTTGACAGAAAAATGATATAAAAACTAGTTTTCAAAATTTCTAGCCAGTCTGACTATATGTATATATCTGTCTGTTCGCATGGGAAAATGGTAATTCTAAAATTCAACAGGAAAGCAAGATGAAATTTATCATGGTGTTTCTGCACCAAAATGGTAAACATGTATCCAGTCTTGGTTCCAATCGATATAACAGGAGTTACAATACTTTGTTACATAACAGACAGAAACACAAGTATAGGGGAAAGATTGATTTTACATAGGAAGTCCAGTTTTAAAAATTTTTGTCCAAGTTGTTTATCTCTGTAAGTATCTGCATATTTATAGCCGAATATGATAATTTCTTTACAAACCGAGAAAAATAAGGGATGGGAGGGCTGCTCTTTGGTACTGGAGTTCATGGGCTTGAATCCCACTACTAGCATGGAAGTTTGTAGCCTTTCGGAATCGGCTGTAAGATGCAGGTCATAGTCTCATTATCCCTCTTGTTGCAAAAAGTAAACCGCAGCTCTCCAAACAAAATTAAGCCAAAACAAAATGAGAAAAATTATTGAAATATTCCATGATTTTTCTACACCAAAATCATAAATAAATCCAGGTAAGATCAAATACAAATGCTAATGATAGTAACAATAAAATATTCTCCAAGAATGTTTTTAAAACAAGAATAACACAAATAAATTTTGACTTCAACTCGTTTCAACAAAATGTTGAAACATAAGAAGATAGATTGGCTTTTCTCAAATAATACAATTGCTTAAACCTACAGCGACTGATTATTTTCGAAAATGAAGACATTTATTGATCTTGAAGTACTTATGAGAGTTCCAGACATTCTAAAATTCAATACCATTAGAAAAATTAATAGATTAAAATATAATGGAAAATGCTAGGTGCATCACAAACTTTTATGACAGAGTATCAAAAGCTTAATATTTAATTGCGATGCCATAATTTTGAAAATTCGAGATTCGACATTCCGTATAGAAACCCCTTTGATAGCTGTGTATCGTGCCATCTCATATAAAATTAATTTCCCTAATTAATTTCATCTTGCATTCGTCTCACGTTCTAACATTTCGAACCTGATAAGGAAGAAATTAAATCCCGCTGTCGTAAACGACGACTCTATGCAGTGGTCATAAAATGAAATTGGATATAATAAACAAAAATGGAACGTTTCGAGTTCTGAATCAAGAACAATTGTAAAAAATAATCTTGTTTTGAAGCAATTTCAATTTTTGCATTTCTATTACATGATTTGTTAGTTTTGTAGCACTAAATTTGAAAGTCACCTCCAATACTTAATTTCGCCATTTTTTTCCCTCTTCTTCCATTTTTTTTAATAGCCCGGAGAAGAAACGGAATATTTAAAATCTCTTTTGCATGGAAACTCAAAGACAGAAACTTTCCACGTAATTTAATTACAGATTCCTCTCTCAATTTCTTGATTACTTTTGATCGTAAAGGTCAAAGTTCCTTACTTTTTCATTGGAATAGAAAAGTAGTTTTAGACGTTATTTTTTTTTCTAAAAAAATTACAATTTCAATTAAGGTTTAGGTTCTTGTAAACATGTCTAAATTTAATTTTTGCTGCTGCTGTTTAAATAAAAAAAATACATGACCTTTCCAAAATCACCCAAATCCCGGAAAATTATTTGGTGAAGTTTATCCAGAATAACATTCGTGGAATTTTAAGTACGAATAAAAGTCTAACTTTCTAAAAATGTAACATGATTTTGAAATGTTATAAAAAATACAAAATTACCAAATTTATTATAAATATAGTCAGCCTGTGCGGATTGAAAATTATTCAGTTTATGCGATTGCTTTTCATGATTAAATAATGTGCATATTTCTAGCGGAAATTTTTCAACAGATATATTTTGGTTCACGTTTCACGAGGCCTTTAATCAGCTGAAAACTTTTGGTTACCATAAGGCAATACGAATTATCCACGCATTCATCATAGTGAAAGGAATCGTAAAGTGAATCTGTTGTTTTTTCAATGCGTACATATTGTAGTACGGTATGGCTTTAAAAGTAGAAAACTCTTCAAAACTGACCTTACTGATTTCTTTATGCCTTTATACTCAAAGATAATTCTATCACTTTAAAGAAATATTTATACTTAGTTAAAAACTGCGTTATAGATATATTTTCATATATATTTACGTTCATCAAAGTCGAAACTATAAAATATCTCTATTAGTATTTTTATTATAGATCATTATTAAAAGAGGAAATTAAGAAAATATTCAAAATATTTCCTTAGGTGTTAAGAAAATGGATATTTCAGGAATACACACTTATAAATTAGCCATAGATTTGCAATTTTAAAATATAGATTGTGTACGAGCGGTAATCAAAAAATAAAGTTACGAAGTTTGTAGTGAAATGCCCATATTTTATTTCCTACAACTAATTCAGCCAGTAGATAGCACATACATAAGGTTTTTTTTAACATAGTTTCTATACCTGTTTGGTTACTTTTCGCTTTGTGAGTTTCTGCGCTCTTTGAATATTCTCATGCGGTAAAAAAAACCTTTCCTTGTACATTAAGTCACATTGCCGCGAACTGTTTAACTTTCTCTTCCAAAACGAATCATTGGCCTTTTAGTTACTCCTTTAAGTAAGGAAAGAGATAAAAGTTGCTTGGAGCGAGGATCGAGATGTGGAGAGGTTGGTCAATTTACTATCAGCAGTCGTTGAGGAACATTTCTCTGCCAGCCTCAAATTTTCGACACATTTAACGACATGGTAACAGGACTTGATCCCTACCATCTGCTAGTGAATTTCAGCCGTGATTATATGTTTTGCCCGCAGAAATCGAATAACGGAGTGAATATCTTCTCCAAACGTGTCGTCATTTGTGTTAACCTTACAACTAGAGCTGCAAGTGTTGGATGGTTTAAACTCTGCAAAGTTACCGGACGCATGTATTAGGATTAATGCAACGTACTGTTTTCTCTGTAGCAGATGAAACTCTATGAACATCGACATTCTTTTTAACCCAGCCTCGTATAAAATATTATAGTGTTCACCCCAGAATTTGTAAAAACAGTTCCTATCTTGAAGGCATTTGTATGTTATGATATTTAAACTAATGCCTTGTATTACGATATTTCATCTCATTTGATAGTTCCAGGTGCCCGCGAAAGTTTTGCATTGTCAACCAATATGTGCTCTGTATCTCCTGAGGATAAATTCTTCAATAGATATGGATAAAACAGCAGGTTTTCTGCCTTACATGTTATTTTCAAAAACAATACCTTTTAATTTTACATGCATTCTATAAAAAGAGCTTGACACTTTGCCGATAATCTAAAAGAATAAAGCCTAGACGAACATATGGTTAGAAATCCCATGATTGTTATTATTTCGGGATTTTTAACTTTGCCGCAAGTCTAAAATGTTGGAGCTTACAACAAATTTCATTTATAAGACTGCTTGCATAAATAGCTATAAAGGAAGGATAAATTAACTCTTCGAAGGTAAACTGCGATCAAGTTTTAACGAATCACCTAACTCATTATGAGGGCCTTAACTTTGTTAAGTGAAAACAAATATTGTTTCAAAGAAATAAAAAAAATAAGTATCAAAATTGAAATATTTTTAACTTTTCCTTTTACCCTTTATATCGATGGTTAAAACTTTAAAATGTTAATCTCTCTCTCATACACACACACACACACACACTTTATCTCACTTTCTCTCTCCCCGTGTGCAAAATTATAGAAACAAAGTTACCTAAAGCTCAAAAACTAAGATAAATTCCAAGAAGAGAATGAACTGTAATTTGTTTGATAAAAAAGAGATATTTTTGGAAACCCCAATAAAGGAAATCGATTACTGAAAGTGAAGAGCCGTGATTTTGTATGTAGTCAAATTATCCAGGAAAGCGACGCCCTACAGTTATTTCTTTTTAAAATATGGAGACTTTTTCAAAAGATTTTTCCTGGGTAATATCTTATAAACAGCTATGAGAGACACCCTTTTCTTTCCTACTTTAGGCTCAAAATATCTCAAGTGTTTCAAAAACGCGTATTAACTTTACAGACAAAACACTCTCATCCTTGCGGCGAAGATTTTCTATCCAATTTAAAAGTTTTTTATCGCTAAGGGGATATTCTGGTGATAGAAATCGAATTATGAGACTTAGCTGAATGAGAATGAGTAACCACTAGCGGTATCATTTTCAATAAATGTGAAGAATGAAACAAAAAGTAGTATGATCTGGTTATATTTCAGAAAACAGAAACGAGACTCACAGAAACTCATAGTATATTTTTAAAGTGGTGATCAGGCATATTGTTGTTTAGTTCCCACCGTCGAATAAATGATTAGAACACATTCTCGATTAGTCATAATATTGGAATAATTGAAAGGTCGACTTTAAATATGATATTTTTCTACAAAACTTACTATAAGCATACATTCTGCTTTGAGTCATATGTAATTTGCATATGGTAAATGCTCTAAAATCTTGCCTACGAGAAACTCTATGCAAACAAATACAAAATGATGTCAAAGGTAATGACTTGATTATGATTGACATGTTTTGGTTGTAATCTATTTTGCTTCTCAGAAAATACTACCTTATGTTCCATGTTAATTATAACTCGTGTGGATGGATACGATCACCTCTCTTATTTTGTTAAAACAATTTAGACTCACTAAATTTGTTAAAATTAAATTTGTAAAAACAATTTAGCTCAGTCGGCAAAGGCAACGATCTCGTAACCGAGAGGATGCGGGTTCGGAACCCGAGACAGCCATGAATCTGCCTTGTTCGTTAAAGGTGACTGGGGCAGGTAAAACATGTTCGTGGTCACAATGTCCTCTACGTTCTCAATTAATACCTCTGGGGTTGGCAAGCCAAGTCTATGGGTCTTCTGCTTGATCCTTACTTCAAAATGACAAGGACCTACTTGAGCGAAGTCGTTCTTTCACCTTAATGGTGCTCATTAAAAAAGACGAAGGAGCACCCCTTAGCCTTAATACGAGAGTCTGCAACCTCAATCGTGCTTGGTTTGTCCAAGTGGCATGAGAAACAACAACAACAGACTCATCCTGTGGAAGAGCAAAATACTATATGCACATATAAAAACGAAAGTAAAAAATACAAATGCTTCAAAAGTCAAGCAAATTCAGTAAATGATATACAGGGTAATTAAAAATAAGGATGCCGCCTTCAAAGTACTGTGAGAAACGAACCACAGGTGAGAATGACTTCAAATTTGACCTGAATAAATTGAAAAAATGGGAATATTGTATGGCATAAGAAAAGGTCAAAGGACAATTAAAAACCAATTTTAACCTTCTAAAATAGTACATTCTTGACGTGATTGAAAGACCACTAGCAATGTCACAACTGTTGACAAGTTTAAAGGTTATTATTCCTGTAAAAACAACTGAAACACTCATTAACATTAAACAGTACGGTTGTTTTTCTCTTCAACTTATGCCATAACCGATTCAAAAGGTCTCCGAAACCCCTTTCGTTATGCTGCTTACAGCGGCATCAACAGACGGCGATTGATACGTTCTGGAACTTTTCTTATTCCATATCGTTATCCATTTATTCTAATATATTCATTTCAAATTTGAAGCTATTATGACTAGTGGTTTTTTATGGCATTTTTAAAGTGAAACATTATTTAAAATTACTATATATAATATATATATATATATATATATATATATATATATATATATATATATATATATATATATATATATATATATATATATGTAATCTATCAAAGTTATTGCCCCTAAAATATCTATCTATTAACTCTCCTTTTTCCCCTTCTCAGTTTTTACACCAAATGTCCCAGCTGTAAATTATCAGACATACGGGAGTGTTTTCCGATTTAAATTCTTTTTACCCGTCTTTCAAAACTAACTCTGGTATGAAGGCTAATTTCCACTGGCCACATTTTTCATCTATACCAGTAAAATTGTTTCGCTTCTGTAATAACTGAAATGCTGCCTATGTGGTTATCAAGCTATCTTAAATGATTAAGGTTCACTCTTAACTCCTAAAAAACTATGAATAACACCTTAAGTCTTTTAGGAGCAAAATCACATGATCACTCGCTCTTGGGATTTCATATTTGGGAAATAAGCGTCTATTCTTCAGCATTCAAAGCAAATCTCTTGCCTTGTGAAGACATTCTTTTGACTCATGAAGCTTTATCTTCAATAAATTTAAAGTTTCACAACGCTTACTTCACTTTTTTTAATAGCTGCACGGCTGCAAATTACTTAGGTGTCTTTATTGCACAGCAAACTCGGGCAATTCATAGAATAGAGTCTGATTTCCAGTGAATTCAGTGAAGGGAAATTTGTTACACACTCACAGACACACACACATATATATATACATATATATGTATATATGTATACATATACATATGTGTATACATACATATATATAATATAGTTGTATATATATATATAATTATTTCTTTATACATTTATATATGTATAGAAGGAGAGAAAGATACATTAAAACAATATTTCATATAAAAAACTGCATCATAATTTTATCAAATACCTTAATACTGCTAAAATTTCAACACTTTTTAACGTCTGTATTACACTTGAATAATTATGATAGTTTATTTCTTCCTAAAAACCAGTTTTACATTGTTTCTTTTTTTACAACAAAGAATAAAAGTTTCTTCTCATTACTTTCTTTTTTCAAACTTCTGGAAATGTGTCCGCGATTCACTTTTCTTCTAATCCCGCAATTGTCGGCAATACTTTCCGGCACACTCTGTCTCGAAATAATTAAGAAATCTGTGTTTTGCGAGTAACAACATAATGTCATTAATAAGTCATGGAATGTAAGAATTTAGAAAAACTTTTTTATGTTTCAAAAACAAGCATAATTTATTATACGCGTATTTTTTACTTTAATTAAATGTCTTCTTTGTCATGACTGCAAACATCTAATGAATATAATAAGTTCATTTTTAAAATGTCAGTTACTTTATTTAGAGTAAAGTAATTTATGCTAGAAATAATCAGATATACTTTGAGCGAGCTCACATTTAGCTGTTGTTTTTACAGTCTAATTATAAAAAATTGTATCTAATTAATATATTCAGTCAATCAAAGTGAAACTCATACCTTAAGATTATGTTTAATTTAAAGTTTTAAGTGTGAAAAATGAGACACATCATTTACTTAAATAAAACAATTAATTAAAATTTTTATAAAAAGAGCTTTACTTTGTTCATTATTTTACCAATGTACCATTTATTTAGATATATATTAGTAAACAGTATCGAATTAAAACCCGTCTACTATACAAAATTCTCAATTTAAAGTGCACAAAAAAAGAAAAATATATATTTTTTCAGTTTAGTTCTTTATTGAGTATTACCTATATCTCTGAAAGTTTTTTTTTTTCATGTTTCACCGTGTAATTTTCCTACAATTGTCTTGGAATTTGACGTAAATTCAATTAAATCCTGAGAACGCTTTCAATTTGTTGAGTTTAACTCCTGAAAATCCAATAAATTTTTTATCCGTAATTTACATTTATAAATTTTATGTGTTTTATATATATATATATATATATATATGTGTCTGTGTGTGTGTGTGTGTGTGTGGTCTGTGTGTGTGTGTGTGTGTGTGTGAGTGCGTGTGTGTGTATGTGTGTATGTGTGTGTAATAGGTGGTTTTGACCCATGAATCAATACACGAAAACTTGAAAATAATAATATTGAGGTTATTCAGACAATCAATTTTTGACGCCGCCCTCCTTCCAAAACGATTTTCATTCGTTTATATATTGCCGTGAGGATACAAGGGAGGTAGCAAATTAGTGTTAAGATTATTCACATGATGACTTAGAAGTCAAACTAAGTAAATAATCAAACTAAATAATTAATTTTGATGTTCTCAATGTCAACAATATTTACCACAATTAAAGAAGAAACAAAGATATTTCACCAGTTTTTAATTTTAAGGATAAAATTGCCAAAAGTTTATTTTGAATATAATTGTACTAAAATTGGTTATTCATGGCTAAAATAGCATTACACACACACACACACACACACACACACACATATATATATATATATATATGTGTGTGTGTGTGTGTGTGTGTGTGTGTGTGTGTGTACATATGTCTATACATACATATGCAAACACATGTGTGTAATAAAATTTCTTATACGATGGCAAAATTCCCATGCATATAGAATTGTACTGACCCTAGTTTACAATAATACCTTAACTTTATTCTTGATTGGTGTCGCGTGTCATTTGTTTGGCCTTTTTTTTTTGTGCCGGTACGTACAGTCGGATTTGCGTCTCATCCACTAGAGAGAAACTATGCTGTTGAAAGTGAATTCGTCGCTATTTACACCTTTTGTTATATTCCCAGATAAATTTTTAGTATTTATGTCAAGGATAAGAAAAGAAACGAGGCACTTAAGTGAAGTTTCAAATTAAACTTTGCGCTACTCCATGTTTTGAAATTTTTCACAATCAGTGACAAATTTTACGAAAAATAAATATTCAAAAAAATTTTCATTCATAAAGAAAATGTTTTTAATAAATTTGACGTAAAATAATCTGTATTAATTATATTAAAGCTATTTTTGTACATATGGGGCCAAAATCAGGTTTTAACCCCTTGCCTGTGAAATGTATTTGAGAGAAACGTGCCAAATATGGAAATAAAATTATCTTTAATTTTGTTCGATATTATCACCAAATTATATAAAATTTTAAATGAAATAAAACATATAAAATTTTAAATGAAATAACTACTATATTCAATATTTTCACATGTTCATATTGGAGAAATGTTAACGCATTACAGTAGTTTTTGCTCGAACTATTTGTAAATAAATGACATAATTTTCAAGATAAATATAATAGATTTATATTAGTCTATTATATTTATCTTACAATATTTATTTATTATGTTTATTATGAATTCCATGTCCATTAGTTTCAAATGTCGATACGTGGAGCGAAGCTGTCAAAATTTTTATGGGAAAGTATCGCTATTTATTGGGAAAATGGTAAATTACATATTATTCAATGGATAAACTAAGTTAGAACTTCACGGAATTGAAACACCGTTTTTTCTCTTACCTGAAGTCAATTCGGGCATTCCACATGTGGCACATTTGCGTTGCCCGAATTGAGCTTGGACGTCACAGGCAAGGAATTAACAGTAAAATTATAAAACCCATTTTTAAAACAATTTTCAGGTATTTATAACAATTCTTTTATTCCAATATTTATCTTCCTAATCAAAACCATAAATTTAATAAATGTAGTACAGATAGTGTTTTTTGACTTTTAACTTAGTGCCAAGTAAACAGGAGATTATAGTAAGAGGGTTATCCTATGTTCAACCCCTACTAAATCAAGCAAAATATGTATTACAGACAAAAATGTTATGCACTTTTTACTTCAGAATAAAACATACATCAATTTTTAAAAAATGCTTTTTACAGATTGGAAATGTGAAAATTTCCAATCAAAAAAGAGTTAATTACTTTTAAAATTTTACATATTTTTAATTTTTTATCATAACTGCGATAGGCTATTAACCGTAACAAAACGCAATGATTCATTTCTTTTTCTTTTCAATTTTTAAGTAACGAGTAAAAATTATTTTCGTATCACCATTTCAAAATGCGCCCCTCTTCCATTTTTTATTTTAATTCCATAATTTTCGTCAATTCTTCCTGACTCACTCCAACTCGAAATAATTAAGAAATGTGTCCCTTCCAAGGGAAAGTTTACGAATGAATATAAAGTCATTAATAAGTCATGGAAGGCAATAATTTAGTAATTTTTTTCTTACTGCGTAAACGAGTGCAATTTATTATAAGTGATTTTTTTACTTTAATTAAATGTTGTCTCAATTATGACGGCAAATATCTTAATGAATGGCAATTTATTTCTAAAATACCAGGTATTCCATCTACAAAAAAAGTTATTTGCTTAAAATAAATAGATATTTTTTTCAACAAGTTTACACTGTGGTGATTTTAAATTTCGTTAATAGGCATTGTTTGAGGAAGATTTCTTATATATATGTGTATATATATATATATATATATACATACGTATATATATATATATATATATATATGTATATATGTATATATATATGTATATATATGCATATATTTATATATATATATGTATATATATATAGGTATATATGTATACATATATATATGTATACATATATATATGTATATATGTATAAATATATATATATATATATATATATATATATGTGTGTGTGTGTGTGTGTGTATATGTATATGCTGCTGTGAATGCTCGAAATTGGAGAATGTCGCAATTCACCGGTAAATATCGACATACACCAAATACCTTGGTGAAAGACCGAATATTTTATTATGTTCTTATATATTCGGACTATCACCGGTGTATGTCGACAATCCCCATGCACTGATGGTGAATGTTAAAAAAAAAATTTGTGACATTTTTAAATCATACTTTATTGTTAGAACATATAATGATATATGTCAAAACAGCGCATACCATGAAAGAATCCCCGTAAGTCCCTGTGTCCATTCCAAAGAAAAATATGAAAGAGGAGCTTCAACCAACTACATCTTCTATCAAGTCCTGACTAAACAGAAGAAGTTTATTTCCGTTAAAAGAACGGTCACAAAACATAATCTTTTAATGCAAAGAAAATGTTACAAACCTCAAAAAGAAAATTTCCTCCTGCTCAAATTGATGTTACTGTGCAAATACCAGTCCCTGATGTCGGCAGTGGTCGTACATATGTCCGAAATGTATTGGCGGTTGTTATCGGAATAGAAGATTCCGACTTTTATAAATTAGTAAACAAAAATGGTACCCCCAAGCAGCTTTATACCCGTAATCAGTTTATATTTTGTAAAGAAAAGTTCTTCTCAAGAAATGTCGCTGACTGAAGTAGCTGCAGCTATTCGATCTATATAGCTGTAAACGCTGTCATTGCAAAAAAGAAATATTCCATTTCTAAATACCATTGTAAATGTAAGGGACTCTTGTGAAATTCAAATTGCTATAACAGTTTAAATTGTTGCAACAAATAATATAGTATAACGTCGCTCGCATAATTAATTTAATTATTGATATGGTTTTCTGTTCTAAGAATGTTCGATTCGTTTTAAGTTCAACAGTTACATGTGCTAGTACTAATAGATTTTGCTGAATTACGGAGAAGAAAATATAAATATATGACATGTTCAACATTCACCATTAGTGAATGATGAATGTCGACATTGACTGCTGTAAGTCAGAAATAAAGGTATTTAGCAAATATTTCGGCCCTGCACCAAACAACTAAGTGAATGTTGACATTCACCGGTGAAAGTCGACATTCTCCAGATTTCGGTCTTTCACCGTAACACACACACACACACACACACACACACACACACACACACACACACACACACATATATATATATATATATATATATATATATATAATGGGATGGTAACATTCGAAGACTTACATGCAACACTTCATTTAGAAAAATTGATCATAATTTATAAGAATACTTTAATGACAACTGAAAAGGCAAATATTTTATAATGTGTTTCCTATGCATGAATAATTGCGACAGGTTATTACCTGCATCAAAGCCAAACGATTCACATTTTTTCCCATTACCATTTTGAAATGAGGAATTTAAGGTTTCGCTTTTCTTTTCTCCTAAGTTTCAAACTTTCATCCATCGTTCGGTTTTTATTTCGGTCCCGTAAGTTTCACCCTTTTTTTTCGGTGTACTATTTAAATATTTCGCCGAAATATTTAAGAAATGTGACACTTACAAGAAAAGTTTGAGACTTAAAAGGCCGTTAATAATTTATTGAGAAAGCAACAATTTAGAAGTTTTTGTAATTCGAAAACGAGTACTGTTAATTTAATTTTTTGCATTAGTTAAATGTCGTTTTCATTATGACAGCAAATATCTCAATTAATATGAATTTATTTTCTAAAACACCGTCTTTTTTTGCGATTTTTAATAAAAGTTAATAAAAAGTTTATTCAAAAACATTTCACAAAATTTTCTAGATAGTATAAAATTATGCAGTGGTAGCTTCTACTATTAGGATCATACAATTCTTAAATCAGTATTAATAGTTAAATTATCTAATTATTTAATCTCCTTCAATCCTGTTCTCTACATACATATCTATTACCAGAATCAATATTTTTCCATTAATAAATCATGGAATGTAAAAATCTAGAAACCTTTTTATTTCGAGAACAAATGCAATTTATTAAGAAGCTTTTTATATTTACCACAATTAATTGTTGTTTTCATTATCATGGCAAAAATCTCAATATAAACTTATCTTTGAAACCTAAGTTACTTCTTTTTCAGAAAAAAAATATATTTAAGCTGAAAATAAGAATTCATATTCTGGAGAAGTTTACATTATATTGTTTCTTTCAATATTTCGTTTGAAAATGTACTTAGAGATTAATATGTACCTTTACAAATATAAAAAACTGATATGAATAGCATATTACTTCTTCGTACGCCTGTATTAAATTATACACAGTATTGCTTTACTTCATTTAAGCTTATTTTGTTTGAACTTGAGATACGACCAATTCTTTAATAAAAGTGAGCATTTACACAATTACTGAAATATTACCTTTGAGTATCATTAAAAATTTATAGAATATTAAATTAAGAATGAGAAAAGCTCAAGTAGTGTTTTAATATTTATTATATTCATATTTTCCGTTATATAAATTGCAGACTACAATAAAAATTGGATGTGCTGAACTAGATGTTACAAAATCCTAAATGCAAAATGTCAACATTCTATGGTTAATCGTTAAGTAATGTGAGATACATTCGGACGTACATATATATATATATATATATATATATATATATATATATATATATATATATATATATATATATATATATATATATATATATATATATATATATATATATATATATATATATATATATGTATGTATGTATGTATGTATGTATAACACGGCTAATTAAATCCGCCAGTCACACAAAATGAGCTCCTGTAATTTTTAATTGCCCGGGCTTACTGGGCAATGAAAAGTGTTAATTAGCGGTCTTGGCTCCATAGAAGAGTACGGCGAGTAAGACTAGGTAACATACATCTTTCTCTGTCGAGATTGGAATAATGAATAGCTACATTGAAAAAAATTTCAATTAGAGAGTTGGCCCCTAGTGAGAGTCGTGGAGAATATTCCCAGGAGAGAGGAGCTTAGTCAACAAATTTAACAGTGAGAAAGGTGATCAGTGGAAAAGTGAACCATTGACCTGGGACATCAGGAAAATGTGTCGAGTGGACAGAAAATTAACATTTATTTCAGACCTAGCATAAGGAGTCTGCTAAAAGTCTCCCTATACTCCTTTATATAAGATATCAGACGGCTGAAAAAATAGATTTTAAAAAATAAAAAAGGGAAAATAAGAATCTTAAAGAGATAATTTTAAGTAAGTGTAATAATTTTGATATATTATATAATCTCTCTCTCTCTCTCTCTCTCTCTCTCTCCCTTCTCTCTCTCTCTCTCTCTCTCTCTCTCTCTCTCTCTATATATATATATATATATATATATATATATATATATATATATATATATATATATATATATATATATATATATATATATAAATATATATATATATATATATACACAGAGTCTTGATACAACTAATGAAAAAGTCTTCAGAGCTGGTCGAAATGGCTATCCAAAGTTTTAAAGTCAAAATTTTCTTGGATGTACTAACATATCGAACTCTTAAAGATATAAGGTCTACCTAATAGCAGATTAACAATAATCGACCATTAAATTTGCATAGTTTTGAAGAAGCTAATATGTTTTTTGTTTTTTTTAATGTTAATTTCAGCATAAAAACCGCAACAGGTATATCCAAGCCACATGTGCGACCAGGGGGGATTGAACTGTTCGCAGCTGCTTTACGTACAGTAAATATTAGTGGTTCGTACCAAAGGTGTATTTAAGTCTAAGCAAGCGTTTGCTACTCGGGCATAAATGAATGATATTATTGTGGTCACTGAATTTCTGTTGGTCTGACTTTCGGAGAGTAATTTCATTTCCTTGTATTGTGATTTATTATTTCTAAAATATACGTTATGTGTTCTTCAAGGAAGATAAATCTTGCTATTAACCTGTTACCAAATGTTTCGTTTCATTAGGGGGTAGTTTTGAAATATGCAAATCCTACCTGAGGTAAAAGTCTACATCTCTACAAACCATTCTCAATGGTTTCGGGCATGCTCAAAATGGATATTTCTGGTTAAAGATTGAACACAAAAGGTTTTTATAATAACAATACTTCCTTTACTTTACGCAAGAATTTTAAAAAAAATCTAAGTGTGTTTTTTATTAATACTTGTATTACACTACTACGTCAGATGGAAACATCAACATTTTCAGCACCATTTTGTCCACCCGAAAAACCTTTGTCAGCTTAGTGGTTAACATATCATTTGTGTGTATAAAAGATTAAATGTCATTAAGTATACACCTCTATGAAGTAAACGAGAACACAAAAGCTCCAGTTCCTACTGTCACGAAAATGCAATGTATCTGCAATGGACCACTAAGAAAGCATGTGTCAGTGATATATGAAGCAAAATAAAATAACAAATGCAAAATAATGAACACAGGCAAATGAAAGTAGTGGCCACCTTTGTCATGACACGAATAAATGAAATGGATGCGTTTTCCATCGATCACTAGAGGTGTTAAGCTTGATAAGCTGAGACTAATTACCATCACAATCTAATGTTGTTCAGTTCTTTCTGAGTGCATGGGGCGCTATCGCTGTCCATTAAACACTGTTTTCCTATTAAGAATAAAAGTGCCGTTCAATGATTTTATAGCTCTCTCTTTTTGCTCATATTTATTCATCTATTTGGCTGTATATAGCTTTTACTGCAGTTTTATTAATACATTAAATACTCTAACCATCTTATTTTTCATATGTTTTTTTACAGATACAATACATTATATATACGTATATATATATATGTGTGTGTGTGTGTGTAATAAGACGTACTTCACGATAGGTGGTTGCAGTCATGGCCCATAAAAATGACACCGTTTTAGTCAAAGATCTTTATTAGCAGAACGTTAGACGACGGGTTCCCACTTCATTAAAAGAACAAGACAAACTGAGGGTCAGCTAACATGAAGTTATAAGTAAAAGACCCTTAACACCTGGGTCAAAACCTAAGTCAAATTTTCTCTGAATATCTCAAGAAAAATCTGCCTCCGATAATGTTCATTTCCTTTTTGTTTGGGAATTTCCTAAATTGGCCGCTAGGCCTATATAGAGTTATGATTGGTTAGATTCCTTCTCTGAGTGTGCGAGCTGCAGCCCCAGTGGTCAATTAGGTTAGGGGTTAAAATGGGGAAAGCAAAGGAATGCGAAGGGAAATTTTTTGCTCTTAACTTGAAATTTGAAAACCCTTGAGAATTTTCTCTGGCCGTTTTTGGGGTTTTATACAAAATACCTACATTAGTTTGCTGATTTAGTTTACTTTGCCTTACACACACACACACACACACACACACACACATATATATATATATATATATATATGTGTGTGTTATGATATTTTTAACCTAAAAAAACTAAATAACGTAATTATGTTTATCTTAAAATAATTTTCAGGTGATGCTATCCTTTTCTGTCAAAACTTGGTGACTACCTTTTTTTCTATCAAATGGGCTATTCTGAAAACACCAAAATTAGTTGTTGCTGACGCCCCTCTTCTTATATAATACTTTATATAATTTTTTACCCTTCCTACACGTCATTACAAGTCCCCCACGCGATTAACCATTAAAAATGCTGATTCTGATTGTTTGACTCACACACACACCTATAAATTCTGATGTACAGGTTTTTCACGCCAGAAGCTTTCGGGAGAGGATGCTACAATAAACTCCATTTTTATTTTATAAAATTGTTTGTTTTCCCGTTCTGCTACGTTAACTTCTGACTGCACCCAAGTAAATGTAGATGATCTTCCCTTTGTGATGGGCTGAATTGTACATTACACACACACATACACACACACACACACACACACATATATATATATATATATATATATATATATATATATATATATATATATATATATATATACATATAATTATTAAATTTATCTTAATAAGCAATTAAATTATTTTCCTCAGTTTTAATTTTTATCTTGATGAAAAAAAAGACTCAATTTTCCAGAAATAAAATTCCTGGATTTGCAATTCTTTCCCTTTTTCTCATACAGTTATCAGCTGTATGATTCATTCAAAATATATACTCTGACATGGCCACTTTTCCATACAATCTGGTAATTTCAACAACAAAAAAATCTTGATCAAAATTAATTTATCATTCATTTATTCTCTGTCACTGGAATTCTGTGTTCTCTCACTTTTGACCTCACTTTACGGGTGACTGTCATTTGGATTTTAAAACTGATGCAAGTAAGTGGAGCTTTAAAAGGGCTTTTACACACGATTGGCTGCTTTTGCAGAAAATTTTATGATGGATTAAGTTTGTAATTCATTTCACTCATTCTAGCGCCGACAAACCAAATTATTGCTAGTAACTGTTTTCCAGAAATTGTATTATACGATTGACTTCTTCGGTGTTGATTTTGGTGTAAATTTTATGAAGGATTAAGTCTGTAATTTCTTTTGCCGAATCTAGACCTGTCAAACCAAATTAGGACTTGTAACTTTTTTTCAGAAATTGTGTGTCAAAATCTGATGTATATGTATATAAATGTCTTTTTGTTCGTTATGAATTCCAAAAAAGTCTGACCAAATTTGAGGAAATTATGCCTGGTAATTCAGATTAAACTTTGGAGAATTTTAGCTAGGTGAAATTGTTCGCAGGTCAAGGTTATGGTGCAGATTGAGTGGTCTGACCTATATCGGATCTGCCAGTTATCTTAGGCAACATTAGATTATATATATATATATATATATATATATATATATATATATATATATATATATATATATATATATATAACCCAATGTTATATAGTGTCCAGTGTTGCATATAATCCAGTGTTAACTAGTAAATATATATATAATACACGTTAACTCAAGGTCAAGATTCACAGTCACCAAGTGACAGAAAGTATGTATTGTTATTTTTTTAGTTTGGTTTGTGTAGTGTTTTATGTTTAAAACAAATGAGAGATATAAGGTTATTATATAACTAAAGAGAAAGCAATACATCCTCCCCGAAGTTTCCATTCTTTTGGGGATTGGCCAACGCCAATCCAATCCCATATCACATACTCTTAAAATGCCGTTAATAACAGCTCTATGCTTAAAGAGGGCCGAATGGTAGAGCGCTGCTCTTCGGTAATGGAGTTCGCGGGTTCATATCTCGCTGTTGGCATGGTTGTTCGTAGCCGTTCTTAATCGGCCTTAAACAGTAGGTTCCGGTCTCATTAGCCCTCGTGAGCAAAAAAGTAGACCGTAGCGCTCCAAACCAATCCAATAACAGTTCTACATTAATGGCCAGAGAGTGTATAGAAAGAACACTATTTAGAATACAAAATAAGCTAAAAAGAATTATGACGATATTAATATAGATGAAATAATTTAATTTTGTTAAAAACCACAAAAACGGAATTCCTATATTTTATTAACAAATAGTAGATTAATAATAAATAGAAATAACAATTTAAAAATAACATATTTTAAATTTCTTTGAGGTTCAGATTATTGAAATTGTGCTTTCTAATATAAGAAAACATGCTGGTTTGAATGGAGTAGAATTAATTACAAAGTATTTAGCTAATTAAGTATGTATAAATTTTTCCATATCCATTCAGCACTTCAGGTTTCAGGTATTAATTTCGGTGTGGATAAATATTTCTGGTAGATTGGTGTTAGTAGATTTTGCAATTCATTAGTTCTTATAGGCATTAAGAGAAACACGGTCACATTTTTAACCGTTCAACTTTTACTTTAACCACAATCTGTATCACATGCTCTATATAAACTTAATAGTTTTTCCCTCATTGGTGAGGGAAGAAAAAGTCCCTCGTTAGAAAAACTGAAAATCGGGAGAAAGTAGGAAATTTTATCCTCTCTTTTCTGTGAGAGATTTGGCGAAAAATGATGGAACCATTAAAATTTCTATTACTTAATTTAAACTTATAATATTATACTAGCTGGTTTTTATACTTTATTACATTTTATAAAAAATGTTTGGCATAAACGCTATATTTACTGATTAATTGAAAACTGCAATACACCAGTCAATGAAGGAACTAAAAAAAAATCATATAAAACTAGAAACTATATATTCAAAAAGAAAATAATTATTAAAGTTACAGTTAAATAACACCTTTTTTTAATTTAAGAAATTCTTTCAAAAAACTTTAAAGTGGAATATTTGATATTCCTGTATAAATTTGTCCTTTAGATCAATGGTGGAAACAAAATATTATGAACTTCAGTTATACGTTTTTTATGTGTAATAAAGACAGTCCCTCAATAAAACACAGTAAAAATAATAATCCTATTCCACTTGCTTTGCGCAGCCCCGATGCTATCAATACTGGTGCTTAAATTGTTTAAAATCTTTGAAGGTCTCCCCTCCTAATGGATTCCACGAGACCTCATTTTGTAGGGATGATGAAAGATGAGTTGTTGTGTAGCGGACGCGGCGATGTCTCTTGATGGATGCTCACAGAGAGGGCTCGCATTGTTAGCTCAAGCGGAGAATGGATGAATTATTTAAATGAAGAAAATCTTGATGAAAGTAGTCAGCCAACAAAAAGGAGGAATGCATTTATTAGAGCGTCAAGGAAATCGCTATTTTTTGTGACGGAATTAATAGAGAGGCATGGGAATATTAAGTACAAATTGTCTGACAATTATGAACTTTTCAATACTTTTCTTGCATAAAACCGCATGTACTGAAAGCCCATTAGAAGAAATGTATTTTAATAAAATTTATATTTGCGAATCGAAGGGGTGTAACACTGAGTTCATTTGTATGAGCTATGAATAAAGCATATTTAATTTCATGAATGACATTCTCTTTATCTCAAGCCCTCCGTCTCCTGATTCACCAAAAAATTGAATTCCCATCCATAAAAGTGCCTCGAGTGTTTGATTACTTAAGAAAGGGTGTATTGTGTTGAATCTCTGACATAAAGCCTGTAAAACCTTTAATGTTAAATATGCAAAAATGTAAATCTGTTATTGATATTATTTTGGATTTTTTACACATAGGCTAATGTATAATGCTAAACTGCTGTTCTAAGAAATTAATAAACCTTTAACATTTTGCAAAAAACTGTGTCAAACAATAAAACATTACATACATCAAATAATTAAACTTCATATGTTAAAAAGAAATTCAAATTCCCTTCTCATTTTCTCCTACCATTGCCCCTTTACTGTAAATGGAATGGAATATACTTAGCACTCTACTAACCTTGGAATCAAATAAGTAAAAGGAAATACTTCGATGTTTAGTTATATAGATTGAATTAAAATTTATTACATACGGTTTTCTTCATGTTATCACAAAAAATATCAATGAGAATATTTGCATATAAATATTTTTATAAAAACATCTGAGTTGTTGTTATTTCTGATACTGTTTGGACAAACCAGGCACGATTGAGCCATACTCTATTAAGGCAAACGGATGTGCCTTTCATTTTAACGAGCACCTCAAGGATGAAGTACGACTTCTTGCTCAAGTGGGCCTCGTAATTTTGAAGCAGGAACCAAGCACAAGACCCATAGGCTTGGCCTGCCACCCCACCACCCACAGGTATTGATTGAAAACTTAGAGGACATTGTGACCACGAACATATTTTAAGTGTCCCAGTCACTTTTAACGATCACGGCAGACCTTAGGCCGGCTGGGGATCTGAACCAACATTCTCTCAGTTACGAAATTGTTGCCATTGCCGACTGAGCTACCGCGACTAAACATCTGAGTTCATGCCTTTAACTTAAAATTAGGTCAAAACAACAATCTTTATCCAGTACTATTCAAGTAGTTTTTCTAATGAATCTAGCCAAACGATGTCTAAATGAGTACGGCGCCGTTCTTCAGTGCTTTAGTTCGGGGGTTCAAATCTCACTACTAGCACAGATATTTGTCACTGTACGGAATAAACCTTAAGCAATAGGGTCATGGTCTCATTAACCCTGTAGCTAAAAACTAAACCGTAGCACTCCAAATTGTAACCAAATCTGTAAAGAATCTAATTTTCATCAAGCTGTATCAATTGCTTTGATTACTTTAAAAATGGCTCATTGTGTTAAATCTTTAACGTTATCTACAACTTTCATAGAGTTTCCCTCATTAATATGGCTGCTTTTAAACGACAACAAAGTATTGCAACCTACGACATGTGGCTTCACTCCAATCTAAATAAGGATTTCAGAGAGATCCGAGTGTAATTTTTTGCCTCGTCGTCACGCAAATGCTGCTGGTCATAATTAAATTATATTTGGTAAAAATATCTTCTAAAGCGTCATCTAATACTAAATATCGGGTAACGAATTTGCAGCAATAAGATAATTTATTTTTTGCAGATAGCTCAGCAATGGGATTCAAAGAGTGATAGGATCGCAAATATAAATAAATTCACAATTGGTTCAATTTAAAACTTAAAAATAAAATTTAATAGACTCTATGAAATGAGGAGAAGACACAAAGCACGTCTAACTTCTATTGCCAAGGTAGCATTTCTCGCCTACAATCGGGCCAAAACATAGAGGGTCCTCTCCCCATATTGGGTTCGTAGAGTACACTCTATAGACAGTCAAGAGAATTTTAACAGACGCTAACTCAACAATGCAAATGAGCGGGCAACATAATTATAATTTTTATCAGTTCAAAATCGGATTAAACAAATTCTACAACATTTTCTATGATATTTCGTAACTGTGTATCAAATTTGGTACTGACTGGAGCAGTACGTAGATTTATATAGAAAATGTAAACATCTTCTTGGTAATGTACCAAAATCCAGTCCGGGTTAACGAAGAAATTCGTCATCCGTTTAGTAATATAGATTTCAGCACTTGCACAATTTAGGGCACATAAAAATAAATCTTCTACAATCTAAATTTTACTAGAGTTTATTCGCACAGATTATCTCAATTGGAAATTTTTATTAAATATTTGTGTTTTTAAGTAGGCATCTAATTTGTTTCTAATAGAAATGATTCAGTGGTGCTTGTGTATAAAATCTTGTCCACAGCTCAAATGAGGGTCAAAATAGGTATATAATTGTTTGAGTCACATTTTGTGCATAATAATTGATATTGTATATGATATTTATTACTATTCTTATTGTTTACGATCAATTACAGACATAAACTTTAAATAAAAAAACATAAAAGATCTTTTCAATTTAAAATCTTAATCACCCTTTCAGGGAAACATTTTTACCTATGAGAAAGCAGTAAAAACAATATTTTTATTATGAGTATTTCTTTTCTTTTCTTTTTTTTATTAAATCAAATTAAAAGCTTACTTCTTAATTTAAAGTAGCGTAACAGTAGCCGAGAGCGGAAAGTAAGAAAATGGAAATTCATTAAAAAGTCTGTGGGCTGTAATTCATTGAAACTGTTCACTCTAATATCTAAAGCACAAAATTGCTTTCTTATCACACACGAGCAAAAGTTTAAGGTTTTCAGAGCATCATTATGTGGAAGAAAAGCTGTAATAATTTCTAAAGAGAAATTTTGATGCTCCGGTTTTAGTTCTCGTGATAATTTAGGCTTTAACCTAAAACTACAGTTGTAGTCAAAAATTTTAAAGAGTCATTTCTAAAGTCATAAAGCTATGTAAACATTTTATGAACATAATGAATCATAAATAAAATATCTTAGATCTCAGATAAATAATAGATTAACTGAAGGAATGTAAAAACTAATTATTGAAGTTAATAAGTCATTGAAGAGAGAATTTAAATTTAAATTTACTACATAGTGTAAAAGTATGTTGCATATATATATATATGCATGTTTTCTCAGCCAGAAATATCTTATCTAAAGGAGTTTTTGATGACTTAAAATTCTTTCTACCCGTCTCTCAAAGCTAACTCTGAAATAAATGTTAATTTTCTGTCCACTCTCCACATTTTCCAGCTGTCCCAGGCGAATGGTTCGCTTTTTCAATGATCTAATCTATTTTCTGATTATAAAGAACGCTGACTAACCTGGAGGTTTCTCGGGAATATTCTACCCATCATCTCTCTGTGAGGCCCAATTCTGAAAAAGCAAAGTGTTTTCATGATCATTCCATACTCTGCTCTTCGCGGAGAAAAATGCTTTTTTAAATAAAAATTAAGTTCCACGCTAGACTCACTGCTTCTTTTCGTGAAATAGCCCGACTGCTCATTTCTTAGGCTTCTCCTTGCCCAGTAATCACGGACAACTAGTTTACCTCAGTTTACCTAACCACTGAAGGGATGAAGGGCTGAGTCAACCTTGTCTAGTCCGGGGATCGAACCTCGGACCTGTGTCGAAGGGGCGCGAAGTGATGTCCCAACGCCACTGGGCTCCATTCATATATATATATATATATATATATATATATATATATATATATATATATATATATATATATATATATATATATATATATATATATATATATATATATATATATATATATATATATATAAATATATATATATATATATACATATATATATATATATATACATATATATATACATATATATATATATATATATATATATATATATATATATATATATATATATATATATATATATACATATTATATATACATATATATACATATATATATACATACATATATATATACATATATATATATAAATACATATATATATACATATATATATATACATATATATATATACATATATATATATATATATATATATATATATATATATATATATATATATATATATATATATATATATATATATATATATATATATATATATATATATATATATATATATATATATATATATATATAATGAATAAAAAAAGGGTATTGTCTACAGAAGTACTATGTTCCCTTGAACCTTTTTTTAAATAGTTCTCCTTAATTTTTTTAAACTCTATTCCTGAGAATTAGAATAAAATATACATTGTAAGCAATCTAAAATAAAAAAGTATAATAATAAATATATACGATACCTTACAGGAAATACTGAAACTTTTAACAATTTCAAAAATAATATATACAGCAAGTATTAAATCAATTCATATTTCATTAACCCTTACTTAAAATTTCCCGTATCATTAGCAGGCAATTAAGCTAACATTACATCATTTGTTTCTGCACGCAGAACGCCCTGAATTATTCAGGACTAATTAAAAGATAAAATGTCGAGAACAAAAGCATCAAGATTCCAAATACTGCGGCCGAAATTATTTTTTAAGTAAAACAATAAAAAAATGTTGAAAGGAAAAATTTTTGCAACGACTTAAAAAAATAAGACAAATAGTTAATTTATTTCTGGAAGAATGCTTAAAATAGGAATGATGTCACTAGTGAATGATTGGA